>CM068979.1:778208-1378208 GCA_035357415.1 Ophraella communa | reverse complement strand
CCAACGAAAAACTTTTAATAATATAATGGAAGCCCGAGACGAACACCTACAGACACGAACAGCAATTAATACTAGTGCATGTGAAGAACCTCATGTTCTTCACAGCCAATTACCTCGCCTCACACCAACGTTCTCTCTCCTGGAAATTTTTTTAGTGATAATACACGGAGTTGTAATTTTTCCCAATTAAATTTATTTTGATTAAATATAACTGATTAAAAATAATACGTTCGTTTTTTTCAATAGCTCTTATAAAATTGATACCTTAAAGTAACTGCTAGTCGCTCTAGCGACTAATGCTTTCTCGTAGCTTCGTATTTTTCTTTTTTATCTCAGCTTTTATTAAATCGTGTAGTAAGAACGATAACTGAACGATTGAACTAAACTTCCACTATTTATTGTTCTTAGTAAGATGGACTTCCACAAAGTAAAGGTTACCACAATTAATTTCAATAAGTCGTGTAGCTCAAAAAACTTAATTCGGTCCATGCGAAAATAATTCGTAGTGTCATCACTTAGATCTTCAAAGAGTCTAAATTCACCCTTATCGTTACGAAATGTAATATGCTTGGATATCCAGAATCTAGGCGTTTTTTTTTTGATTAGCAATAATTAACGCCAAATCATGTGAAAGTCCATCTTATTAAGAACAGTAAACAACTAAAAGGTTGAATTAAACTTTCACTATTTATTCGTAAAATACGTTTTCAACCCTTCGACGTACAACCGGGGTACATTTTGTACTCACACTCTGAATTTTTGGCATATTTTGTGTTTTTTTCAACTCAGTGTATCTGTTTATTATTGCAGTATACACGTGTATGCATGTTGAAAGTCGGGCTGTTTTATTTATTCAATTTTTATTGACAATTATTACTTCCATACTTAGTCTAGCCTTATAACTACCTAATAAACATCAGGTACCTAGCTACAAACAAACAAAATGTAACTTCAATATGTCAATCTGACGATGCTAAGTCTAGCGAAACGGCTGTCATTAAAGTTAATAAAGCAATTTTTTAAATAAATATTGGAAGTTTTGGTAAAACGAAGAGTTTTTCATTATTCTTATTAAGACATAACAATATTAAAGCCTAGATGTTATTAGCCCTAAGGGATTATCCTGGATGTTGTCCATGCCACAACCTTATCAGATCATTTAAAAGTATCTTATATATGTTATTTTGCATTGAATAAAAGATTATTATTTTTTTTTTTTTTTTTTTTTTTTTCACACCTTCTCAGGTGGATTTGGCATGACCAGGCCGGGATCATTCCTGATCAACAGCTTAGTCATGTGTGAGCGTTCGTCGGACAATACGACAAGTTCCCATTATGGCGGCCTGTTGTGCGGTGAGTATAATTCTTATTTTGTTTTCAATTTTAAGTTTTTCCATTTCTTTTTCTAGATGTATCTCGATCAGGCCATTTGTGGATACAATTAGTGGATGGATTGTAATTTCTTTCAGTTGGTAAATATTTTTTATTTCATGTGCTAGATCTATGTATTTATGTATTTTTTCTGCTCTCGCTTCTTTCATGTTGTGATCACAGGGTATCGTAATGTCAATGATCCGCGCCTCCTTATTGTTTTTGTCTATTATTAAGATGTCTGGTTTGTTATGTATTATTTGTTTGTCTGTAATTATTGATTTGTCCCAATATATTGTAACATTGTCTTTCTCCATGTAGTCTTTTGGCTCATATTTGTAGTATGGTTTAGTTTCTGTAATTTGATTGTAACCTTTGCATATTGCTTGGTGGAATATCTTTGCCACGTTGTCGTGTCTTTGCTTGTAATCCCGAGGAGCTAAATATGAGCATCCTGATGACAAATGCTGTATGGTCTCTGGTTTGTCATGGCAGAGTCTACATTTATCGGATTTTACGTCTTGACGAAGAATGAATTTTTTGTAATTTTTGGTGCAAATCACTTGATCTTGAATTGCCTGTAAGAACCCTTCAGTTTCCGCCATAAGGTTGCCCTTAGTAAGATACAGCGTTGATAATTGTGTGTCCACTTCTTCTGCTAGAAGCGATGTTGCATAGCGACCGTGCAGTTCCTTTGATTTCCAGGCTTCTTGAAGTTCTTTATTGTAATTTTTATTTTCTCTTACAGGTGGTTCATCATTGGCCAGTTGCAGTGTAGACAGGGAGTTGTCTATGGAAGCTATTGTTCTGTGCGTAGGTTCTGTTAAGGACTTTAGATAGGTGAAGATCTTGCCGCATTCTCTGTTATGAGCTTCTTCTAAATTGACCAAACCACGGCCGCCCTTGCTTCTAGGTAAGTATAGCCTGTTTACAGATGCATTAGGGTGATGTGCTCTATATTTTGTCATTGTTGTTCTTACTAACCTATCAAGATGTTGTAGGTCTGTACGGCTCCATTTTATTATACCAAAGCTATACGTTACCACTGGCGCCACCCATGTATTGATGGCGGAGATTTTAGCAGGTGAGTAAAGATAGGTTTTAAGTATTGCCTTCAATCTTGTTATCAGTGCTTTTTCAGCTTCTTCTTTTATTTGTTTGTGGTCTGTGGTGATCGTTTGTTGAATTCCCAGGTACTTGTATTTGTCTTGCGGACTCAGTGGAGAAAATTCTTCATTGTTCATGAGAGTTATGTTTTCCGCGTCCTGGACCTTTCCCTTTTTCAGATTGATAAATGCACATTTCTCTAGTCCAAAACTCATCCCTATGGCCTTACTGAAGCTTGAAACTAATTCTAGCAATCCCTTTAGTTGTTCATCGTTCATTGCATAAAGTTTCAAATCATCCATGAATAGTAGGTGGCTAATTTTTATGTTTGGTGTTCTGCAGATCGTGTATCCATACTTGCTGCTTTCTATCATGTTGCTTAATGGGTTGAGTGTTAGACAGAACCATAAGGGGCTTAGACTGTCACCTTGGAAAATTCCCCTTTTTATTTTTATTCCCTCTGTGGTATATTGTACCCCTCCTACATTAACATTTAGGTATGTTTCCCAGTTTTTCATTACATTTTTAAGAAATTCAACTATAGTTTTATTTATTTTATATATGTTTAATGTTTGTAGAAGCCATGAGTGTGGAACAGAGTCGAATGCCTTTCTGTAGTCGACCCAGGCTACCGAGAGGTTTCGTTTATTTTGTTTTGCATGATTTGTTACAATAGTGTCGAGAATCAACCATTCCTTGCTACCTCGTGCTTTTATTTTGCAACCGTTTTGTTGCCAAGCCATGATATTATTTCTTTTGAGGTGCTCGTCTATTTTGTTTTGAATAATTGATGTCAATATTTTGTATGAAGTAGGAAGACAAGTAATGGGTCGGTAATTTTTTGGGCTTACGACATTTTCATTTTTTGGCAGAAGATATGTAATGCCTTTTGTGAAATGCGGGGGTATTTTTGTGTGGTCCTTTACTGCTTCGTCCAGTTGGTTAGCGAATACTTGGTGGACAGCTTTAAAATTTTTCCACCAGTAGGCGTGTAGTCTGTCTATACCTGGTGCTTTCCAATTCGCTAATTTTTTGGTGGCCTCCGTGATATCCTCCACTGTTATTTGAATGTTTTCCATTTCTGCAGTGTTTGTCATTCTAATTTGTTCGTTTGTTATCCAGTAGGCATCTCTTTTGTGTTCTTTACTATCTCCCCATAGTTGTGACCAGTATCGGTGCATATCAGTTTTGTTTGCCGGCTTCTTAAGTTGTTTGTTTTCCTTTATTGTTGTTAGATTTCGGTAGAAGACCTTTTGGTTTTGTTGGAATAATCGGTTTTGTTGATAGCGGTTAACACGTTCCATGTATCTTCTTATTCGGTTTCCTAATACCTTTATTTTTTGTTTTAGGTCTTCCATATACGATGCAAGCCTCTGTTCCTTCTGTGCTGAGTACTTTTGCCCTTTAATCTTTTTAAGTATTTTATTAATTTTATTCTTTATACGCGCCGTATGGTAAGGGTAATTAAGGTAAGTATGGATCTGCCCAATCTCCTTTCGAAAATTGTTTATTTTATTTTGTATTCTTTTTACCCAAGGTGGTTCTTGTGGTTTTATAATTTCTTTAGCATTTGATTTGGGTTCCTTAATTTTGCTTCCTAACAGTTCAAGAACTGTCAGAGCTGCGGAGTATATCAAGTGGCTTGTTTCTTCTATTGTCTTGCAGTGTAGTATTTTACTTTCTAAAGCTTTATTCGTTTGGAGGACAGTCTCTTTGGCTGTTTTATTATTATTATTATTATTATTATTATTATTATTATTATTATTATTATTATTATTATTATTATTATTATTATTATTATTATTATTATTATTATTATTATTATTATTATTATTATTATTATTATTATTATTATTATTATTATTATTATTATTATTATTATTATTATTATTATTATTATTATTATTATTATTATTATTATTTATCATTAATTGATTCTTGACACTGGTCAGAGTTACTAAATTCACGGGCTTCGCCAAGTGAATAAAGTTTAATTTTGTTTCTGTTTATATGGCTGCTCAGTTTTCGTCTGCTTGCATGAACTTCCGAACAATTCTACAAGTATTTAAGATAGCGGCTTTTTGTAAAGTTATGTAGGTGGATTCGTTAAGTTCTATTAATTTAAGACTCTTTAGGAGATGGTGAGGGACAACACCAGTGGTGGAAAGGACTATTGGAATTATATATACTATATTTTGTTTCCAGATTCTAGTGACTTCTTCCTTGAGATCCGCATATTTGTTAATTTTTTCCGATATCGTTTTCTGTAGGTTATGTGTATTGGGAACTGCAATGTCTATTAGGTAAGTCGTTTTATTTATTTTATCCTGTAGTATTATGTCGGGTCTATTACATTGTATGGTCTTGTCTGTAAGTATGGCGCGGTCGTAGTATAGTTTGTGTGTGGTGTTTTCTAGGATGGTTTGTGGTGTGTATTTGTAGTAAGGTGTGTTAGTGTTCTGTATGAGTGAATGTTTGAGTGCCAATTTTTGATGAATGATATTTGCCACTTGGTTGTGTCTATGTGTGTAATCAGTCTGTGTAAGTGTTGTGCATGCTCCTGTTATGTGTTGGATAGTTTCTGGTTGTGCCTGACATCTGCGGCATTTATCATTGGTGACAGTAGAATCCTTGATTATATATTTTCTGTAATTTTTGGTGTTAATTATCTGGTCTTGGATAGCTATCATGAATCCTTCTGTTTCTGGAAATAAGTTACCTATTTTAAGCCATTTATTTGATGCTATAGCATTTATATGTGGTTGTTCAAGATCGTGAGGGTGTCGACCATGAAGTACTTTCTTCTTCCAGTTTACAATGTTCTGTTTCTGTGAGTCGTTACTGTATGTGATTTGTGTATCTTTATGTTCATGTAAGTTGAGTGGTGTGATGTTCATATCGTGTAGAGTAATTGCTCTATGTATGCTACTTGCAGGAGCTTTTGTATGAAAGAATATTTTTAATCTATTTATCTGGTTTTGCCAGAGATTGCGAATATCTATTAAGCCTCTCCCACCATCTTGTCTTTTAATTGTGAGTCTTTCGATTGCTGATTTAGGATGTAGATTATTGTGTTTTGTTAGAGTGGTGCGTGTAATTCTCTCGATCTGTTCGATGTCAGTTCCTGACCATTTTATTAGACCGAATGAGTATGTTAATATCGGAATGGCGAATGCATTTATTGCTTTTATGAGATTTTTTCCAGATAATTGTGTTTTACATACTGCGTTTATTCTTTTTTTGTACTCTGCATTAAGTATTTGTTTAATTGACTTGTGATCAAGACCCTTAAGCTGTTGGTACCCTAAATATTTATAAAAATCTGTTGAATCCATTGCCGTTATTGTATCTGTTATGTTAATTTTATAGTCGCCCGGTTTTATTTTACCTTTTATGATGTGTAATGTTTTGCACTTATCCAAACCAAAATGCATATTAATGTCTTGACTAAATCTTGATGTAATTTCTATTAGTTTTTTCATATCTGTTTCAGATTTAGAGTACAATTTAATATCATCCATGTATATTAAGTGTGAAATGGTGGTTTCATGTGTGGGGTGTTTGAGGTTGTATCCGGCTCCGCACTGGTGCAGTACATGAGACAAAGGGTTCAGAGCGAGACAGAACCATAATGGGCTTAGAGAGTCTCCCTGAAAAATGCCCTTTTTAATAGCTATCTGACGTGTTGTAAGAGCGCTGTGCCTGGTATTTAAATAAAGAGTAGTTTTCCATTGCGACATTGTTCTCTGCAAAAATTTAACTAATTTTGAGTTTATTTTGTATATTTTAAGTATTTCGATTAGCCAAGAATGGGATATACTGTCAAAAGCTTTTTGATAGTCTATGTAGGTACAGTGCAAATTTCTATTTTTTGTTGTTGCGTGTTTATGAATGATGCTGTCTATAATCAATTGTTCTTTACATCCCATGTGGCCCCGCCCACAACCCTTTTGCTCTTCTGCAATAATTTTGTGTTTTTCTACATGTGAGTTTATTTTTTTGGTTATTATTGCTGTTAGGATTTTATAGATAGTGGGTAAACATGTGATTGGTCTGTATTGGGAAGGTTGTGAAGAGTAATTAGTTTTTGGTAGCATAAAAGTTATACCACTTGTCAAAAAATCTGGTGAATTTTGATGTCCGAAAATAATATCCGTTAAATTTTTTGCTAAGGATTTATGCACAGAGAACAATTTTTTATACCAAAAATTGTGTATTTTGTCAACCCCTGGTGACTTCCAGTTATGTAGTTGAGCTGTAGTATTTGTAATGTCTGACTCTGTAATCTGTGCAAACTCCATTTCTTCTATAGTGCTCCATCGTGTTTCTTCTTCTGTAATCCATGGTGCTTTTACGTTGTGCTGTGTCTTTTCTTCCCATATGCCAGACCAAAATATTTCTAATTGTTCCTTAGTCGGTGTGTCTATATTAACTTCATCTGATGTGCTATTTTGTGGATTTTTTAAGTTTCTATAAAAGGCCTTTTCATTTGTTGTAAATATTATGTTATCGTCTTTACGTTGTTGTGCTTTCTTGTATCGTTTGAGTCTATGAGCCTTTAATGCTAATTTTTGTTTTAAAGTGTCTAAATATTCTTCGGGCTTTTTGTTACCTAGTTCATGACTGGTATGTGTACTACTGTTTTTAAATATAGCTTCAACTCTTTTGACTACTTTACCAGATCTGTTATTATTAATATACTGCGTTAGTCTTCCACAGTCTGCCCTTAGGATCGCAATGTCTTTTTCAAGTCTTTGCTGCCATGCTGGTTTAGATTTGTTTTTTGACGCTTTATAACCCGTATGTTCTGTAATTTTATAATTTAATTCTTATTATTATTATTATTATTATTATTATTATTATTATTATTATTATTATTATTATTATTATTATTATTATTATTATTATTATTATTATTATTATTATTATTATTATTATTATTATTATTATTATTATTATTATTATTATTATTATTATTATTATTATTATTATTATTATTATTATTATTATTATTATTATTATTATTATTATTATTATTATTATTATTATTATTATTATTATTATTATTATTATTATTATTATTATTATTATTATTATTATTATTATTATTTTTATAACAAATCAATATTTTAGTGATTCTTACTTACTGTCATCATGCCTATTGTGGTAAGATGGGCCACAAATCAAATCAATGTTTATCTAAATAAGAGAAATAAAAACAAAAAATGGGAAATATAGCAAATTATGCTACTTATTGGTGAATTTGACGGAGAAGAGGATAATGCAGTTGCATTTTGTGCAACATGTTGGAATGAAGAAGGCTTGACCTTGATTTGCAGACTTAAGGACTACACACCACTATATAAACTAAGAAGAACTACAACTGGCAGAGAAAGGAAAAAGTATGGAAGCAACATGCATAGGTGATTTACAAGTAACGAGTGTAGTAAATAATAGAAATGTAAGTATTACTTTAATATTGTTCCCCAACATCAAACAAATATCACTCTGAAGCAGGACATAGAAAAAGTGCCCCAGATGGAATTGGAGCTGCAGTTAAAAGTTGTGCTGATCGATTAATAGAATTTAACACCGATATAGATACTTTTGACAAATTTTCCAAAAAAGTTACAGAAAATTTACCCAATATTTATAGTCGCTTTATATAAGAACAGGATAATCTAAAGTGTGAATAAGTATTACCAAAAAACATCCCATGTTGTGTACGAACAATAAAGACACATCAAGTCACATGGAACAGAACAAAAAATAAAATTATATTAAACTCTTTAACCTGTTAGGAATATGAATGCAGTATTGGCGAGAAATGTACACACAATATTATTTTAGAGGTGAATTTGTCACTCGAAGATATACCAGAGACAAATGATCATAATGATTTAAAAGTCAATATGTGGATAGTTGCTATATACAATTACAAATGGTACCCAGGTAATTTTCTTTAAACTTGCTGTGCATTTACTTAATAACAAACTTTTACTTTGTGGCTTTTATTTTTTTATTAGGATACTATTATTAAATATTAAAATGTTTTCAATGCCTTTGTTGTTATTGAGCAAATCAGTGAAAATAACGTGACATTTAATTTCATGACATGAAGTGGAAATCGCTACTACTGGCCAACAACTTGGTCTGAATAAAATGTTATGTGTGCCGAAAGAACCTCCAGTTCCAGTATCAAGTAGATTATTCCAAGTTCCAACTTTCCAAGAAATAGACCAGAAACTTAATCTTGTTTTGAAGACTAATATTTTGGTTAAATGTATTTTTTGTTTATAAATAAAAAAGGGCCCCATGGATTTTTTTGTGTATTTATTCTAATATATTTGTCATTAACAAGCGCTTTTGCGTCATTTACGTGCTTTCATTCATTTGCGTGCATTCTGTCATTTAAGTGCTTTTTGAAAAACTCAAAATTCCAAAAATTAAGCTTTAATCACTACCAATCAATATTTATAGTAGTAGGTACCAACTGAATACCCTACACTTTTTTTTAATTTTTTCTATTCTCATAATTTCCCTTAAATTTCGTAAACCTAAAGTAGGAATACCCAAAAATATTACATGCTACTATCCGGTAAAATTATATTTTCCGTAATGTAATCAAGTAGGTACTTAAAGGAACGTTTTAAACATTTTAAAAAATGTTTAGTTTAAAAAATAAAAATTCAAGCAAAGCAAACCATACTCGGGAACAGAGGGGACCCGCTGGCAACCAGGATAAAACTTGCTCTTTCACAATAACAAGATGTTGGTATCAAGTTAATTTGAACAAACTAAAATATTGATACCAACAATTTATGCCAATCAAGCTAGCACCCCCACACTGACTAAATGAAAAAAAAAGTAGCCCATAATCAAGAGCTAATTAAAGGCTAATTTGTACCATAAAAATTTAAATTTGTACCACGGCGATAATCGAGAAAAATCGCCTTGAAAATGGGGGGTGCTCAAGAATAGCTCAATCCGACATCCGACCCAGAAGTCTTGGCTCAACGTATATGCATGCTAAGGATACAGAAGCTCGAACGGAATAGTGCTAAAGAAATTCTTAACAGTAAGTGTGATAGGTGAAACGGTTTGGTAGATAAAAATCATTTCCCTGCAACTTGTCAAACAACTCTTATTGAAATAGTACAAGAACTAAGTTTTTTCCATCAGTACGAAAAATGTTTATCTACCAAACCATTGCTTCTAAAAAATATCATGTGGCAGTATTTAAAATTGTTGATGTCAATCAAGCTAGCACCCCCACACTGACTAAATGAAAAAAAAGTAGCCCATAATTAAGAGCTAATTAAAGGCTAATTTGTACCATAAAAATTTAAATTTGTACCACGGCGATAATCGAGAAAAATCGCCTTGAAAATGGGAGGTGCTAGGTTGAGATCAAGGCAGCACCTCCACTTTGATCGAATTCCAATTCAATTACATCAAAATAAAGGGCATATTAAAGGCTAATTTGTACCACAAAAAGTTAATCGATATTATTATTTATAATGTCAAAAAATAAAATCGAATGCTGTAAATATGGCTGCTCTATAATTTTAGCACCCCCACTTTCGTCTATTCAAAAAGTGAACACACAATATTATAAACCTAATTAAAGGCAAATTTGTACCACACAAAAAATTTTTATACTTTTTAATATAAAGCCGCCAATTGAATTTAAATCTTTGCGGTCGTATTAAATGGTGGCGGATGCGCTGAAATCTTTTATTTTTGTCAATATTATAAAACCAGTTAAAAATAGTGTTTCCCGTCACTGTCCCTTTTTAAAAATCCCTACATCTGCATTTTCCCGTTATTATAAATATCGGGTGTTTATACTATCGGAGAAGTTGGAGTGGCAGTGGGATACATCTATGGTTTCTAATATATGGTACTATTCGATGATTCTAGTATGGTGCACATTGCACAATTGCTCTCCTGCCAATAGGCCATCCCTGTACTACTGTGATGATTTACAATCGCTGAATCGACAGAAATTCTCAATAAAAAGAAAACACTGGGCCAATTCAGGAAAAGTACTGATTCGGTGTCGTATGAACGGGATCTTAGTTACTCGATAACCTATAACAACAGTTTACAAATCTCAAGTTAAACCAGTGCTAGATAGACGGTTTAATCCCGTCTCTGAGAATAGTGGGTATTTTATTCGGTTGGAAGGAAACCTTTTTTAAATTATGAACGTATTGCTGCAGTCGTCTTACAAAATAAAGGATTACTAATTAATAACGGTAAATTAATAACGCGAACAAATAAAGTATGGGTGGAATTAGGAAAAATTTTGGATATGTAAAACACTACCCTCTATGCATACATTTTTAATAATAAAAACCATATAAAAAGTGAAATTCTCGGCCTCGAAACGTATAGACCTATGAACAAATTTGAAAATGATGACGAGATAATAAACAATGATTTAGATTCAAGTGTAAACACCTCTTATGAATCAATTATCAAAGAAGAAATTTGTATTTACTTAATTAAACAGACATTTGATAGTTTATTGAAAATACACACATAAAAGGTAAGATAATTGCTAGTTCATTAGATTTTGTGAAATGAAATAACTATTTTTTTATGAGAACTAATTTGAGCTAAAAATTGTATTGCACCTGAAAAAATAAATAAAAAAAGCTCGCTGGAGCAGCTGAGTTGTTTAAGTGAGCGATAATGAATGTGATTTACTCGAGAAACATTCTTAATAATAGTCATTATTTAGATACATATTGGGGAGATTAAAACAAACAAGAAAATTCATATAACATGAATAGTTTTCGAAAAATGTGTCTTTAAAATTAAATTTGGCAATTTGGCAACTTGAAAAACTTTTAATTTATTTATATTCTTTAACTTAACTATTTGCTTATTAATTATCATAAAATTCTGTTGAATGATGCACCTACATAACCACCTAATATATTTAAAGTTTTTAAGACAAAGACCCGTTTACTCTTGCGAAAAAAGTCATTGGAACTTTTGCTTTGTTTTGACTTCCTTTCTTTTGTTTATATCCTGTATATTCCTTTAAGCGGCGTTGACATTTAGTAATCAAATTTAAAACCTGCATAGTACTAGAGGTATTTCATCATGATTTTTGAAATATTTAGATCAGAGGCAATCAGAAAACACCTAACGAATAAAAAGTATTACAAATTCGAAGAAAACAAATGGCAAACTCTAATAACAGAAAAATTAGACGAGAATGGTATGAAATGTGGGTTTCAGTTTTAAACTCACAAAATATATCCTACAGCAGATACTGCTACATTTCAAGGAAAATGTAAATGTGGTAATGCTTTGAGAGGGGAAATTTTGTCTATGAAAGGAGAAGTAATCAAAGTGTCATGTTTTATATCCAAAATTGGCAATAATGAAATATCGAGTGAAATATGCGGCAAAAGGTATTTAAGAGGCGACAAACGATTGGAAGATGCCACATGTTTTAGAATTATGACAAAAATAAAAGATTTCAGCGCATCCGCCACCATTTAATACGACCGCAAAGAGTTAAATTCAATTGGCGGCTTTATATTGAAAAGTATAAAAATTTTTTGTGTGGTACAAATTTGCCTCTTTAATTAGGTTTATAATATTGTGTGTTCACTTTTTGAATAGACGAAAGTGGGGGTGCTGAAATTATAGAGCAGCGAGTTTTTTGTGGTACAAATTAGCCTTTGATATGCCCTTTATTTTGATATAATTGAATTGGAATTCGATCAAAATGGGGGTGCTGCCTTGATCTCAACCTAGCACCCCCCATTTTCAAGGCGATTTTTCTCGATTATCGCCGTGGTACAAATTTTAATTTTTGTGGTACAAATTAGCCTTTAATTAGCTCTTAATTATGGGCTACTTTTTTTTTTCATTTAGTCAGTGTGGGGGTGCTAGCTTGATTGACATCAACAATTTTAAATACTGCCAAATGATATTTTTTAGAAGCAATGGTTTGGTAGATAAGCATTTTTCGTACTGATGGAAAAAACTTAGTTCTTGTACTATTTCAATAAGAGTTGTTTGACAAGTTGCAGGGAAATTATTTTTATCTACCAAACCGTTTCACCTATCACACTTACTGTTAAGAGGTTCAAGCTTCTGTATCCTTAGCATGCATTTACGTTGAGCCAAGGCTTCTGGGTCGGATGTCGGATGGAGCTATTCTTGAGCCAAAGTTGAGCCTGGAATCGACATATACAGCATATTATAAATAAAGCGGAAGCAAGGTTCTTGGTTTGCTAGGCATACATATAACACTACTTTAGGATTCACATCAGAAATGCTACATTGGTAGTACAAAATGGTAGCCATTCCTAAGGTTACTTATGCATCTTTTATACAGGGTGATACTACTTCGTTGTCTTAAAAAATACGAAAAAAGCTTTTATAAAAGTTATAGGTACAGTAAAGCTCTACATTTTAAAATTATTGCATAACATACAGGATATTTCATAAGGTCACAGCATATCAAAGTTGCTTTTTTAATGGAACACCCTGTATATTATTTAGAATTTCAATTTCGCTCATTTTCAGCAATATAGGGTTTTACTAGGTTCTACAGGGTACTTTCAGAGATATGGTCACTTTTGTATGAAAACCTTTATGAAATCAGACACCCTGTATTTTTAAAATCAACAATTGAGGGTGAATCTCTCAACGCGTAAATAATTTCATAGTAGTCTAGATTTGTTGCAATTCATCATAACTTTGATAGCTATTATTCTGTGTACAGGGTGACCTGAAACTCACACATATGATTTTCTCGGTTATTTTAAATGGAACACCCTGTATTTTATATCATATTCAAAAACTACGTACAGAATACTCTAACTTTTGTTAAGCATTCCCTATACCTAAATTTTACAGTTATTGAGTTAATTCGATTTTTAAGATTGAATGTACGACTAATGATTTAAATATAATTCCGTTTTTTTAAGTACATACAGGGTGTCCCAAAACTTTGACAAAGTTTAATATATCAGTTATCTTAAGAGATAGACAAAAAAGTTATTATAATAAATTATAGACAGCATTAAGGCACTAAGCTTCACATAATCAAATTATTTGGAGTTATACCAATACGTGGTGGCAGCACAAAGTGCTTAATTTTGTATACAAGGCAATATGTAACTAGATGACATAATTTTTTTATTTTTTTTAAAAGGATTGCCCTCTATATTAGATTCTTATGAAAAAGTATTTTATTAAGTATCCCCCCTCCTCGAAGAACTTGAAATAAAAAGACATCTAGCAAATCAACAATTTAAAGTAGTGAATGAACAAATAAATCTTGGAAGTTCACCACTATAAACTGTTTACTTTGATTGAGTCTACATTTTATACATAGATAAGACATAATTGTAAAACATATATATAAAGTTATTGTAAAGATCAGCATGATATAGTTCCTTTCTGGTTTTTCTATATCATTGCACAGTTATACTGATCTTAGAGGGAAATACATCCAGGATAATCCCTTAGGGCTAATAACATCTAGGCTTTAATACTGTTATGTCTTCTTACTTCCAGACTTGGTTTAGCCTTAATACTACCTAATTAACATCAGGTACCTAACTACAAACAAACAAAATGTAACTTCAACATGTCAATCTGACGATGCTACGATGCTAGTTTTTAGAGAAACATCTGAAATTGTGATTTTAAACCCTTTTTCAATTAAACTTGGAAGTTGACTTAAAACGAAGAGTTTTTTATTATTCTTTGTAGCAAGAATGTGGTACTTGCACGGTGGCTCTTCTGTTCATTATAATGATATCATTAACGAACAACCCAATGAACAGTTTCCCGAGAGCAGATCCAGTAAGGTGGCCAGTAAGATGTCCAGATTTAAATAAAATAGAGTTTTTTGGAGGGGCTATGTGAAAGATCAGGTTTACAAAGTTTCCCCTTACAACACGAGACAATATGAAAATTAGAACAGAAAACGAATTTAGGTCTATTACCAATGAAATGATCATAAAAATGTCAATAGATCTTTTGAAAAACGTTTGCAATATTAATACAGATGCTGGAAGAGGTCACTTTGAGCAACTTACATAGGTTCATATTTTTTTGTTATTATGTAATTAAAATCAACATGATACTCACCTCTTTCATCGCTGGTTTTGTTCACTCAAGCCGCCAAGTGTGAATTTGTAACATAGCTTGCAATTTTTAATTTACTTCAGTGCCTACATAGGGTTTTCTACATTTTGCTAACTCAAATAGTATCCGGAGCATACGTCTACATACCACCACCTGCTTCCTTTTCTTGGATGCTGCAGCACTACATGTTCTGTAAACAACCTAAAATGAATATCTGTTCTATGCACTTGAATATAATCAGGAAATTGGAAAAGGAAGAAAAAATAACTTAAGCAAGTTTTGTAAAGAAATTAATTCTACCTACGCCAGTCTCGACACTAGAACCATGTTTTTACTTCTACTTTGTTACTACATACTTCCCAATGAAAGGACTACCGAGAAGATACAGGATATGCCAATCACATATACTTAAAAAAAAAACTAAAAGTGCAGAGATAACTACAGAAAAAAAGTTTGAAGGAAGTATTTCAAAAAAGCTCTTAGGTAAATAATAAAAAATAATCGGGGTTTACTTAGCAAACAAAAATTGTACCTCTTTTCAGTAGTAATAATCCAAGGACATTGGGTTATTATAAACAGTTTTCAAAAGCTTATTGCTTAAGTATAAGCAGATCTGGAAAAATTTCGAAAATAAGGAAAAATGATACCATCATACCTAAATTCCCCATCCACACATTGTTCATTTTAAAAACTATGTAAGATCAAGGACAGAGACACATGTAGAGATTTCTTTTCTCTACCCACCTCAGATAATACAGTAACGGTGGACCATGTTGTTCTAGACATAAAAGGTGCCTTATGAGTTAGTCACACAGGCACTAAAGAAATGTAAATGTAGATATTGTAAAAACCAATTTAATGTGACAGCTACATTCTACAAGAATATAGAAAGTAGGACAAAACACTCTACTCGTCTTGACGATCCTGTGTAAATATCTCGATATACCATGCCAAATAATAACCAAGGGAATATTCTCAAATAATGGTATTTAACCCATGTAAAAACCAATTTAGGGCGATTAGAGAACGGGAAAACGAAATTCCATGGAAAACAGGGGCATTATATTATTATACTACTATAAACTTAACTAGAGTAGAAAGGAACTAGTATACACAAAAAGGCAACAACCATAGCACTAATAATGGTAAAATCCTGCCAAAGTGGAAACAATCATCACATACTATGCAGTAGCTTGGAGAAATAAAGCCAGGGTTGGGAATACCCACTTAAAATGAAACTAGCCAATGTGTACATAACAAGGGCAAAGAAGACCTGTCCGATAGGTGCTATAGAGGTTATCCAGAATCTCACCCTGCAACATGTAACTGTAAAAACCAGGTAAAAAATGAGTAGAGAAGGTATAAAATCAAATTTCTAGACTACCTTAAAAAAGTTGGTACTCTAAAATGCCTCAGGATAAAATGGTACACAACTATTCCAAAGCAACAAAAAGAATTGAAAGTAGAATATATAGACTAAAAACTAAAAGGTCAGACAGTTTGAACAAACTGGCAAATATTTTTTCAAGCAGATATATACGCAATAGGAAAAGGTGCTCAGATAAGCCTAGAATGAATATTAACACAGTCCATCAGATAATTTCATTTTAAACTACAAATTAAATGAAGCAAATCATCCAATCTCAAATGTGACTCTTCTTAAATGAAGAAAGGAAAAACCAATGTCAATGTCACAAAATATTTATTGTTATATGAATTTGTTGTACCTAAGTGTATGTATTAAGTGCTTTTTGGTGAATTTCAATGCATTTAACCTTTATATTGTTATGGACAATGTTTTTGATGTTTTGGTTGACTATGCATTTTATTTATAATTTGATGTTAATTTTGATACATTTCCTAATTTGGTTTTCCATATTTTTGTGGAATCCTTTCCAATTTTCTTTCCTTTTGTGCTCTATAAACCTTTCTCTGAGACACAAGAGGTATGTCTTTTGGTTTTTTGTACCTGTTTTAAACGGGTTAAAAACCTTTTTTTGTAATCGGTTTAACAATATTTCTAACTATATAGATCTTTCCTTTTTGGAAAAATCTATATCAGGGGTTCTTCAACCCTTCTTCAAGTTTCCAAACTTATTACATAATTATCTACATTGAGCTCTTTTAATCTCATTCTACACCAACCCCTCTTCATTTTCTCCTTTCTTTTTTGTTTTTCAATATCCAAAACAATTTTTTGACTCCCACTACATTTTCCAACTTCATCTACAGTTCTTTACCTTGGTTTTGATCATCTGTGGTCACCATATTTGGTATAAGTGCTTAAATTTAATTTCTTTAACTTTAAATTGTATTTAACTTTAATAGGTAAGAATTGTTTTGTAAATTGTTTCTCAATCAGCTATGTAATGTATTATTTCTTCAACAAATTCATATAACAATAAATATTTTGTGACATTGACATTGGTTTTTCCTTTCTTCTACAAATTAAATGTTAATTTGCAGGATGAAACTATAAAACTGTGTGATTGAACACAACACCAAATTTAAGGGTCTCATTAACAGTATCAAAGTCTTGAAGCTTATTTTACATAGGATGGGAGTACATATTGAAAAAATAAAAATATCGATAAAACAAGTGTTTGTGGTTTTCCTAGATTCTCTAATAACACAAAAATGTGGAATAGGGACTGAAATCTCAGTACACGCAATACCAATGTAACTATACCATATAATTCAAATCATCCCATAACATAAATTAGCAGCTTATAATTGTATGATACATAGGCCATTTTTAATTCCAATGGACAAAATTAACTTTCATAATGAAATTGATATCATAAAACAAATAGATATGTCTAATGGCTATCCAATTCATTTGATAAATAAATAAATTAATAAGAAAGAACAGAAAGTGTCACTACAACTAATATTTCCTAAACAAACTAGAGAAATTAAAAGTTATAAAAATATTACATATTGTGGAAATATTACCAATACAATTTCAAAAATAATATCTTTGGCAACACCAGCATTAATATCATTTAAAACACAAAATAATGGTGGTACAAAATTAATTGTCCAAAATGTAATGCTGTATGGTCAAACACAAAGAAATTTTTAAATAAGATTCAATGAACACTTAAGAGCCTATAGATTAAAACAACCAGATAAGTCAAATTATGCAAAAGACCTACTTGAATTTAGATTTCCTTGAAGAACTTGAAATAAAAAGACATCTAGCAGATCCACAATTTAAAGTTGTTGATGAACAAATAAATCTTGGAAGTTATCCACTATTAAAATGTTTACTTTGATTGAGTTTACATTTTATACATAGATAAGACATAATTGTAAAACAAATATATTAAGTTATTGTGAAGACCAGCATGATATAGCTTTTTTCTAGTTTTTCTATATCATTGCACATCTAGGCTTTAATATTGTTATGTCTTATTACTTCCTTACTTGGTCTAGCCTTAACTACTTATCAACATCAGGTACCTAGCTACAAATAAACAAAATGTAACTTACATATGTCAATCTGATTATGCTAATTCTAGCAAAATAGCTGTCATTGTGATTTAAAACCTAATTTTTTTAACTAAACTTGGAAGTTGAGTTAAAACGAAGAGTTTTTATTATTCTTAGTATTTGGAATTTGATATTTTCAGGAAATAATCTAGTACATTATTTTCATTGTAGGCACCACTACTTAACATATATGCTAATCAATCGCTATACATTTTACACACATTACATTCAGTATAATATGCCACTACCTATTTCAGTATGAATTGTCTCTTTGAGTATACTTTATTATATATATTCTCAGTATTGTTTACACATTTTACATGAGTTGTTAACCCCTCACTTTTGACCTAAGAATATCTGTATTTAATAGAAATTATCTTTTGAGACTAGTTATAGTTTGTCAAAATAAATCTTTTTGAGGTAAAATCTCCAATATATTCTCAGGCTATTGTACACATTTATGAGTAAATCTGTTGGTAATGGTGAAATTAAAGGCACACCCTGTCAAATATATTGATTTTTAGATGTCATTAATAGTATTTTATGTTGGTTTAACCAATCATATGCAAAAATTGTTTTTAAAAAAAATTAGGTCACTACTCTCCTTAATAAGATTAACAAAGCTGAACATTTCTTGAATTATTTATTAGATTTTGCATAAAAAACCTTTAAAACAAATTAAGAATATACTTTTGAACAAAACTTTGTTTTCATTTAAAAAGCTATTTTCTAAATAAAAAGTAAATGTTTGATCAAAAATTTTATTTTTTAATGTTCTTAATAAGATGGACTTCCATAGAATAAATTTCATTATAGATTGCTAAAAACTCAACATTAAAATCTGCCAACAGTAAACTGGAACATATAACATGTGTTATAAAAATTAAATAAATAAAAATAAATATCCTTTACCTCAACTTTTGGTAATTTTAAATAAGAATGATAAACAATTATTAATCATTTTGAATTAATCATGCTTACAATAACATAAACACTTATAGTTGGTGTAATATAAATCTCAACCCACGTGACAAATGTCTAAAAAAAATTACGTGAAATTATACCAACCCAAAATGTTTCGATAAATTTCGTCTGTAGGTCGGTTCGCTTGTATAACCATTAATCTGAGTGCACTGGAGCTAAAGTAACTAGTCATATTTTAATATATTCACGTAGAAATTATATTTTAAGATTTGTATTGATGTATATTTAAGAAAATAAATCATAATTCGGCTAATTTCATTAATATAAGTGGATTATAAATAGTTTCTGTCAAACATTTTTGAATCGAAAGCAGTTTAGGTACAATGCGAAAAAACGTAACATTTTGACATAAATTGGTAAAGTAAAACTTCTTTTACATTTACGACGTTGTCACCATTTTGTTTATTTGTCAAGCGAAATTAATTTTAATTATTTATTAGTAAAATCTGTTCTTTTTAGAACAATATTTTGTGATTTAATTTCAGTATGTCGCATAAGAAGTTAAATAGTCATTGCAAAGAGCTAGTAGCTTCTTTAATTCAATATTTTACACTAGAACGCGATAATAATGGTCCAATTCTACCCTTGACTGCGGTTAGAGAGGTAGATAATATTATGAATATATTGTAGATTATGTATTTTTTATTTGTTTATGTAGGTATTTATATTTAAAATGTACAATATATACAATCCACTTCTGCAAATTTTATTTCCGGTTTAAAAATAATTCATATATTCAGACATTTTGTTGTTATTGGCAACAATGTATGACGTGACTTTTTTAGACATTTGTCACGTGGGTTGAGATTTATATTACACCAACTATAAGTAGTTTTACTTCAAGATTTATATTTCAAAATTAATCATGAATGGAACAAAAACTAAAATATTTTTGTAAACAAATGCAGTAAGGTTTCAATTTTAGGATATAATAAATTTAATATTGATCTTATAAATGGCAAATAGTAAAAGCTATTTTGTGCTCTGTTATTATTGTATAAAGTTTATTATTAAAATATGTAAACTAAAAGGATAAGTTAAAAATAATTTAATATTGTATAAAATATATAAGCAAACATTAAATGATATGCCATGTGTTATAAACATGTCCAACATATCCAATATATTTGCACTAAGGCCTATAAAGTATTTGGATTCATATTTAAAACTTGTAAAAGCTTTAAAAGGGTAGAATCGATTTGTATGCTGTACGTATGTTAATAGTTCACTTTGTTTTGGATCAGTCATTTGGAACCCTCTATATACGAGTAATATATACATTAACAAAATCAAAAAAAATCAAAACAAATTTATAAAATATTTAAACTTCAAATTTTATCCTTAAACTAGCAGTTTTTATATGATTAAAAAAAATCTCCGGTTATCTTCCAGTTTAACCATCCGCTAAAAATTCTCTGCGCATGTACAAAAATATTCGAAATTAACAGCGGGACAGCCGCACAGTGTTGTCAGTTCAAATATTTTTTTCTGAAAGCGAATAGTTTAGTTTTGATTTAGTAAATTTGATTATAAAAAAGACGTACGTTAATAAGGAGCGTTACTGCTAAAATTCATAAGTAATAATTAATATGCTAAGAACAACAGTTGAAAATATGAATAATAACGTAGGTAGGTACTTCCCTTCGTTATTTCGAAATAAAGATATTGTAAAATGCGAATATATAAATCTCACGTTTTCATGGTATTCTGTGGTTTTCATTTTTAGAGCAATGGGGCACTGAGTTCAGCTATAAAGAACAAACCTTATATAATAATGGTTTAAAAAATTGAAGTAAAACAGGTGTTATTTTTTAATTAATTCAAATATTAACATATTATGTTGTTTTAATGGTATTTCTGTGATTTTAATTTATTATGGTTTTAAATTAATGAAAGATATGAACTATCACAATAAATGTAGTAGAAACTATACGGAAAAAACATTTTAAATAATGCATATTATATTAAAATTAAATAATATATAATTAAAATATTATATTACGACTTCTGATTTATTTAAGGCATATTATGTTTACATGCATATAAAATTTGAAACCAAAATCAGCCCTATAAATATTGAATATGCTTGTTATATTTTATATTTAATTTTTTTATATTACTTATTATTTATCATTCTCATCTTATAATGTATACATAAAGTATACATTTATTTTATTTTATTTTTTATTATTTTTTTTAACTGACCTTTCGCAATGTTTTATATTGTGAAGTTTTATATGTTTGTATGTTTTATTTACTTGTAAATACTCTTGTATTACTGTTTTGTTCTATGTGATTTGCTTTTTTTTTAAAAAGCTTTGTCCACAAATTTAAAAAAATTTTTCAACAATAAAGCTTATTATTATTATTATTATATTACAAATTAACGTTATCTGCAAAATGTGCATATTGTACGTTCAACATTGATGTTATCATAAAGTTTCAATCATATAGGTCAACATAAATGATTTCATATATGTTTTGATTCATTACTTTTAGTAAAAAACTTGTATGTTATGATGAACATTAACTTAATTTTCGTCTTTCCAATGTCTATTCACTCACTTTATTTATTCATACATATGTGGCAACGCAGCTCAAGATTTAAAGTTTGCCGCTCCTTATCAACCAATAAAATTATCCTTGATACTTCAAATGTTGTACATGCGCAGAGAATTTTTAGCGGATGGTTAAACTGGAAGATAACCAAATCTCCATTTGATATCACTTGAAGATAGAAGACAATTGTATGATATAAAATTTATATTCAAAATTTTTAACAATCTTATTGATTGTGTAGATATCGTTAACTTAATAGATATAAATGTTCCAATTCATAACATTGGACAACATCAATCAAAGCTCTACTAATTATCATTACAGTTCTCCACTGTATTGCTGCTGTAAATCCTACACTTATTGATTCTATAATTTATAATAATTCATAACTTCTTGTTTGTAATCTATAATCTACTATCTTTATATATTGAAAAGCAAATACTGTTACTGGGCTTGTCCCGTATTGTATTCCTATTGTTAAATAAATAAATAAATAGCAAGAATAAGTAACATTAATGCTGTCCAGAGCCCCAAAATAATTTCAACTTACTTAATTTAAAAACAAAAGTGAGTAACACCTGGCTACTTTTTTAAAATGCACTAATTTGATGGTACAGAGACCCCATGGCTATACAACTAAGGAAGGGCTTAATACTAGTGATGTTCAAATAAGCATCTGTCATGGTGACTACACTACAGTAGTTAAGGATTAATAAAC
Organism: Ophraella communa; assembly: GCA_035357415.1. Lineage (NCBI taxonomy): Eukaryota > Metazoa > Arthropoda > Insecta > Coleoptera > Chrysomelidae > Ophraella > Ophraella communa. The sequence continues at coordinate 1,355,845 of CM068979.1, read as the reverse complement.
TAGTTGTATCTTTAAATTTAAGTATAAAAATAGACTAACCTTTTTATGTAGAATTTTTCTTCCAAACATGCTAATAAGTACATACTGGAAAAAGTACATCTTTATAATTTACAAACAATTCCCTTTGTTTGCGAAACCTAGAAGCAGAGTGAAAGTTTATTAAAAGTATGCTATCTTACAATTGATTAAGGTTGTGCAGTTATTTTGTAAAATGTATTAAAAAATAATTCAAATTCTTAATATCTATTTCATTAGCATACAACAATGCAAAGTATTTTTGAGCATTTTCTTTATATATTACATTTTTAGTTTGTATATATATAAGCAACATTATTTAATAGTTGACGGTCTTATTTTATTTACAGTTTTAAATTAAATAGTCGTAATAAAAAACAGGAAATCTATAGATCGGTACGCCCAATATTAAATCACAAAAAAATAATTACATTTAAAATCAATATATAATCCAAATAATATAAAATATGTATCAGCTAAAATAATTTACCGATAAATCAAATTGTATAAATAAATTTTCAACTATATAGCAGCACTTACGATTTAGTTTTTTGACTGGAGAAAATTTCTATTCTGCAAAGATTCCATGTTTGATTGATTTCCAGTTTCATTTTTATATCGTCAAAGCAACGATATATCTTCATAAATTCATAAAATGTGTATTATCTTGGCATTGTGCCTTATATCTACTTAAGCTTTATAATCATTTGCCATAATAATAAACTAAATGTAATTAAGAATTATAAATATGCACAAAATTAATAATTCATCCTTCGTTCTAGAATTAAAAATGGCGAAAGAGAAAGAAAGTACAGAGCATAAAACAGAAATAAGGTGTGTCAAGCACAGAACAAAAAACCAAAATAAAAATTCTGTAGTTCTGTCATTTCCAACATTTCGCCATTGTTGGTTATAATGCTACCATAATGAACAATTGCTATTAAAGAGTTAAAATAAAAAAGCTGTATCTACAATTTAAATAGTTTTCTTTGCACCATATTATTCATAAAATAATTACGGTTACGTGTTTATTAACATAGAACTGTAAACCCATAGAACACTAATATTTTAAACCAATAAGCATAAAATTATCATGTTTGTCAAGGGAAAAGGGACAGATTACTGAACATGTTCTTGATATTTTGTGACAGCAAAAGTGTAAACAGGACCAGAGACAAGTAAGAACCTTATGCCCGGTTTTATAAGCTGGTGTTAAGAATCTTGGGGTAACTCTAGTGTTAACACTGGGATTAGGCTGTCATACGAATGTAGCAAAATCGTTGATTTGGTTATCAAAAAAATGGGAAGAAGAAGAATTACCGTTGACTTAACCCTACTTTTTTGAAATATTTATTAGAGAAGCGAAATCGAGTTATGAATTCTTTATCGTTCCATTGGTCCAATGTTGTTATTCGGTCTGCAAAAACTCGAGGCTGCCGGGGTGCCTCAATTATTTGAATAATATCTTCATCATCTTCTGTTAAAAGTTCTTCAAATAAGTACAGAATATCTTCATCCATATTTATATCCTTTTTTAAATTCAAAACTACACACTAATAAAATAGTAAAATTAACAAGCATTATAACAAAGTTCAAAGACACTTCGAAGTTCGAACACTTTTTGATTTGTCAACAAAAATGCCCTGATGACCATTTTGCGCATGATCCAACACCGGATTCTCGAGTTACCCCGGCTAGAACGGTGGGGTAGGGTTAACACTTACCTCGGTTTATAAAACGAATCATCTTCATACTAATCCTAGATTAAATCTCAGATTAAAGTTAACACCTGTTTATAAAACCGGGCATTAGAACAAAAAGAAACAGGAAGGAGTATATGCAAAATGACCTTGAGTCCAGAAAGGAGCTTGCATATGGCGGACAATTGTCAATTTTAATTTCCGTTTGCAATGACGTACGGTAAAAAAATAAAATTTATATTAGGGTTTTTATTTTGATTAAATTCCAACCAATCCAGTATGTGAATAAATTTAGTGTTTTAAATCATTTTGTATTTAAAAAAACTGAATGATACGCCTATGTGCTCATTTATGACATTTATATGCAAAAATTGCTTTGACAGCATACTGTAAACATAAACAATGAGTCATACAAGGAGCTTCAAGATGGCCGACTTCCGTCGCAAATTTTCCTTAAAGGTAATATATGACAGACTCCTTCCTGTTTCTTTTTGTTCTAAGGTAAGAACATACAAGTTATATGTTCTTAGACTAGGAAAGTGAGAGGACAGCGCATGGCAATGAAAACCTTATGCGTGTGAGTGAAGCCAATTTTCAAACGTTTGGTGGTAAACAAATTTGGAACGTCGAATTGTATTTTTTTAGTTTTCTTATTAATTTTCACCTTTTTTAATTACCTGAATAGACTTTTTAAAATGGTTAATTGTGCAGTTTATAAGTGCAACAGTCAGAGTTCTAAAAAAAGAGGAAGGAATTTCATTTCATAGGTAAAAAGTATTTTAAAACTATTTCCGTGAAATTTATTTTTATTAATATTACAGCTTTCAGGTAATAGATGTTTAACTAAATCACATATGTTATGTATGATAACTTAAATTAATAGTACATACATTTTGAAAATTGTTTTCATTCAGTTTTAAAGATTATTTTTCAATTAATTGTTATTATTTTCTCATAGATGTAATAGTTTTGCAGTGGCGTGGAACAAAAACATATATTTAAAATAGATAAAATAGATTAAAATTGTAATATTTATTAAATAAATATGTTTTAAAATGATTGTTGTTTTTTTTGGAGCAGTACATATTTAAAGACTTTTTTAAATTAGATTTGTAATACGAAATAATGAAAATGATTATTTAATAATCGTATAAGAAAAATCGTATGATACGCCTATGTCAATATTGTCCGCCATTAGTTTGGTGGTAAATGGGTTACATAAATGGACTGGAAAAGTGTGACGTCAAAATTTGTGTTCTGTGCTGTTGAACTGGGAAATGTCAATGAAATGATTCCAAACAGCAACATTATAAATCTCCAGAAATAACTTTTGTTTGAGTTATTTTGCTATTATTATACTTTAAAATATAACGCAAGTATCATAATCAAGTAAATATAAGAAAAATCTTTACAAACTCGATTTTAAAGTACCATTTTAGTAAGTATTCTTAATTTGTACAACTTTAAAGGTTATGTTATAATATTTTTACGGAAATTGTTCATTTATCTACTTTAGTGACATGTAAAACATATGAATGAATACTTACCAATAAAAAAACAGTAATTAACTCCCAAAAATCAAGAAAATACAATAAAATAGTCAATAACACCTATAAAACATACCATAAAAAAAGTTGTTTGGAATCATTTGGTTTGACGATTACGTCACTACTTTCTCAGTCCATTGATTTCAATGCGCAGTCCTCTCTCTTTCCTTGTCTAAGGGGTAACCATAGATATTATAACCTAAAATGGATGTGCCCTGTCAATACACAGAGTATACTACCGTGTGTCGCACTAGCAGTGCGAGAGAGATGGAGATAGAAGGGTGGCAAAAAACGCGAGCTGGCAATACACCTATCTCTTTATTGAATACTCATGCGCAAATATTAGAACACATAGAGCACAAAACGTATTGCTACCCAGGAATACCACAATTTAAATAAAAATAAACCTTTTAGCTGTCAAAAGCTAGCTTCTATTTGCCGTATAGCCGCGGCAGCGCAGGCCATAAACCACAAAAAGGAGAAGTTTTAATTTTTATTTCGTTCGTGTACAGCTGTTCAAAAAGATGTACTTACTACAGAGTTGTTGTAATGTTTAATAGTAATACTAGAACTATTCATAACGTAAATTATATTTCAACATTGAAAATTACATGTAGACGGATTAAAATACTTATGTATTGTCATCTATCTGTCATAGATCATGGCAACCAAGTATATTGAGATTATTTTAAAAGAAGGCATATAATATTACATTCCTCCCGTTTAACGAAAAAGTCAGAATGTCGAACAACTTATGTAAATAAAAACAAAAATATTATTCTAAAAATCGTCTTGGTTTTTTGCGCTCCCTTGTACTCCGACGCAGTTCTACCGTCTCTACCGGATTAGCAGGTAATGTTTTCTGGTTTCCAGAAGACTGCACTGTACAAGAATTTCTATGTTGGATTATTTCCCTAGTTGGAATCTCAGCAGATGTTTTGTCATTCTGGAAGTCGACATCAGTAGGTGATTTTATCTCTGGCGTTCCAACTGGATCGGTCATCGTTTTTAATTCAATACAAGGACCAGGTCCTTTTAAAATTGTTGGTTCCTGTAACTCAGAATTTTGATAAGTATCTAAAGAGGCATTATCATTACGTTGTCTTATATGATCTGCATGTCGTCTTCTCTCAATTCCATCATCCATAATAACTTTATATGAATATTTGTTAGTGCGTTGAGTAATCTTTGCAGGTGACCATTCCTTTTCTAGGTTTGTACGTACGTAGACGTCTTCCCCTTCATTAAACGTGCGCTTATTTAAGTATTCCTTATCTTCTTCTAGCTGTTGTTTAACATGTAGAAAAGTTAAAGAATCTCGAACACTTGGCTTGATGTTGTCTAATAGGGTAGACAGTCTTCTTCCGAATATCATCTCATTTGGACATTTACTGGTGGTGTTGTGTGGCGTGTTACGATAATGGAAAAGAAAATTTTGGAGATTTTGAGTTTGTGTCGATACATTTGACTGGCTAGCCCTCATTCTAGTCTTGAATGTTCTCACAAAGCGTTCTGCCAACCCATTAGTTTTTGGATGGTACGGTGTTGATGTTATGTGTCTAATGCCCTTCTTTATACAATATTGCTTAAAGTCATGAGACGTAAATTGTCTACCATTGTCAGATACAATAATTCGTGGTAGGCCAAAATAACAAAATATCGAGTCTAATGCTCCACAAAGTGTCTGTGTTGTAATTGTTTTAAGAGGTTTTACATCGGCCCATTTGGATAAAGCATCCACGACTATAAACCAGAAAGTTCCCTCGAATGGACCAGCAAAATCAACATGAATTCTCTCCCAGACATTTTCGGGTATTGATCAGGAATATAATGACATCTCTGGCTGGTGTGGTCTATGCTGTTGGCAGTTTCTACACATCTTAATAAAGTTTTCAATGTCCTTATCGATGTTAGACCAGCATACATAATAACGTGATAAGGCTCTCATTGCTACGATACCAGGGTGACCACTGTGAAGTACTTTGAGTACATGATCCTGGAGAGCTTTGGGTATAACAATTCTTCCTTGCCACATTAAAACTCCATTTTCTACAGATATTTCTTGACGTTTAGAATAAAATTGTGTAAGTTCTTTGATCCGATGATGGTTCCACATTTGTGTTCGTAGACATTGTATAGCTGCGATTAATACCTTGTCTTCTTTTGTGTATTTCTTGAGAGTTTCTTGTGACAGTAGAATATCCCCAAGTCTTTCTGTGTGCCCGTTTTCAAATATTTTAAAAATCCTTTCTTCATCAACTGATACTTTTTCCTTCCTATCGGGCATTCTTGATAAAAAATCAGCGGTTACGTTAGATTTACCATTACGATAAACAATGTCATAATCGTATTCACTAATGTATAAAGACCAACGGGTAAGTCGATTATTAACTAATTTTGGAAGTTGACGTTTTGTTCCAAAAAGATGTTCTAACGGCTTGTGGTCTGTTACAAGAGTGAATTTATTACCCTGAAGATAATGTTCAAATTTCCTGATTGCAAAGTAGATAGCTAAGGCTTCACGATCGATCACAGAATTTTTTTTTCCGCATCGTTAAGTTTGCGAGAAGCAAAAGCGATATGTCTTTCTTTCTGTTGTTCGTCAATATGATATAAGACAGCTCCAACTCCTTTTTCACTAGCATCCGTAGCTAAAAATAAAGGTTTATTTTCATCATAAGCAATCAAGGAGTCTGAATCTTGGATTGCTCTTTTTACCGTATTGAATATTGTATCTTCATGTTTGGTCCATGACCATTTAACCCCTTTTCGTGATAAATTATGTAAATCTGCACAAATAGTTTGTAAATTTGGAATAAAACGTTCATAAAAATTTATAAGTCCAAGAAATGATTTTAACTCTGTAATATTCGTAGGTGGCATTGCATTGTTAATGGCATCTAGTTTCTTTTTTGTTGGTAAAATCCCATCTTTACTAAATTCATGACCCAAATATTCCATTGTGGGTTGTAAAAAAGAACACTTTTCAAGTTGAATTATCATTCCAGCTTCATTTAATCGATTAAAAACACATTCTAAATTCGCAAGATGTTCTTCGTTATCTTTTCCTGTGATTGCAATGTCGTCAAAATAAATAGCCACATGGGGAATGCCCTCCAGTAATTTTTCGATATATCTACAGAAAAGTGACGGTGCGTTAACAATTCCAAAAGGAAGTCTGTTGTACTGGTAATATCCTTTATGGGTCGATATCGTCAGATATTTTCTAGATTCCGGATTAACTTCAAACTGCAAGTATGCATCTTTAAGATCCAATTTTGTGAATAAACATCCTCCAGCCAACTGCTTACGTAGATGATCAAAAAGAGGTATCGGAAACTTTTCTGTGATGAGTACGGGGTTAATAGTGCTACGAAAATCGCCACAAATTCTTATTCTTCCATCTTTTTTAGGTACATTTACGGTTGGTGTGGCCCATTCCAATGGTTCTTCGTTTGGATCAACAGGGGATATTATTCCGTTTTCCACTAAACGTGATAGTTCTGCTTCAACATTCTTTCGTGTTCCAAAATTTATAGGGCGTGCTGCAATACGTTTTGGTTGTGCATTGGGTTTAATATGTAATTTAATTGAATAATTTTTTATTTTACCCAGGGATTTGTCAAACAGTTGTTTATTTTTTTTAATTAGTGTCTGAAGGTGTTGCTCGTAGATTTTATCGTTGCAATCTGATGTTACTGAATACACATTACTTGGAAAAGGCATATTGAATGCTTTATGCCATGGTAGACCAAAAAGCATTGGGTTTGCGTCAGGAATAACGACAGCTTGTAAACGCTTGGTGCAATACTTTACTGTAACATCAACTTCTACTGTTCCTATTGGATTTAGGTCGAAATTTCCATATGCTCTTAACTTCGGTGGTTTTGACAATGTAGGACTGCCTAATTGTTTCCACATTTTTTTGTTAATGATTGAGTGTGCTGCGCCTGGATCCCATTCCATAGTACAATGTATTTTGTTAAGTTTGAGATCAATGTGTTTACCAGATTTGTTCATTGAAGATGTTTTAAAAATTTTATCAATTTGTTCTGATTCGGAAGTGGTATGTGACTGCGTATCTTCAGTTTCTGACTCTGAATCTGTCATTTTGTGTATTTTTTTATGTGAATGTTTTTTTGATGTGGTACTATCAGTATGCAGTCTTGCTCTTCCTGTCTTTAAACAAACTCGTTCAAAATGTCCCATCGATTTACATGCATGACATTTAGCATTTATAGCAGGGCATTTTTTGTTTTTTTGGCACTCAGTTCCACAACGTTTGCATTCGCCCTTTCTTAAATATTTTACTTTGTTACTGGTCTCACCAAAAACAATGGATTTATCTTTATATTTTTTCTGTTCTCTAATTTTTTTCCAAAAATTGTTCAATGCTTTAAATCGCGTTATCCTAGGTTGATATAAGGTAAGAAATTTTTTTGATAATTCTAAATACGATTGTTTTTCAAATTTAGGATCTGCATTTGCAAATGCGATTTTAAGTTCTTTGAATGTTTCGGGTTTTAAGCAGGATAAGAACAACTCACGTTTTGTTTTAATGTATTCTGTAACGAGTGGTTTCTTGTCCAGTCCCCACATGCGACATTGAGCTTCAAAATATTCTATAAATGTTTCGGCAGAAATATGGTTATCATATTTTTCACATTTAAAGTTTTTTATGATATTGCTAACTTCTGTTTGTGAAGAAATAATAGTGGTTGGCTGATCCTGTGTCGCTTTAGTCAAGGCTTCTAATAATTGCGCGATTTGTTGTTGTTGCTTGTTTTGTAATTCTAAAAATTGTTTGAATTGTGTTGCATCCATTTTCAGAACTTTTTCTTTTCTTTAATCCTCGTCGCCAATATGTAATGTTTAATAGTAGTACTAGAACTATTCATAACGTAAATTATATTTCAACATTGAAAATTACATGTAGACGGATTAAAATACTTATGTATTGTCATCTATCTGTCATAGATCATGGCAACCAAGTATATTGAGATTATTTTAAAAGAAGGCAAATAATATTACAGTTGTTTTAAAAATAATAAGACTAATCAAATAATTGTTTATTGAAAAATATATAAATACCTATAGTGTTGTATTATTATAATATAATGCTTTATTGGTACATTGGCTCCTGTGACGTCACTGCAGTCCTCGGCCGTATTATTCCTATCTTGACAGTGCATTTTAGGTCGTTTTCAATCGTCGTTTTTAGATTTATTGAAAAAATATTCAAAATTTTGACTAGCATTTATTATGGATACATTAGTGTACGTTGCATTTTTGTGAAGAATATTTAAAAAACTGTTCGTTTAAACTCCAGTTCGGACTTTTAAATTTCATGTGTTACACTGCTTGGCTGGACATTGCTTGGTTAGTATCGTTGAGTGTCAACGTTAATATTCAATAGTTAATACATTTTTTATTTTACGTTTTTAGTGAGATAGTTTACTTACTTACTATTTTTTTAATATGTAGTATTTTTTGTTAATTTTAAATTTGTAAAATTCTTTATAGAATACATATTATGTCGCTCCATAAAAGATTCACGGATTGTACTAGTAATATGCTGTAAATTGTTTATTATGTTGCTTTGTTTGTCAAAAAACATTAGTTTTAGGTATGATTGTGTGTAATAATAAATTTATTTGAATGTATTTTTTAAAACAAAAATAGAACTAAATATGTTTGAAATAGTGTTTTCTTTACCTATTTCCCAAATAATATTCAATAAATTAATTAAATATAAGTATTAAAACGATTTTATGGGAATATTTATTATAAATTATAAGTGTTTAATCTTAAAAATCCAAATAGTGGTAATACTGTCTAATTCCTATTATTTCCATGCATTTATATGGTAAACGTTGTAATGAAGGACTGCAGTGACGTCACACAGCTGGCGGACAAATCAGGCCGATTGGGCAATCCTGGTAAATGTTTATCATTCTTGCCACTACTCACAATGCTTTCGCGCTCCTTTTGTCACACTTCTTTATCTGTCTTTGTCTGGTTGCTATGGTCCCATACTATCTCTTTCTAAGGCACATCCATTTTAGGTTATAATATCTATGGCTTAGATCTCTGGCAACTAAAAGTGAGGTTAACAAATGTTTTTTAAATGTGTATAATATGTTATCTCTGATGTGTTAAAATATTATAAAAAGTAAGTTGCTTCAATATTCAAATGATTGAACTTCGACGTTCGAAATGAGTGTGTATCTATAGTAGGATGAAACCTTGTAGTTTTTCTTTCTTTTATTGATAATTATAAGATAAATTGGTATCATATATAAATAATTTGGTAATTTAATCACAATTTAACTTTTTAACTTAAACATAAAGGAAAAATATATAAAACCTGTTTCTAGTAATGAATGTGCAACAAGAATCAGATACAGTTTTAGATGGACTAAAGCTTGAAATAATAGAGCACTTTCTTCCAACTGAAATAGTTAAAAAAGAAATTAATTTTAATGAAAAGCATGATCAACTTGATGTCACACAAACTGAGATATTTCCAATAAAACAAGAACATTCTACTGAAGAGTATTCAGAGAGATTACAACAAACATTTATTGACACTGATAATGACTGTAGTCAGGATATGAATGATGCAGCAGACATGAAGTACAAGTTGATGCATCAAAATTTTAAAAAACAATCTGCAAAAGGTATGGTATGAACATTTATTTATACTTTGGTATTTTGAAAATTTAAAATTAACAACCAGACTTTCACAAAGCAATGTTTTAATTTTAATTCAAATGTGTCTACAGCTGTAAATTAGTAAATAACTCCAATTGCCCAGCAATTCAAGAAACCTTCATTTTATCATAATATCAACCTGGCATTTTTAAAATAACATGTTGATTTTGCTCTAAACAGCTTATAAAAACAGAGTTCTAAGGCCTGTGCAATATCAGGTGATAGAACTTGGGTTAAGATAGATGGATTATGTTTATTAGGTGGCCATAAGCCTTTACCTCTTAGCCCCTGAACTGCCAATGTGTGCTATTATCAGTTTGCACACCTTTCCTGATGGTGGATTTAAACCAGTGGATCAATAATATCAAAAGCGCTTTTTCAACTTGTAACAGTTTTATCTTGCCAAAATGTATTTGATGCATGGCCCTTGTTTATCCAAAATTCATCCAGATAAAATATTTTTCTTTTTTGGTTTCTAATTTCTTTTATGATCCTGCATGAGAAAATGTCTCAGCCATATTACAATATTGCTTCTTTCTTATAAAATAGACTGTCTAGAATGCTTTTTCACCAGAAAACCATTTCCTTTAAAAGTTCACATAGGAAGTGTGCAACTCATTTCAGGGTAATTCTTACCATCTTAAATTGAGGAAAGAACTTAAAGTGTTGACCTTCTTTTAATTGATATTCTAAATGAATTTTTGGTTTTCCAAGTGTACTGCTTGTTAAAAAAATAAAAACTCATCTTGCTATCAATAAAACTGCTTTATTATATATTTCTGAATTTTACATCCTTTTACATCCGAATAAAACCTTTCTTTTTAATACAAGAATAATGTGGCTTCTATTCTACCGCCAAAACACAAAACATATTCTTTTTTTATTGTTGACACTTAAAGACAGAGGACCACTTTTAACACACCTCTTTGATTTTGTTCTCAACTTAAATATTTTTCAAATTTAAGTCTACCTAAGGGCTTTGTTAGAATTTCAGCAAGTTGATCACTTGTATCCACCTTAACAACTTCAATTAATTTTTGATTTTGAAAATCATTTACAAAATGGTAACTCACATCTATATGTTTAGAGTTTTTCGAAAATTTACCATGTTTTGCAAGGGCAATGGCACCTGTGTTGTCTTCAAATATTTTAATAAGTTTTACAATAATAACATTAAAATCAAACAAAACACCTTTAATTGGTAAAACTTTTTGCACACAATCTGCCAAAGCGTAAAATTCTGCATGAGTGGAGGCATGTGATACAACTTTCTTTTTGTTTTTGACACTTACACATTACAGGATTTCCAAGTACCTACAAGATCTAGAATGTCTGCAGCCCAATCGGCATCAACGAATGCATCAATTTTGTCATATTCTAAATTAACATTATAAAATAATTTATGAAAACGTGTGGAATATAGATATTTCAAAACTCGTTCTGCATATTTAAAATGAGCGCCATTATAACAACTTTGAAAATGACTGAGATAATTTACTGCGAAGGATACATAAGGTCTAGTGCCACTACTGATATACAAAAGTGCTCCTATCAAGTTTCTAAATTTATAATGTGTTTCTGGGTTTTCTGCAGGTTCAAGTTTTAAATTCATTTCCATAGGCGTACAATAATTCTTTGATTCTGGTCTTATGTAGATACCCTCATTTCATACAAAATTGTAAAAGTCTTTGTTAATATAAGTACTCCCCTCCATTATCGCAATGAATTTTTCTTTGATTCTTTTACCCGAGATGTTTTGCATTAATTTAACATATTGTTTGAAATAGGTACTCCAGCACCTCACTTTTTTGTTTTATACAATAAACAACACTGCAATTTTACTGAAGTCATCAATAAAACTAACAAAATAACGCTCCCCTCTAAAACCTTATTCCTGTTTAATAGGACCATGTACATCAGCAGTATGCGCACTATCTCCAAAATATCCTCTGCTATATTTCTATTATTTTGAAATTTTAAATTTGTCATTTTATGTTTGTAAGTATGCAGATTTCACATTTTAAAAATTCATTTTCAATTTTATTAGGTAGACCACCATCAACTAATTTTAAATTACACAATTTTTGTAGATTTTCAAAATTTGTATGACCTAACATGATGCGGTGCCATTTTTCTTTCTTTGACATTTCCCTGATACAAGAAAAAAACAGTGCCTAGTGTTTATTTTTTCTACGTGTTACTTTGTACCTCATATAATTTATTTTTCTTATAAGCTATGGCAATAAGTTTACCCTGTTTGTCCCTAATTTCCGCATTCTCTTTACTGTATAATACTGATAAATTTTGATAATACTGTAATACATGATACACTTAACAAATTATATTTCATGTCTGGTACAAAGAATAATATATTTTTAATTTCTGATCTGATTAAATTATCACCTACCTTAAATATGACATTTATGTTAGGTACCTTTCTTTTGTGCAATCAATTCAAAACCATCACCTACTTTTACCTTTATGAGGTTCTGGAACTCTATAAAATTATTAAAGTAGTTTCTTATTCACAATAAATATGATCTGAACATCCGCTGTCAAGCAACCATCTTAAGCTTCCTTCTTTTTCAATTTGATGTTCTTTTTCTGAAATTAAAACTTCTACCTGAAAAGAAAACTGTTCATCTTGAACTGTAGAGTTTCCTGCAATGTGTTCACTATTATTAGCTCTGGAACCTTGTTCATTACTGCTTCTGAAACTTGGATTTCTCAGTGGATGATGATTAGGTACCTACTTAAATGAAAATATCCTCTTGATTTATATGTTGTGCAAAATTTCTGTAAGTGCCCAATACAGTTACATTAATTTGTAACGCCTCTTTTCTGAACCATTTGACTTTACAGATGTAAGTACCTGGTTGTGAATCATATTGTTTTGGTCCTCCTCTATAGGTTTCTGATCTGTTTACACTGAATGCTTGAGTAGTTTTAATACTGACATTACTACTTTCCTACTTTTTTTGAAAATCTAGTAATAACTTTGACTTAACATATTCTGTTGTTTTATCTTTTTCTGGCAATGCATCCTCTATATGTGCTACTATGTGAGACAAATTTTCTGGGAGTGTGAGCAGTAAGTAGTTTAGTTTATCTTCCTCCCTGACATCTTCTCCAGCATTAATTTTTCAACTCATTAATTAACTTTTCAAAGTCATGCAGTAGATCAAAAATATGGGGTGTGTTTTCATATGAATAATGGTTTTGGTACAGGAAAAACAAGTTGTGGTGGACTTCCAAGGTTTATTCATACAATAAGTGACTAAAATTACAAAATAAGTACAAACTTTTATGAAATATGTATCACGCCATTGGGTCAAATAAATGACGATTATTTATCAAATTAGCTAGACATAATCTTTTTACTTAGGTATCATTAATTTAAAAATTTCTTAGTAGGTACATGATAATTTAGAAAAATAAGTTTCACCTAAGTACCTAAAATGCAGGCACGAGCCCAACGCTTTATAAAAAAGGGTTAACACTGTTAAAACCAAAAACACCACTTTGTTGCTTTCTCTGAACATTGACCGGCAAAAATCCTCGTTCGAAGGATTAGCAATTAGTTTTATTTGACTACTCAGTTTTTTTGTTAATCCCTTCCAAATGATTTATAAACGGCGCACTTTTATAACTAGGAAAATTGAGTTGCATAAGTATAAAATATATTATAGTATAAAACGGTACAGATAGAACTTTAATTATGAAATGAAAAGTTTAGGTAAAAAAACGTTAACATTTTTAAAGATTTATTTTTGATTGCACAACATATTATTACAAATACATCAATTTATAAACCAACAAAATAAAATAGATTTTTTTAATTTTTTTTTTATTTAGGGTTTCCGCATCAACCATTAAAGGTTATTAGCGGGTTTTACAGATTTTACAGTTATTAATTAATATACTAGTCACAAATTGCGTATTAAATTACAAATTATTACAAATTACAAAATGATACATATATAATATAACTTAAATTTTGTGTAGTAAACGTGTGTCCTTAAGGAATTTGATTGTATTTGATACATTACAGTTTACTCCTTGACCCGGTTGTACGAATATCTTTTCATCTAGTGATCTATTGAACCAGCAGTCACTGTTGAACCTATTCAAGGAAACGTCCGTTGTTCTATACTGATTTTGACGTAGTTCAACAGAACTTACGTTCACTAATATTATCGTAGATTTAAAAATTGGCAACAGTGCAAATCCTAAAAGCTGGATTAAATTACTAGAAGAAGCATAGTTTGACATTTTGACATTAGATCTCCTATATTTTTAATGTCGATTGATTAGAGAGTTATCGGGCGTGCATTTTAGGAAGGCAGTATTAATGTTGCCCTTATTTTGACATCTGAGCATGCGCTTTCGTACCCAACTTTATATTTCCCTTATTAAAAATAGTGCCTGACTTTATTTATACTGGTTTAATGTTGGTCTTATTTTTCCCTTATTGCTTCTTTCTTCTTTTTCTTTCGTTTAATGGCCTTGCTACAAGGCAATCGCCAGTTCTCTTGATTGTGTTATTAACCTCATTTTTAGTTGTTATTTGTCGTTTGATAGCATATTATGTTCGCTGTAGACCTGTAGTGAGATAGTAATGTTCATAGATAAAAGATTACATATTCTGGTAATGTTTATTGATAGCTAAATAGAAATGTCGGTGGTAAAGGAAAAGATGATGATGATGTGGTTTTATTAAGGGAAATTGTCGCTTTTCGTTTTCCATACTTATACCGAGACTTATACCACTACCAAAGATAATGATAAATCTCAATCTTTACCAACTCGAGCAAGAAATAAATTTATCAATAAAGGAATAATAACGACCATCAAATGCTGTAATATTATTTGGTCGTTGGGCGACAATTTGTAACCATATTATTACGTTGGGTGTCAATTTATAATATGATTTACATGTTGATAGTGAATTTATAAAAATATTTAGTTAACTTTTTTTTAAAAATAACAATATACCAAAAGAAAAAATGTAATTTACAATAAAACAACCATTAATCTTAATTTCGTCTTTAGTTGTAAAAGATACTTCAATAATTAACAAAATTTATAAATGTTTATCACAGCAAAAATTATGATAGTTAAATACCTCGGCTAGGGGTGAGTAAGTTCATTAGCTCTGACTATAGTACAATATTTGTTTCTTTAAGAAATTATAAGGGCGCCACTGAAATCTTTTTATTTTTTATGATACTACTATAGAAAGTTGTTTTAAGCTGAGTTATTTAAATAAGTATCATAAGATGACAGAAAGATGTCAGAAAAAACTGTCTATGAAGATAAAAAAATGATATGAAAATGTACAAACAGATAAAAGATAAATAGATTTCCTTGGTGCTAAAATGAATGAAGTTGAGAATACGTTACAAAAAAAATAATCCGCAAACAATTCCTTACAAAAACTTATTCTAATACAGTTGACGATACGAAAATTATTTTGATATAACGTTTAAGAAATATAGAAAAACGAGACAGCTGTATAATATTATAAAGGCATTTACGTTGGTCGACTTATCTTTTTTTACATCTGATCCATTGGTTGATCCAGGAGAGAGTGGTCCAGTGAAGGGCACCAATGTAGAACCAATCAGCGGTAATTCGATAGTAACCCAGTAATGTCTTTGAACTTGAAATTTGTAATGTCTTTTGACTTGAAATTTGTAACGTCTTTTGACTTGAAATTTGTAACGTCTTTTGGTATTGTATATTCCAATGCTATGTATAACACCAATGACAATAAGAGAATCAATCGTGGTTTAAGGTATTGGACTATGCCACATTAAAGATCGTGTATAAAGTTGGAATTACTGACAGGAATCGTTTATAATAATTAACATGTTAAGAAATCTATACAATAGATAGTATTAGTGTTAGCCATATAATTAATTTAAAAATACTACGTTTTTAGTTAACATATCATGTTACAATGCTTACCGATAACTCATATTTTACAAAATAAATAAGGTCATGCAGTATTTAAATAACGTCGTCTTTTATTACTGCACTGCAGTATTTTGAAGTTTCCGATAACTCTCTATTATTTCTCTAGGGTCTGATTTATTTTAAATTTTGTTCGTGAACGTTTATTTGTGGAGTGTGGAGCCAGTAGTAGGTAAAAAGTTTGCGGGATCCACGAACTTTTCTTGTAAAGAAGAAGGGATTTTGTTATCTTTAGGTGGAAGTGAAATTCATAATAAATGGTACCGACATCGCGTTTTGTATCAGCCTAACCTAACCTTTATTGCGAGAATACATCCAGCACCGGATTCCGTAATGAGGCTAAAATAGGCCAATAGAAATATTAGCAGGTGTGGCTTGGATATTTGGCGCACTTTTTCAATTTGTCTTTCTAGGCTAGAAATTAAAAAAATATATAATTGCAATGTAAAAATATATTATAAAGGTGTATTTTTTTATTATGCTAGGGGATAATTTCAGGTTTTTTTTAAAAAAGTTTAATTTAATTAATATATAAGTTTTGGTTATCAGTAACTAAATTAAGAGTAAAAATACTGAGGATTTTTTATTACTTATTTTTTATTTCCATCCTCCAACCTCCGAGAGTTGAAATATTTCATAGATTTGGGCAAATTATTGTATAGTTTTCATCCATAATGCAATCCAGTTTTTATCAAATATTTATAACTTGGGCATCTATTCCTATCTGCTAAAGCTGTGTTGTAGTCATCACAAGTTAGCTGGATATTGCACTTAATCATTTCTAATGCTGTTCCTGCTGTATGTCCATTCTTGTAGAGACGTAATAACTGTTCTCTTACATCATTACTAACTTTCCGAAACCGCAAATAATCTGAATTGCCTGATTGTGTGTTACAATAATAGTTATTTCACAAGGTGCTTCTTGTAAAAGTTGGAATTTTTTTTTTAATAACATGAATTTTTACTGTTAATTTTGAAGGGCAGTTGGTATTTCTCGTTTTAATTTGTGAAGATGGTTCGTAAGTTTTTGAGCACTGAGTAAAGTGGTGACATCTAAAATTAAATTTAAACTTTATATGGTAAATAAAACTTTTTAAATGTTTACTAAATAATTTTAATAATCTCAAAAATTCAATATATTATGTATAGGTACCAATATATCATTTAAATATTTCACCAAGTTTAATCCGTTTTCTATCCTCAATAACCGTATTATTTATAACGTATGATGAATTGGTTAAGTTTTCAAATTCACTTAACCATTTACTAAACTCTTCTTTGTGCAATTAACAAAAAATTGCAACTGAACGTTAGGGAACTTGTCTTCACCTTCTATTATCTTTTTCTCCATAATTTTTGTTCCCGGGGAGGTGGCAAAACAGACTAAAAAATTGGTAGATTTAATAATTAATAATTGTTCTTATTACTACCTATACGCCAAAAATAGATATTTGATTTGATACTCACATTAATGAATTCATTTAACGAGGAAAACACAATACCTTGTGTTTACCTACTTTTAAAGACTATGAAATGAAGACAAGATCAAAGGAAAACAATCATAAAATATAATAAATACCTGCTTAAAACCTTAAAAATTACTTTCAGTTATACCTAGTTCAAACGTCACGTAAAATATCAACGGTAGGAACTCCGCCCACAAGCATCATTTTAATTGGCTTATTTTAACCTCATTACGGAATCCGGTGCTGGATGTATTCTTGCACCTTTATTACTCTTAATCATAGATATTATAACCTAAAATGGATGTGCCCTGTCAATACACAGAGTATACTACCCTGTGTCGCACTAGCAGTGCAAGAGAGATGGAGATAGAAAGGTGGCAAAAAGCGCGAGCTGGCAATGTAAAATAAATACAAAATTCAAATTAATTTTATCTACTATAAGGTTATTAAGAAGTTTGGTTTGGAAATGAATTAGAATAATTTTTCCACGCGTAAATCTTTATTTTTTCATTTTCTAAACATAAATAAATGTAGAAATTTTACAATTAAATTATGTTTACATAAAAACTTAATTGATAATTTTTTATATGCATATTTTACTTTTGTTTGTAATTGTATATAATTACATTTATGGGACCGGTTTGTGACCTGAACGAGTTAAGTTCGCTCTGTGTCGACTAGTAAAATTTTCGTGTTTTACAACGGATATTCCTAGTGTAAATTTAAACTTTTGAACCACTGAATATATTGAACTTTGTACGTCTCAATCGTAACGTGCTTTTGTAATAAGTGCATTGTGAGCGTGCAAAAACTACGTTAAATCGAAACAACATCTTGTTTAGAAGTTTTTTATAATCTGATAACGATAACGAGTTTCGAATTAGTATCTGGGGCTACGTTGTTCGTTTACAATTTAAACAACCAGTTTTACAGCATGGTGTATAACTGGTTGCCTTCCTTAAAAGTAGAAAACTTCAAGAATAATTAATACATCTGTTGCTTTTGACTACGAGGGCAACACAATGAGTTCTCCTACAGTAACTAACACCCCAACTTCAAGTAATAATGTTGCTTCACCTAGTTCATACGTCGCTGCTGCTAAATCAACGCCAAAACCATCCTTTCCAAAGAAAGAACAAGCAATAGTTTTTCACTCAGTGGATAGTCTAAAACTGCTCGATTATGCAAAAGCTATTGGAGACTTAATAGGGCCAAAGAATATCATTTTCGCATCTAGGATATCTAACGATAGAATTTGTATATATTTAAGTAAAATTGAACTTGTGGACCAGCTGATTAAAAATAACTCTGTCATTCATATCGGCGACCTGGACCTACCTATAAGACGACTAGTGACACCAGCAAAAAGGGTTTTAATCTCTAATGTGTGCCCTTCCATTCCTCACGATTTAATTCGAACAGCACTTGAAAATTACGGACTACAACTTACTTCGCAAATATCTTTCCTAAAAGCTGGAATCCCAGGAGATGAATACAATCATATTCTTTCGTTCAGAAGACAAGTCTACATTGTTCCACCTACTGACAGCTACGAACTACAAACTTCACTAGTTATTCCTTTTGATAATAATTCTTACAGAATATTTTTATCCACTGATAAAATGGAATGTTTCATTTGTAAGCAGTGCGGCCATATCGCAAGTCTTTGTCCAAATACTCATCCAACTCATTTTACCCAATCAACAGTTTATTCCGCTGACACTCATATCCCTTCACCTCCAACTAAACCAGATATGTCAAAGACTCCCACTCAAATTACATCCGCAACTATTTCCCCAAATTCTGTTACACCAACTACATCTGAAGTGCCTGCCACCCCACACTCCAACCCAGCACTTACCAAACTTACCAAAAAGAGATTGAAGAGGGACCTCTCCACCGAAAAAACCAAGCTGCCAGAATCCACAAGAAAAGCCATTATAAATATCTACAGAGATTCAAAAGATACATTTACTCTCACAGCAGAAAACTTTATAGCTTTTCTTGAAAACTCTTTTGGCAGTTCCAGTCCCATACTGGAAGCTGAAAGGTTTACTACAGATGTTAGATCCCTGCTTTCAGATTTACACAATATTTATCCCCTCCTTACTGAAAGATTCATCAAGAACCGACTAACCAGACTGAGCAAAAAGTTAAAAAAGGAACTAAATACGGAAGATTCAGAAGCTGAAAGCCTGGCATCTCAGTCATCCCTAGATTCTCTTGAAGATGACCACCACTCAGACACCTCACAAATTTCACAATAAATCTCTATTTCAACATTCTCTCTTATCCAGTGGAATTGTGATGGATTCTACCCTCGTTTAGAACGTATCCAACAACTAACTTCCACCTTAAATGTAGATATCTTATGTTTGCAAGAAACCAACTTTACCGAATCTCACAAACGTCACCTTAAAGGATTTGAAGGCTATCACCACATCAGAACTGAATGTAAAAGAGCTAGTGGCGGAACATCAGTATTTGTCTCAAAAGACCTCTACTCATCTGCTTACCCCTTAAATACATCTTTAGAAACTGTAGCAGTCACCGTCTGGTGTCCATCCAAAATTACTATTTGTAGTATTTACATTGCACCTAATGCTTCATTTTCAGAAGCAGAACTTATAGATTTAATTTCTCAGCTAACACATCCCTTCTTAATTTGTGGAGACTTCAATGCCCACAATTCTTTATGGGGTTCACAAAAAACCTTTGGTAGAGGTAAAATCATAGAAAACGTTTTTAAGAACTTCGACCTTTGTCTTCTAAATAATGGTACAAGCACTCACTTTAATCTTTCCTCCCAAACTTTTTCTTCAATTGATCTAAGCCTTTGCGACCCACAAACTTTTCCCTTGCTCACATGGAACCCAATAGACGATCTCAATGACAGTAATCACTTCCCCATTCTAATCACTGACAATACTCCCAAACCATCTGAAAATGTAACGAAATGGAAAATAACTCATGCCAACTGGGAAGCCTTTAGATGTGGCATAGAAAATCAAACAGATCAATTAAATCTTCCGGATAACATCGAAGCTGCCGTCTCCGCTTTTAGCTCCTGTATTATTTTTGCTGCTGAACAAAATATTGGAAAGTCTGTGATATCTCCCTCCCGAAAAATGGTTCCCTGGTGGAATGAGATGTGCAAAACCTCGATTCAAGAAAGTAAAAAGGCATTAAACAGATATAGAAAAACGAGGAACGAATATGACTTCATTGAGTTTAAAAAACTAAGAGCAAGAGCTAAAAGAACAATAAAACAGAGTAAAAAAGACAGTTGGAATAAATATGTTTCCTCCATAACTTCTGACTCTTCTCCTAACCAGGTCTGGGCAAAAATTCGGCAAATGCAAAGAAAAAGGACCTTCACAAAAATTCCAGCCATCATTCAACAAGATCGTACTATTACAGACAGTCAAGAAATAACTGAAATCTTATCCTCTTCCTTTCAGTGCAGATCTAAAAATATGTTTCAAGTTAATCCTCAAAACTCAGTCATGTCCAATTATCCCTTAACTGCTACCGTCAGTCACAATAGCAATCTCTTAAATTCTCCATTTTCGTTCCAAGAACTCTCTGTAGCTCTTTCATCTACTAAAACTTCAGCAGCAGGACCTGATGATATACCTTCCATATTTCTAAAAAATCTGTCCACCAATAGTCTCCATAAACTATTAGAGCTATATAATTTAATCTGGACCAAAAAAGACTTTCCTAAAATGTGGCAATTATCAACTATCTTTCCTATTAAAAAAACCTGATAAAGACCCTAGCAGTGCAAATTCCTATAGGCCTATCGCACTAACATGCACTATGTGCAAACTAATGGAGAAAATGGTTAACAACCGACTCATGTGGTATCTTGAAAAAAATAATTTTCTCTCTTCTTCTCAATCGGGATTTAGACCTCTGCGAAGCACAGTAGATAATTTGCTAGTGCTTCATTCCCACATCCTAAATGCTGAAGTCAGAAATTCACCTTTAA
Source organism: Ophraella communa (assembly GCA_035357415.1). Lineage (NCBI taxonomy): Eukaryota > Metazoa > Arthropoda > Insecta > Coleoptera > Chrysomelidae > Ophraella > Ophraella communa. The sequence goes on along the minus strand of CM068979.1, from coordinate 1,334,433 downwards.
TTGTTAATAACTTTTTTCTATTGACGGTATCACTTCAAAATTGATGTAGTTTTTTCTCTCGCACGTTTTTTAGTATACCCCATGATTCTTAATAATTAAAACGAATGCAATCAGGTCGAAAAGAATTTCAGAACATGACAACTCTGTAGAGATCGCGGTCTGCAGTCAGAAGTTCACCTTTAATTGTTAATAACTTTTTTTCTATTAACGGTATCACTTCAAAATTGATGTAGTTGTTTCTCTCGCACGTTTTTTAGTATACCTCATGATTTTTAATAATTAAAACGAATGCAATCAGGTCGAAAAGAATTTCAGAACATGACAACTCTGTAGAGATCGCGATCTGAAGTCAGGAATTCATCTTTAATTGTTAATAACTTTTTTTCTATTGACGGTATCACTTCAAAATTGATTTAGTTGTTTCTCTCGCACGTTTTTTAGTATACCCCATGATTCTTAATAATTAAAACGAATGCAATCAGGTCGAAAAGAATTTCAGAACATGACAACTCTGTAGAGATCGCGGTCTGCAGTTAAAAGTTCATCTTTAATTGTTAATAACTTTTTTTCTATTGACGGTATCACTTCAAAATTGATGTAGTTGTTTCTTTCGCACGTTTTTTAGTATACCTCATGATTTTTAATAATTAAAACGAATGCAATCAGGTCGAAAAGAATTTCAGAATATGACAACTCTGTAGAGATCGCGGTCTGCAGTTAAAAGTTCATCTTTAATTATTAATAACCTTGTTTTCTATTGACGGTATCACTTCAAAATTGATGTAGTTGTTTCTTTCGCACGTTTTTTAGTATACCTCATGATTTTTAATAATTAAAACGAATGCAATCAGGTCGAAAAGAATTTCAGAATATGACAACTCTGTAGAGATGGCGGTCTGCAATTAAAAGATCATCTTTAATTGTTAATAACCTTGTTTTCTATTGACGGTATCACTTTAAAATTGATGTAGTTGTTTCTCTCGCACGTTTTTTAGTATACCCCATGATTCTTAATAATTAAAACGAATGCAATCATGTCGAAAAGAATTTCAGAACATGACAACTTTGTAGAGATCGCGGTCTGCAGTTAAAAGTTCATCTTTAATTGTTAATAACTTTTTTTCTATTGACGGTATCACTTCAAAATTGATGTAGTTGTTTCTTTCGCACGTTTTTTAGTATACCTCATGATTTTTAATAATTAAAACGAATGCAATCAGGTCGAAAAGAATTTCAGAATATGACAACTCTGTAGAGATCGCGGTCTGCAGTTAAAAGATCATCTTTAATTGTTAATAACCTTGTTTTCTATTGACGGTATCACTTTAAAATTGATGTAGTTGTTTCTCTCGCACGTTTTTTAGTATACCCCATGATTCTTAATAATTAAAACGAATGCAATCATGTCGAAAAGAATTTCAGAACATGACAACTCTGTAGAGATCGCGGTCTGCAGTTAAAAGTTCATCTTTAATTGTTAATAACTTTTTTTCTATTGACGGTATCACTTCAAAATTGATGTAGTTGTTTCTTTCGCACGTTTTTTAGTATACCTCATGATTTTTAATAATTAAAACGAATGCAATCAGGTCGAAAAGAATTTCAGAACATGACAACTCTGTAGAGATCGCGGTCTGCAGTCAGGAATTCATCTTTAATTGTTAATAACTTTTTTTCTATTGACGGTATCACTTCAAAATTGATTTAGTTGTTTCTCTCGCACGTTTTTTAGTATACCTCATGATTTTTAATAATTAAAACGAATGCAATCAGGTCGAAAAGAATTTCAGAATATGACAACTCTGTAGAGATCGCGGTCTGCAGTTAAAAGATCATCTTTAATTGTTAATAACCTTGTTTTCTATTGACGGTATCACTTTAAAATTGATGTAGTTGTTTCTCTCGCACGTTTTTTAGTATACCCCATGATTCTTAATAATTAAAACGAATGCAATCAGGTCGAAAAGAATTTCAGAACATGACAACTCTGTAGAGATCGCGGTCTGCAGTTAAAAGTTCATCTTTAATTGTTAATAACTTTTTTCTATTGACGGTATCACTTCAAAATTGATTTAGTTGTTTCTCTCGCACGTTTTTTAGTATACCTCATGATTTTTAATAATTAAAACGAATGCAATCAGGTCGAAAAGAATTTCAGAACATGACAACTCTGTAGAGATCGCGGTCTGCAGTTAAAAGTTCATCTTTAATTGTTAATAACTTTTTTTCTATTGACGGTATCACTTCAAAATTGATTTAGTTGTTTCTCTCGCACGTTTTTTAGTATACCTCATGATTTTTAATAATTAAAACGAATGCAATCAGGTCGAAAAGAATTTCAGAATATGACAACTCTGTAGAGATCGCGGTCTGCAGTTAAAAGTTCATCTTTAATTATTAATAACCTTGTTTTCTATTGACGGTATCACTTCAAAATTGATGTAGTTGTTTCTTTCGCACGTTTTTTAGTATACCTCATGATTTTTAATAATTAAAACGAATGCAATCAGGTCGAAAAGAATTTCAGAATATGACAACTCTGTAGAGATCGCGGTCTGCAGTTAAAAGTTCATCTTTAATTATTAATAACCTTGTTTTCTATTGACGGTATCACTTCAAAATTGATGTAGTTGTTTCTTTCTGCACGTTTTTTAGTATACCTCATGATTTTTAATAATTAAAACGAATGCAATCAGGTCGAAAAGAATTTCAGAATATGACAACTCTGTAGAGATCGCGGTCTGCAATTAAAAGATCATCTTTAATTGTTAATAACCTTGTTTTCTATTGACGGTATCACTTTAAAATTGATGTAGTTGTTTCTCTCGCACGTTTTTTAGTATACCCCATGATTCTTAATAATTAAAACGAATGCAATCATGTCGAAAAGAATTTCAGAACATGACAACTTTGTAGAGATCGCGGTCTGCAGTTAAAAGTTCATCTTTAATTGTTAATAACTTTTTTTCTATTGACGGTATCACTTCAAAATTGATGTAGTTGTTTCTTTCGCACGTTTTTTAGTATACCTCATGATTTTTAATAATTAAAACGAATGCAATCAGGTCGAAAAGAATTTCAGAACATGACAACTCTGTAGAGATCGCGATCTGAAGTCAGGAATTCATCTTTAATTGTTAATAACTTTTTTCTATTGACGGTATCACTTCAAAATTGATTTAGTTGTTTCTCTCGCACGTTTTTTAGTATACCTCATGATTTTTAATAATTAAAACGAATGCAATCAGGTCGAAAAGAATTTCAGAATATGACAACTCTGTAGAGATCGCGGTCTGCAGTTAAAAGATCATCTTTAATTGTTAATAACCTTGTTTTCTATTGACGGTATCACTTTAAAATTGATGTAGTTGTTTCTCTCGCACGTTTTTTAGTATACCCCATGATTCTTAATAATTAAAACGAATGCAATCATGTCGAAAAGAATTTCAGAACATGACAACTCTGTAGAGATCGCGGTCTGCAATTAAAAGATCATCTTTAATTGTTAATAACCTTGTTTTCTATTGACGGTATCACTTTAAAATTGATGTAGTTGTTTCTCTCGCACGTTTTTTAGTATACCCCATGATTCTTAATAATTAAAACGAATGCAATCATGTCGAAAAGAATTTCAGAACATGACAACTTTGTAGAGATCGCGGTCTGCAGTTAAAAGTTCATCTTTAATTGTTAATAACTTTTTTTCTATTGACGGTATCACTTCAAAATTGATGTAGTTGTTTCTTTCGCACGTTTTTTAGTATACCTCATGATTTTTAATAATTAAAACGAATGCAATCAGGTCGAAAAGAATTTCAGAATATGACAACTCTGTAGAGATCGCGGTCTGCAGTTAAAAGATCATCTTTAATTGTTAATAACCTTGTTTTCTATTGACGGTATCACTTCAAAATTGATGTAGTTGTTTCTTTCGCACGTTTTTTAGTATACCTCATGATTTTTAATAATTAAAACGAATGCAATCAGGTCGAAAAGAATTTCAGAACATGACAACTCTGTAGAGATCGCGATCTGAAGTCAGGAATTCATCTTTAATTGTTAATAACTTTTTTTCTATTGACGGTATCACTTCAAAATTGATTTAGTTGTTTCTCTCGCACGTTTTTTAGTATACCTCATGATTTTTAATAATTAAAACGAATGCAATCAGGTCGAAAAGAATTTCAGAACATGACAACTCTGTAGAGATCGCGGTCTGCAGTTAAAAGTTCATCTTTAATTGTTAATAACTTTTTTTCTATTGACGGTATCACTTCAAAATTGATGTAGTTGTTTCTTTCGCACGTTTTTTAGTATACCTCATGATTTTTAATAATTAAAACGAATGCAATCAGGTCGAAAAGAATTTCAGAACATGACAACTCTGTAGAGATCGCGATCTGAAGTCAGGAATTCATCTTTAATTGTTAATAACTTTTTTTCTATTGACGGTATCACTTCAAAATTGATGTAGTTGTTTCTTTCGCACGTTTTTTAGTATACCTCATGATTTTTAATAATTAAAACGAATGCAATCAGGTCGAAAAGAATTTCAGAACATGACAACTCTGTAGAGATCGCGGTCTGCAGTCAGGAATTCATCTTTAATTAGTAATAACTTTTTTTCTATTGACGGTATCACTTCAAAATTGATTTAGTTGTTTCTCTCGCACGTTTTTTAGTATACCTCATGATTTTTAATAATTAAAACGAATGCAATCAGGTCGAAAAGAATTTCAGAATATGACAACTCTGTAGAGATCGCGGTCTGCAGTTAAAAGATCATCTTTAATTGTTAATAACCTTGTTTTCTATTGACGGTATCACTTTAAAATTGATGTAGTTGTTTCTCTCGCACGTTTTTTAGTATACCCCATGATTCTTAATAATTAAAACGAATGCAATCAGGTCGAAAAGAATTTCAGAACATGACAACTCTGTAGAGATCGCGGTCTGCAGTTAAAAGTTCATCTTTAATTGTTAATAACTTTTTTTCTATTGACGGTATCACTTCAAAATTGATTTAGTTGTTTCTCTCGCACGTTTTTTAGTATACCTCATGATTTTTAATAATTAAAACGAATGCAATCAGGTCGAAAAGAATTTCAGAACATGACAACTCTGTAGAGATCGCGGTCTGCAGTTAAAAGTTCATCTTTAATTGTTAATAACTTTTTTTCTATTGACGGTATCACTTCAAAATTGATTTAGTTGTTTCTCTCGCACGTTTTTTAGTATACCTCATGATTTTTAATAATTAAAACGAATGCAATCAGGTCGAAAAGAATTTCAGAATATGACAACTCTGTAGAGATCGCGGTCTGCAGTTAAAAGTTCATCTTTAATTATTAATAACCTTGTTTTCTATTGACGGTATCACTTCAAAATTGATGTAGTTGTTTCTTTCGCACGTTTTTTAGTATACCTCATGATTTTTAATAATTAAAACGAATGCAATCAGGTCGAAAAGAATTTCAGAATATGACAACTCTGTAGAGATCGCGGTCTGCAGTTAAAAGTTCATCTTTAATTATTAATAACCTTGTTTTCTATTGACGGTATCACTTCAAAATTGATGTAGTTGTTTCTTTCGCACGTTTTTTAGTATACCTCATGATTTTTAATAATTAAAACGAATGCAATCAGGTCGAAAAGAATTTCAGAATATGACAACTCTGTAGAGATCGCGGTCTGCAATTAAAAGATCATCTTTAATTGTTAATAACCTTGTTTTCTATTGACGGTATCACTTTAAAATTGATGTAGTTGTTTCTCTCGCACGTTTTTTAGTATACCCCATGATTCTTAATAATTAAAACGAATGCAATCATGTCGAAAAGAATTTCAGAACATGACAACTTTGTAGAGATCGCGGTCTGCAGTTAAAAGTTCATCTTTAATTGTTAATAACTTTTTTTCTATTGACGGTATCACTTCAAAATTGATGTAGTTGTTTCTTTCGCACGTTTTTTAGTATACCTCATGATTTTTAATAATTAAAACGAATGCAATCAGGTCGAAAAGAATTTCAGAACATGACAACTCTGTAGAGATCGCGATCTGAAGTCAGGAATTCATCTTTAATTGTTAATAACTTTTTTTCTATTGACGGTATCACTTCAAAATTGATTTAGTTGTTTCTCTCGCACGTTTTTTAGTATACCTCATGATTTTTAATAATTAAAACGAATGCAATCAGGTCGAAAAGAATTTCAGAATATGACAACTCTGTAGAGATCGCGGTCTGCAGTTAAAAGATCATCTTTAATTGTTAATAACCTTGTTTTCTATTGACGGTATCACTTTAAAATTGATGTAGTTGTTTCTCTCGCACGTTTTTTAGTATACCCCATGATTCTTAATAATTAAAACGAATGCAATCAGGTCGAAAAGAATTTCAGAACATGACAACTCTGTAGAGATCGCGATCTGAAGTCAGAAATTCATCTTTAATTGTTAATAACTTTTTTTCTATTGACGGTATCACTTCAAAATTGATTTAGTTGTTTCTCTCGCACGTTTTTTAGTATACCTCATGATTTTTAATAATTAAAACGAATGCAATCAGGTCGAAAAGAATTTCAGAATATGACAACTCTGTAGAGATCGCGGTCTGCAGTTAAAAGATCATCTTTAATTGTTAATAACCTTGTTTTCTATTGACGGTATCACTTTAAAATTGATGTAGTTGTTTCTCTCGCACGTTTTTTAGTATACCCCATGATTCTTAATAATTAAAACGAATGCAATCAGGTCGAAAAGAATTTCAGAACATGACAACTCTGTAGAGATCGCGATCTGAAGTCAGAAATTCATCTTTAATTGTTAATAACTTTTTTTCTATTGACGGTATCACTTCAAAATTGATTTAGTTGTTTCTCTCGCACGTTTTTTAGTATACCTCATGATTCTTAATAATTAAAACGAATGCAATCAGGTCGAAAAGAATTTCAGAATATGACAACTCTGTAGAGATCGCGGTCTGCAGTTAAAAGATCATCTTTAATTGTTAATAACCTTGTTTTCTATTGACGGTATCACTTTAAAATTGATGTAGTTGTTTCTCTCGCACGTTTTTTAGTATACCCCATGATTCTTAATAATTAAAACGAATGCAATCATGTCGAAAAGAATTTCAGAACATGACAACTCTGTAGAGATCGCGGTCTGCAGTTAAAAGTTCATCTTTAATTGTTAATAACTTTTTTTCTATTGACGGTATCACTTCAAAATTGATGTAGTTGTTTCTTTCGCACGTTTTTTAGTATACCTCATGACTTTTAATAATTAAAACGAATGCAATCAGGTCGAAAAGAATTTCAGAACATGACAACTCTGTAGAGATCGCGATCTGAAGTCAGGAATTCATCTTTAATTGTTAATAACTTTTTTTCTATTGACGGTATCACTTCAAAATTGATTTAGTTGTTTCTCTCGCACGTTTTTTAGTATACCTCATGATTTTTAATAATTAAAACGAATGCAATCAGGTCGAAAAGAATTTCAGAATATGACAACTCTGTAGAGATCGCGGTCTGCAGTTAAAAGATCATCTTTAATTGTTAATAACCTTGTTTTCTATTGACGGTATCACTTTAAAATTGATGTAGTTGTTTCTCTCGCACGTTTTTTAGTATACCCCATGATTCTTAATAATTAAAACGAATGCAATCATGTCGAAAAGAATTTCAGAACATGACAACTCTGTAGAGATCGCGGTCTGCAGTTAAAAGTTCATCTTTAATTGTTAATAACTTTTTTTCTATTGACGGTATCACTTCAAAATTGATGTAGTTGTTTCTTTCGCACGTTTTTTAGTATACCTCATGACTTTTAATAATTAAAACGAATGCAATCAGGTCGAAAAGAATTTCAGAACATGACAACTCTGTAGAGATCGCGATCTGAAGTCAGGAATTCATCTTTAATTGTTAATAACTTTTTTTCTATTGACGGTATCACTTCAAAATTGATGTAGTTGTTTCTCTCGCACGTTTTTTAGTATACCCCATGATTCTTAATAATTAAAACGAATGCAATCATGTCGAAAAGAATTTCAGAACATGACAACTCTGTAGAGATCGCGGTCTGCAGTTAAAAGTTCATCTTTAATTGTTAATAACTTTTTTTCTATTGACGGTATCACTTCAAAATTGATGTAGTTGTTTCTTTCGCACGTTTTTTAGTATACCTCATGACTTTTAATAATTAAAACGAATGCAATCAGGTCGAAAAGAATTTCAGAACATGACAACTCTGTAGAGATCGCGATCTGAAGTCAGAATTCATCTTTAATTGTTAATAACTTTTTTCTATTGACGGTATCACTTCAAAATTGATTTAGTTGTTTCTCTCGCACGTTTTTTAGTATACCTCATGATTTTTAATAATTAAAACGAATGCAATCAGGTCGAAAAGAATTTCAGAATATGACAACTCTGTAGAGATCGCGGTCTGCAGTTAAAAGATCATCTTTAATTGTTAATAACCTTGTTTTCTATTGACGGTATCACTTTAAAATTGATGTAGTTGTTTCTCTCGCACGTTTTTTAGTATACCCCATGATTCTTAATAATTAAAACGAATGCAATCAGGTCGAAAAGAATTTCAGAACATGACAACTCTGTAGAGATCGCGATCTGAAGTCAGAAATTAATCTTTAATTGTTAATAACTTTTTTTCTATTGACGGTATCACTTCAAAATTGATGTAGTTGTTTCTCTCGCACGTTTTTTAGTATACCTCATGATTTTTAATAATTAAAACGAATGCAATCAGGTCGAAAAGAATTTCAGATTATGACAACTCTGTAGAGATCGCGGTCTGCAGTTAAAAGTTCATCTTTAATTGTTAATAACTTTTTTTCTATTGACGGTATCACTTCAAAATTGATCTAGTTGTTTTTGTCGCACGTTTTTTAGTCTACCCCATGATTCTTAATAATTAAAACGAATGCAATCAGGTCGAAAAGAATTTTAGAACATGACAACTCTGTAGAGATCGCGGTCTGCAGTTAAAAGTTCATCTTTAATTGTTAATAACTTTTTTTCTATTGACGGTATCAGTCTAAAATAGAAATAACTAATGACTAATTAATAGAAAAAACGTATTATTCATCAAATTTTTATTATTATCGCCGGACTAGAGTCTTTGGGAAGTTTTTATGTCGAAGAATTTTCTTAAATTGCTTTGCATTTACTAGAATCATTAAAAATCAAGAAATTAATTATAAACAGTCCACTTAAGATGACTATGCTCGTCTTGCAGTGATACGAACACTAGGAAATCAGTTATCATTAATCGAAGATTGTCTGACTCGTGTTTTCCGTTTCCACTTTTTTTGGCAGCTGCTAGTTTCAGGGGCATATTGGAGAGCATGTGCACATTCTTCACAATTTATAGTTTTTATAATTTTCCAACGAACAAATCCAGCTATATACCCAATAACATAATTTAAATACCTATAAACAGTTGGAAATATTTGAAAATGTCTTTGTTGCTTTTTTTCGTCAATGGTTTTTATTTATCTAAATCACAATTTAATGTATCTAAATTATTACTACTTTTATATGTTGAAGCGACATTCAAAATACTTGTTTCATCCTGAGCCAAACAATTGGCACTATAAGGAGCTTTTATTTCTATGTGAATAAGCAGTCGCTTATATGCTCCTTCAAATTGTATATAGTTTGTAAATAGTTTTACCCAAAAAGTACCTTGTATTTAAAATATCAAAAGTGTTATTAATTGTTTTACAAAACCTGACAGTGGCTTCACTTTGAGATAATTCTGAAATATTTAATTCCTTATCACAATATTCAATAGCATCAGCTACGCTATTCCTTAGTTAAAAAGCACAAATAAGCCACTACTCACAATGCTTTCGCGCTCCTTTTGCCACACTTCTTTATCTATCTTTGTCTGGTTGCTAGGGTCCCATACTATCTCTTTCTAAGGCACATCCATTTTAGGTTATAATATCTATACTCTTAATAAATAATACGCAATTCTTGAAAAGATTTCAAGGTTAGAGCAACTGATACTTATGACGTCATTAGTGCATGATGCTCAAGTATCTTGCGTATCCGCCGCCAAAAAACCTCTATAATATAACATAAAGTGTTATAGCGTTTTCTTTTGAGATTAGTAGGAAGTGATCTGAGTGCGCCCTCGGTGCGCACTGAAATTGCTCTTGCACTGCCCCAGTTTTTACTGTGCACTGGCAACGGACGTTTTCAGGGCGAACTGTGTGTTTTTGACATTTCAAAAGAATGCATTAGATATAGTGCACTTTTTTGGTTATTATTCGTACTAGAAATTTTTTTCTGAAATTACCGAAGGCGATTATACGTTGAAGGAGAACTTAAAGTATAGAGCTGTTTTGGTGAATATGAGATTACAGGCGTGCTAAAAATAAAATAAAATAAAGAAACGTTTTATATATTCTGCACTTATTTACCTCCTCCATAATTACGTTATGGTTACGTTACCAATTTCAACTTGAACTTGACCGTTAAACGCTTGAACCTTACCTATTCGTATTGTCCTGTCCTATAAATTTGTTGTACCATGGTATTGCCCTGAGTCGAATAGTCATAGCAGATTTTGGTGCCCTCAGGTCACATCGAGAGCGAGCAGTCTATTCAAAAGAACATGTGTGACTGATTGCTCTCCCTAATGACATAGAACACACAACTCGCTCTCGGTGTGCACTCAGTGCGTTGCTCTGGTCTCAAAAGAAAACGGTATTAGCCAAGAATGATAAACATTTACCAGGATTGCCCAATCGGCCTGATTTGTCCGCCAGCTGTGTGACGTCACTGCAGTCCTTCATTACAACGTTTACCATATAAATGCATGGAAATAATAGGAATTAGACAGTATTTTTTATGATTTCTGAAATACTAACTTACCACTATTTGGATTTTTAAGATTAAACACTTATAATTTATAATAAATCTTCCCATAAAATCGTTTTAATACTTATATTTATTTAATTAATTTATTGAATATTATTTGGGAAATAGGTAAAGAAAACACTATTTCAAATATATTTAGTTCTATTTTTATTTAAAAAAATACATTCAAATAAATTTATTATTACACAAAATCATACCTAAAACTAATGTTTTTTGACAAACAAAGAAACATAATAAACAATTTGCAGCATATTACTAGTAGTACAATCCGTGAATCTTTTATGGAGCGACATAATATGTATTCTATAAAGAATTTTTAATTACAAATTTAAAATTAACAAAAAATACTACATATTAAAAAAATAGTAAGTAAGTAAACTATCTCACTAAAAACGTAAAATAAAAAATGTATTAACTATTGAATATTAACGTTGACACTCAACGATACTAACCAAGCAATGTCCAGCCAAGCAGTGTAACACATGAAATTTAAAAGTCCGAACTGGAGTTTAAACAAACAGTTTTTTAAATATTTTTCACAAAAATGCAACGTACACTAATGTATCCATAATAAATGCTAGTCAAAATTTTGAATATTTTTACAATAAATCTAAAAACGACGTTTGAAAACGACCTAAAATGCACTGTCAAGATAGGAATAATACGGCTGAGGACTGCAGTGACGTCACAGGCCACCACGTGCGATCGATTTTTTGGCGAACGTACGTCTTATGGGATTAAGCAATCCTGGTAAATGTTTATCATTCTTGGGTATTAGCAACTAAAAGTGAGGTTAACGAATGTTTTTCAATAGGGCAGTCACGAATACATATAACAAGGATGTGAAACTCGAGTGGAGAGGGTAGCAGGAGAAAAGGCGCCTATCTGGGCAGGGTTAAATTCTCGGTCGTTGCGTACTCCGTACTGCGCAACAGGCTGTCTTTTTCTTTGTACGAGCGAGATAACCAACCGCATGTGTTTTCGAATAGTTATGATCGTATGATGTTCGAACTGATGCGCAGTACAAAGTACGCAACGACCGTGGACTAGACTCCGCCTAGATAGGAGCCGTAAATTCAGCCACGGGCGCTTATAGCTCGGCATAGGAGTTTCACATCCTTGTTATATGTATTCGTGAGGGCAGTTTTAGCGAGGATTCCGTTGAAGCCTGAGTAACCGTTGTCGGTCTCGTTCCGGTATATGATTTGTTATCCCCAATAGCGGTAACTGGAAGAGATCGCTAAAACAACAAACGGTTACGGTTACTAGCTGAAATTTGACATATTAGGGAATTTGTTTTTATTTTGGAAATGGAAATAAATCCGCAGTTATTTCCAGTAATTTGGGAGATATTTATAGACGAAAACTTGTTTTTAATAAATATATATTCTTCAAATTGAAAATTATATTGTTTACTTAATGTCTGCAATAAGAGAGAAACAAAGAAGAATGCCCATGAATCAATTTGTTTGGCTTAAGGTTTAAGTGGACCCCGGAAAAATAACTACACATTCAAAAATTTTGAAAAAATTCATGAATATGTATTATATCGCGACTAGTATTTTCCGAAAATTTAATCAAAATCGCTCGAGTTGTTTTCGGGAAAAACAAGAAAAACTATGTTTTCTCACGTATAAAACTCAAAAACTAGTCGAACGATTTGAACTATTTTTTGTAATATTATTCATCTTCTTTAATAAAATATATACAAATTTTTTGAAAATTTTTGAATGTACAGTTTTGACACAAAAAAATAAAAAAATATTAATTCATGTCTAAATCATTTATTCGAATATTTTTTTTTATTTTAAAGTTTGAAACAATTGAATGGATATGTTTTTAAGTATTTTACAAAAAAAAATTGTTATTTAAAAACGTTTGTTTTACAAAATTCCAATATAACAATAATACGATTTAAAATTCGCACATTAAATTTTTACCTCTGGGAGGTGCTGACGTCTACATCGCTATGCAGAACTTTTAAAAACATTTCAGTAAAGCACACACAGATGGTGCGATTTTTAGGAACATCGTTCAACAGTGTTGCCGATTTAATATTATAACCTAGACACTCAAGAAATTGATTGATACCTCATTTTGTATAGCTTCTAAAGTACAATTATTATTTTATCGATTAAGATACAGAGAGTGGGGTAGAATGTAAAGTTTAACTTCTTTAGTATTATTACTGCTCGATAACGAAGCCAACAAAAAAAGGGTCTGTTTTTAATCTTTCAATGACATAGGTATGCCTCGAGCATATACATGGTGCAAATGAAAGAAATAAATTGGTTATTTTCTAAAACGGCGACATTGAAAAATCGTGTAACAGGTCAATTTTTAATTTTAAACAGGTTAGAAATTAAAAACAGGTTAGACATTTTTTTTTAAGTTTTCATACCTCATTTTGTCTAGCTCTAAAGTACAATTATTATTTTGTCGCTTTATAGGTACAACTATATAAGAAAAAATATAAACAATAAAATCAAGAGACAACAATAAAGTCTTACATTTGTGGTTTAATTAGCATTTAGATGCAGATTTCAGTTTGAATTTTTGGTTAAAAATGTACTTACACTAGGTACCTAATTTATTAAGCAGGGGGAGCTACAAAATTTAATGAATAGGTGGCTTTTTAACATATTAAATAGGTAACCTAACCTAACATTTTACGAAAATAGGTAGGTAAAAATAAAACAATTTTTATTTACTTATCAGCAATAAAATATAGTCGATAATAGTACAATAAATACAAATGTGTATATTATCTTTTAAATGCGACTTCAGTTGTTACATTATCTCATTTAATACTTATTTTTCTACGGCCATACGTTAACAGTATTATTAAATATCCAGAACCTGAAATTTAATGATATCCATTAAGATATTATTAAATTTAAAACTAGATAAATTATAATTATTTTAAATAATAACAAACTTTTCGCGGACACCCTGTGTAAATTCAATAAAGTAAAAATTGACATTATTTATTTAACAGAGCCTGTATTACAGACTATTTACTGAAGTTTTAGTGGTGTAGATTAAATTAAGGTTACTTAATTCCAAGTTAGGTCCAAGTTTTTCAGAAGATATTTTTCAGGGAGCAATTTATAATGTAAAGTCGTCATTAAATCTATCTATCTAATATTTGGATATTATACTGAATACCATAACTTGTAAATTATATTTACCAAAAAAACCTACTATTGATATTTATCTATTTACTGATAGATATCTCCGACGATGTATAGGCATCATTCAAAGATATTCTAATAAGTCTGGTAACTCCTTTGATGTAGTGGAAATTTGCAGCTTTTTTTGTGAGCGGTCGTAAATTATCGGTACAATACTTGATATCTTAAATTGCGGACAGGTAAATGGGTAAGATACTTAAAAGGGGAATTCACATAAAAGAAACAATGAGGTTTAAGAATCTTTATTTACTTATGTTGAACTATTGATTTCATGTAGGTACCTACAATAGTTTATCTCTGTTAAAATATTATTTTCTTCATAGTTAATATTATTTTGTTTGAAAAAGTGAAAGTTTCCATTTATTTTAACATTTTGTAAACATACTGCAAACCTTGTAAAGGTTTATCTTTGTAGTAAGAATAAGTGTGCTGGAACAGAGTAATAAAAGTCAGGTAGAATTTTAAGCTTAAATCGTTGATTGCTAAAATACTCGAATCTAGAGTATTTGAGTTTGAAAATAAAGAAAACCTAAAAATTCTAAAAGCCATCTTCATTCTGTTAAATTTTGTGGAGCTTCGGGGACATAATGATAGTTTGACTTCCGAGAATCTGGGAATATTTCGTGGGCTTATTAATTTTTCGGCTCCAGAAATCCAATATTTCAATACGAAAGGCGAAGAAACGACGATAAAATTGATGGGAGAGAACCCCCTTCAGAGTTGGGTCGGATACTGAAAAAAAGTGTCCGGATATCGGATACTCAAAATGTATCCGGATACTTTTTAAAAAAGTACTTTCATTTAAAAATGTATTCGGGTACAAGTATCCGGATATTTTTTCGGATACTTTGAAGGATACTTTTTTAACAAGGCCATAAATTATGTATTATTATTAGAACTGTGTAATATGCATGTATTTTTAATGTAATATATAATAATAAAAATACATTAATTGGAGAAAGAAATCAGAAAGTACTCAAAAAATTGTTTATTGCTTAGGAATAATAAAACTAGAACCTAAACTTATAAGGAAACATTAAATTAAAATAAAAACGTACTAATACAGAAAGTATTCCAATTGCTGACGAAGTCAGAAGTGAAGTGCATTTGCCTTGTAAGTACCAATACCTCAAAGTGTTAATCGCTTAAAGCTTTTCTTTTAGGCGTATCAATCATAGTTGTAAAAGAGAAAAGGAAGGGCAGTGTTATGCATTATCGGCGAGCGATAAATATTTAAAAGTATCCGAATATCAAAAAAAGTATCCGGATACCGGATACTTTAAAATTTGGCTACGGATACGGATACAGCTTTCGGATACATAAAAATATTAGTAGTATCCGGATATTGTATCTAGATACTACCCAGCTCTGCCCCCCTTACAAGGTAAACTTTTTTAAAAAATCGCAGAACACCTTACAATTCTTACTTCGAGACGCCACTGATCAGATCATTAGTTAATTTCTTCGATTTTATTAAATTTTCAACCTTCCTAAAACCCCCTCAATGTACACCAATGAGGGTTTTATATTTCGGAAAATAAATGTTGACAATTGTAAATATTTCTGAAAAATTTTATTTGAATCAGATATCTTTCTTTATGATTTTTTTCAAATATTTATCCCCTCTAAAAAACCCCTACCTACGTTCATATTTTTCCCAAATATAATCAGCTCTATATTTTCACTTATCCGATTTTTGGTGAAAATTTTGTGAAAAATCCATTCTGCGGTTTGTTATTGCTGGCGAAAAATTAAGCATATCAAATATTACTAATCTACAAAAATTCCACCTATTATTAGATTGTGGTAAAAAAATTGAGTTTTGGGAATTTAATTTATATAGGTTATGTATTTATTAATTTTATGGAAATAGCAGCTATATAAAAACAATAAATCACTAAAACCACTAAGCACAAACAAGAAAGCGAAAAACGAATAACGACTATAAAATTTGGTGTAGATGTGGCAATTTCGCATAAAGAGAACAACATCTTGCCGCACAATTTTCGTTTAGCATCTAGTGACTACTTGCGAATGTTTTTTTCCAAGGTATTAAATTTTGTAGAGACGTTTACAGATTACTGTATTCATAGAAAAGGAACAGAACTAGCGGAGTGCTCGCACCGCCATCTCGCGTTTGAGAATCAAAAAATAGTCGACTCCACTTAAACCTTAACAGTTATAATAACATAGCTTTTTACGAATTATTTATATTAAAAAAACTACATTTCATAAGATTTTTGAAGTTTTATTAAGGACTGATACACAGGAAATTTCTTCAAAAACAACTACACATGTGTAATCTACACCCAAGTAGTTGATTGAAACTTCTACTAAATCGGATTCATCCATTTTATGTTGTTTGTTTTTAGACCAAAATTCTTGATAACCGTCACTAACCTACCTTCTTACCTGTTGAACTATTTCAGTTCAACGGTATCAAACAATGACGTCAGCGTACTACGTCATAACACCTTCCCTTCTGATACCGTTTGTCTCTAAAACAACGCGGTTAGTGTTCGGTTACTGAATTGCTTCAACGGTATCCTCGCTAAAACTGCCCTAATGTATTTCTAGACTTCTTTGTCTGAGGGTATTTTAAAATTTATTGCAAAATTAATTAAGCTTATAAAAGCTTATAAAACTCAATTTTTCGCATATAATTTGGCCTAAAATATTATAAAAAGTAAGTTGCTTTAATATTCAAGTGATTGAACTTCGAAATGAGTGTGTATCTATAGTAGGATGAAACCTTGTAGTTTTTCTTTCTTTTATTGATAATTATTATAAGATAAATTTGTATCATATATAAATAATTTGGTAACTTAAACAATTTAACTTTTTAACTTAAACACAAAGGAAAAATATATAAAACCTGTTTCTAGTAATGAATGTGCAACAAGAATCAGATACAGTTTTAGATGGACTAAAGCTTGAAATAATAGAGCACTTTCTTCCAACTGAAATAGTTAAAAAAGAAATTAATTTTAATAAAAAGCATGATCAACTTGATGTCACACAAACTGAGATATTTCCAATAAAACAAGAACATTCTACAGAGTATTCAGAGAGATTACAACAAACATTTATTGACGCTGATAATGACTGTAGTCAGGATATGAATGATGCAGCAGACATGAAGTACAAGTTGATGCACCAAAATTTTAAAAAACAATCTGCAAAAGGTATGGTATGAACATTTCTTTATACTTTGGTATTTTGAAGATTAAAAATTAACAACCAGACTTTCACAAAGCAATGTTTTAATTTTAATTCAAATGTGTCTACAGCTGTAAATTAGTAAATAACTCCAATTGCCCAGCAATTCAAGAAACCTTCATTTTATCATAATATCAACCTGGCATTTTTAAATTAACAAGTTGATTTTGCTCTAAACAGCTTATAAAAACAGGGTTCTAAGGCCTGTGCAATATCAGGTGATAGAACTTGGGTTAAGATAGATGGATTATGTTTATTAGGTGGCCATAAGCCTTTACCTCTTAGCCTCTGAACTGCCAATGTGTGCTATTATCAGTTTGCACACCTTTCCTGATGGTGGATTTAAACCAGTGGATCAATAATATCAAAAGCGCTTTTTCAACTTGTAACAATTTTATCTTGCCAAAATGTATTTGATGCATGGCCCTTGTTTATCCAAAATTCATCCAGATAAAATATTTTTCTTTTTTGGTTTCTAATTTCTTTTATGATCCTGCATGAGAAAATGTCTCAGCCATATTACAATATTGCTTCTTTCTTATAAAATAGACTGTCTAGAATGCTTTTTCACCAGAAAACCATTTCCTTTAAAAGTTCACATAGGAAGTGTGCAACTCATTTCAGGGTAATTCTTATCATCTTAAATTGAGGAAAGAACTTAAAGTGTTGACCTTCTTTTAATTGATATTCTAAATGAATGTTTTGTTTTCCAAGTGTACTGCTTGTTAAAAAAAAAACTCATCTTGCTATTAATAAAACTGCTTTATTATATATTTCTGAATTTTACATCTGAATAAAACCTTTCTTTTTAATACAAGAACAATGTGGTTTAAAACAATTAAATATTAATGTTAAAGGACTATTTTTTCTGCGTTTATAGAGCACTACTAAATTTTCCATAACACTAGAATAATTTATAATAGACTGCAACTTCTTTTAGTGAACTGTTAAGAATTAAAAATACACAACTTGTACCTCTCTACAAAATGGAAAAACCTGCAATCACATTTTCTGTGAAATAAGTTTATAAGATATTTAAGTAGTTAATTTGGTTTACAAAGAATAATTATAATAGAACAGTAAAGTGTAAAACTTTATTTTCCAAATAAAAAATTATTGTTAATAATCCTATGACATGGCTGCTATGTAATCTATAACTTGGTAGGATTTTTGGTCTGTCCAAACATTTTTCTGTTATTCTGGGCAGCTAAATAATAGACCCACAAATTGTATTAGCCTAGGTAAATTTATGAAATTTTGAGAAATAAATAAAGATATTTTGTAATTATCATTTTTTAAATGACTGTTTTGCATTAGAAATTAGTTTTAATACAATCATAATTATTGTTTGTAGGAAATTTGGCAAGGAGGAAGCATATGAAGTATTGGGTCTCACAACACGGTATTTTAATTTGTAATTTCTGTGGAAATATGTTCAACAGAAAATTTGAAATGCTTTGTCATGCTGCACAGCATTTTGTACAAAAAGTAGGAAATACGCGTAAAGAAGGAATTAATGCAACCGTTAATGCAAACAATGAACATAAAGATATTTTTAACAAATCGTCAAAAAATGTTTTAGTACAAAATATAAGTACACATACCGGCGAAAACCCATTCAAATGTAATGTTTGTTCTAAATCTTATTCCGCAAAAAGGAGTTTAGTTTTCCACATGCGCTCACACACCGGCGAAAAACCATTTAAATGTGATGTTTGTCCTAAATCTTATTCCGCGAAAAGCATTTTAGTTGGGCACATGCGTTCACACACCGGCGAAAAACCATTCAAATGTGATGTTTGTTCTAAATGTTTTGCCCTAAAAGGCAATTTAGTTACTCACATGCTCTCACACACCGCCGAAAAACCATTCAAATGTGGTGTTTGTTCTAAATGTTTTGCCCTAAAACACAATTTAGTTTTTCACATGCGCTTACACACCGGCGAAAAACCATTTAAATGTGATGTTTGTCCTAAATCTTATTCAGCAAAAAGCATTTTAGTTGGGCACATGCGCTCACACACCGGCGAAAAACCATTTAAATGTGATGTTTGTCCTAAATCTTATTCCGCAAAAAGCATTTTAGTTAAGCACATGCGCTCACACACCGGCGAAAAACCATTCAAATGTGATGTTTGTTCTAAATGTTTTGCCCTAAAAGGCAGTTTAGTTATTCACATGCGCTCACACACCGGCGAAAAACCATTCACATGTGATGTTTGTTCTAAATGTTTTGCCCTAAAAAGCAGTTTAGTTATTCACATGCGCTCACACACCGGCGAAAACCCATTCAAATGTAATGTTTGTTCTAAATCTTATTCCGCAAAAAGAAGTTTAGTTTTCCACATGCGCTCACACACCGGCGAAAAACCATTTAAATGTGATGTTTGTCCTAAATCTTATTCCGCGAAAAAGCACTTTAGTTATTCACATGCGCTCACACACCGCCGAAAAACCATTCAAATGTGATGTTTGTTCTAAATCTTATGCTTTAAAAAGCACTTTAGTTATTCACATGCGCTCACACACCGGCGAAAAACCTTTCAAATGTAATGTTTGTTCTAAATATTATACCACACAAAAACAGTTTAGTTATTCACATGCGCTCACACACCGGCGAAAAACTATTCAAATGTGATGTTTGTCCTAAATCTTATGCTTTAAAAAGCATTTTAGTTGGGCACATGCGCTCACACACCGGCGAAAAACCATTTAAATGTGATGTTTGTCCTAAATCTTATTCCGCAAAAAGCATTTTAGTTAAGCACATGCGCTCACACACCGGCGAAAAACCATTCACATGTGATGTTTGTTCTAAATGTTTTGCCCTAAAAGGCAGTTTAGTTGTTCACATGCGCTCACACACCGGCGAAAAACCATTCACATGTGATGTGTGTTCTAAATGTTTTGGCCTAAAAGCAGTTTAGTTATTCACATGCGCTCACACACCGGCGAAAACCCATTCAAATGTAATGTTTGTTCTAAATCTTATTCCGCAAAAAGGAGTTTAGTTTTCCACATGCGCTCACACACCGGCGAAAAACCATTTAAATGTGATGTTTGTTCTAAATCTTATGCTTTAAAAAGCACTTTAGTTATTCACATGCGCTCACACACCGGCGAAAAACCATTCAAATGTGATGTTTGTTCTAAATCTTATTTCGGAAAAAGCAGTTTAGTTAAGCACATGCGCTCACACACCGGCGAAAAACCGTTTAAATGTGATGTTTGTCCTAAATCTTATGCTTTAAAAAGCAGTTTAGTTATTCACATGCGCTCACACACCGACGAAAAACTATTCAAATGTAATGTTTGTTCTAAATCTCATGCCACAAAAAGTAGATTAGTTGAGCACATGCGCTCACACACCGGCGAAAAACCATTCAAATGTAATGTTTGTTCTAAATCTTATGCTTTAAAAAGCACTTTAGTTATTCACATGCGCTCACACACCGCCGAAAAACCATTCAAATGTAATGTTTGTTCTAAATCTCATGCCACAAAAAGTAGATTAGTTTTACACATGCGCTCACACACCGGCGAATAACCATTACAATGTTATGTTTGTTCTAAATCTTATTTCGGAAAAAGCAGTTTAGTTAAGCACATGCGCTCACACACCGGCGAAAAAACATTCCATTTAGGATTGCAATCTTTTCTGATAGGTGAGGATGAAGAAAGCTCGCAATGAGGACAGAAAAAAAAATGTTTATTTGTTCGATCTAGCTACATTTAATAAATTGGTCACAATTTTCTTTGAAATTGATGTTTATTAACAGTTCGGCTTTAATTAGTTCTAAAGAACACCTATTTCTTTCATCCCTCCACTTTATTGAAGATAAAGAGAAAACTCTCAGAAAAAGCTGAACTGTCTGGAATACTCAAAAAATAAGAGACTTCTTTTGGGAACTTGTAAGACAGCAGGTGTTGGCTTCTAGCGGAGTAATTAGCAACTGGAGAAGACGTGAACAACATAAATCAGCTGTTAATAATCTGTTTAAAACGTGTGAAAATAAAGTGAATACAAAACTATAATTTCTGATCCTAATTTTCTTTAGGAAGTGACTATTCGACCGACAGTCGGTCGATTATTATTTTACCGGCAGTCGCTCGATTTTTATTCAACCGACATTCGGTCGAATTTTTTTTTAACCGACAGTTAGTAGTTTATTATTTCAGTAGAGTATTCAATATTCATAATTATTAATCTTAAAAACTTCTGTTGATATATAAATTAAAAATAAAACGTTCAAAAATTAGAACGGTACAGATAGAACTTTAATTATGAAATGAAAAGTTTTACTAAAAAACGTTAACATTCTTAAAGATTTATTTTTGATTGCACATATTATAACAAATACATCAATTTATAAACCAACAAAATAAAATAGATTTGATAAATAATCTGAAAACAAAATAAATATATGTAGTAAATATAATATGTGAATAGGCCTTTAGTAATAGTACCCAATTTCATGTTGTTTCGGTTGACAGACGTCACTTGTTTTCTTGACAGCTGTCAAGCCTCGCTAGTTTTAAGTTTTATGGTGCCATCATGGCCAATTAATTTTTATTGTCAAGTTATAATTGTTACCATTTATGAAAATAAAATATTATAAAGGAAGAAGTAGTATTGATTATTTGGAATACTACAATCTCAGAAGTGGGAGTCGTTACTTACGCTTACATACACATAACTTGTCCCTATTAATATTTACGATAAATCATAAACTTACGATCTCTCGTTGCTTACAGAAATGTTATAGAATTTAATTTTGCATTAATCACTGATTGAAAATAAATCATTGTTTTGTTAATCACTTTTTATAATAAAAATGGTACAACTGGGCATTAAAATCTTAGAGCATATATATTGTGATATATATATATATATATGCTGGAAGTGTTGAAGCACACCCAATAACACAGAAATACTCTATTAAAAAATTTTATGTTTGAAATAAAATTATATTGATGACAACTTTATATAAATATATATGACAAGTATCTTTTTGTTATATTATAAACAAGTACATAACAACTAGTAAACAGTGAAGTAAAAACCTAGAAAATGATACTATTTCAACACTTTCCCTCATTGAGTGGTTTTTATTTTCAATAAGTTAGTTTAATCCTATATTTGTACAAAGCTGTACTAATCTAGGTTTCGGAAGAGCTTTGGTCATCATATCAACCAACTGTTGCTCAGTATGTACTTTCTTAACAACGATTTCTCCTTCTAATACAAATTCCCGTACAAAAAAGTGCCTGGTGGTTCATTGTCAATATGAAGTTCTGGTACAGCTGATAAGTTAGTTATTTCTGTCAAGAGACGTTTAATCCAAACTATTTCTCGAGCAGCCTCGCTTGCAGCAACTATTTCTGATTCGGTTGTGGAAATTGCTACTGAAGTTTGTTTTTGACTTAACCATGATACCGCACCTCCAGCATAAATACAAACAATTCCTGATGTTGATCTACCAGTGAGTGTATCACCACCATGATCAGCATCACTGTGTATTCTTATGATTCCTTGCAGCTGGTCTGGTTTATAAATGATTCCATAATCCAATGTTCCTTGGAGATATCTAAATATTCGTTTCACCTTAATCACATCTTCTTTACTGGGATGTTCCAATGATCTAGAAACAACTCCTTGTGCATAAGATATATCTGGTCTTGTAGATACCATGAGATACATTAATGAACCAACGGCTTCTCTATAAGGAAAATTTAGAGATTCATCTTGATCTTTCCCTGATTGAGAATAGTCCCTACAGTCTTTCATTTATTTATTAATAATAGGTGTTGAAACTGGTCTGCAATTTTTCATACCAAACTTTTCTAAAATTTTCTTAGTATAGGACTTTTGGTGTATTTTTATTGGACCATTGTCTTCAGTAGATATCTCTATACCTAGAAAATATAAAGCAGGTTTGAGGGTAATTTTGAATTCAGACTTCAGCTTTTCAACCAAATCTGCAGTATGCTTAGGATGATTAGAAGCTAACAGGCCATCATCCACATAAAAAGCAAGTAAAAGTTTGATTTTTCCATGTAGCTTTACGAAAAGACAAGGATCAGCTTCGCTCTTCATAAATCCATATTCCTTTAAAAATTTAACAAAACGTTGATTCCAGCACCTAGGCGCCTGTTTTAACCCATATAGACCCTTGTGTAATCTGCAAACCTTTTGAGAGTTATCATTAAATCCTTCAGGTTGACGCATGTATATTGTTTCATCTAGCTCTCCATAAAGAAAAGCAGTTGATACATCAAACTGAGTGAGTTTGAACTTTTCATTTGCTGCAACACTAAGTAAAAGTCTTATAGTGCTAGATCTCGCAACTGGACTAAATGTTTGATCATAATCTATGCCTTCTTTTTGAGCAAAACCTTTTATGACTAGTCGAGCTTTATACTTATCAATGGAGCCGTCAGGATTCGTCTTCACTTTATAAACCCATTTACATGGAAGTGGTTTAATTCCTTCTGGGAGTTCTTCCAAAGTCCACGTTTGGTTTTCTTGTAAAGATTCCATCTCTATCTGCATTGCCCTTTGCCATTCTTCCTTCTCAGAGCTGTTTATAGCTTCTCTGTATGAAGATGGTTCTAAGGATTCAGTTATATTAGCTAAAGAAGTCGTTACAAAGTCTTCAAAACGTTGTGGAGGTTTTATTAATGCTCTATTTCGTAGATTTCTTCTTTCATCTATTAGCGGTTCTGAATTTTCGATTTCACCATCATCATTATCTTCGTCTTGACTTATAAATTCAGTCTTCTTTGAGATTTCTTCTGTTTGAATATCATCCGCAACGTCTCGATTTTCCACTTGAGTCTCTCCATTTTCCTGTCGATCAACTTCTAATTTGAAATTACTTTTAATTGGGAGAATGTTCTCTTGGAAAGTTACATCACGTGATCTTATTAATTTATTATTTTCTCTGCACCATATGCGATACCCATCTATACCATCATAGCCAATTAAAATACCTTTCATGGCCTTTTTATCCATTTTATTCCTTTGTTGCTTAGGTATATGAGCATAGCATGTAGTTCCGATAATTCTAAGATGCTTAAGGCTTGGTTTCGTTCCAGTCCATAATTTTATTGGTGATTTTCCTTCTATTCTAGAAGAACCACTGAGATTAAGAATATATTTAGCTGTATTTATCATCTCAGCCCACAATCCTTGAGGAATTTCTTCATGGGAGTGCATAAGAGCTCTAGCTGTTTCTACCAGCGTTCTATTTTCTCTTTCTGAAGAACCATTTTGTTGCGGTGTATACGGCATAGTAAAGCGTTGTTTTACTCCATACTTGGCTAAAATATCTTTAACTTCTTTATCATCAAACTCTCCTCCATTGTCACAAAGCAGTTCTTGCACTGTATGACCTGCAGCTCTTATCTGAAGTAACATTTCTTGTAGCTTAGAGGAAACTTCTGATTTATGTTTGATAAAAATACTTCACGAAAACAAGTAAAATCGTCTTTAAATAAAACATAGTATCTAAACCCTGACATAGAATTTAAAAATGGACCACATACATATGAATACGGATGAATACGTTCTCCAGGTAGAGTTGCATGTTCTCTTGTACCAAATTTTCTTCGATTGGCTTTTCCAAACACACATCCTTCACATATTTCGCTATCGAGATATACTTTGATTCCAAATTCTCTTTCTATTAAGTTTTTCACATGTCTTTTGTTTTGATGACCTAGTCTTTCGTGAAATAACTGTAGTTGAGATTGATTTGATATGCTATTCAATTCAGGTAGTTTCGTAATAGTATTTATATTTAGTTTAAATAATCCGGAATTTTGGCTTCTGTAACCTTCAAGAACAACTATATTATCACATTAGAAAACATTTTGTGGCTCTGGAGATAAACTGACTATTCGGTTTTTTATCTTGAGCAGCGAGAACAGAAAACAAATTTTTCTTGATTTTTGGTACAAGCCAAACATCACTAAGAGTTAGTGTGTCTTTTTTATTATTGACCAATGTTTCAAAAATTATTGTTCCTCTTCCTAGGGCTTCAATTGATTCACCACTTGCAGTTATCACTTGATGAGCTGTTGTGAAAGGTTCATAAGTAGCAAATAATTCTGGACAAAATGTAATGTGATTTGTAGCACCATTATCTACATACCAGTTACGAACCAGTTCTTCTGAATTAAAACATTCATTTGAACAGACTAGAATGACGTTAGCTTTCGTATTTGTGGTACTTGGCTTAGGGGGTTTGCCATCAGCACGCCATTTGGGACACATTTTAACTTTATGACCTTTTTCTTTACAATATTTGCAATACCAATTCTTGAACTTATTTTTATTTAGATATAAAGACGTACCAGTAAAAAGAACTTCTTGATTCACCTTATTTTTATCCTTTTCATTCAAGGCTTTCTCATTGTAACGATCTCATAAAATGTATTTTGTTTTATTTTGATACTAATTAATAGTTGTCATTAATTTGTATTAATGTCAGTAATTTCTCTAAAACATATGTACACGTTTAAAGTTAAATAAAGCTAATATTTTAGTTTGAAACGTATATTCATCAATTTATTTAACTTTAATGTATCAAGAAAAGTAAAGGAAAATGTCTACGGAAAATAAAGCGAACACCACGCATTTTTCAGCAAGATACTTACGACCCGAGCGTTTCGACACAGAACCTCAAACTAAAGACGCTGATATCAAGTGGGAACATTGGATAAGTACTTTTGAAAATTTTCTGTTGGAAGAATTCTCTAACAATGTCACCGATGAATTAAAGAAGAAGATTCTCATGAATCATTTATCACCTAATGTATATATACTGAGTCGGGACTGTGAAAGCTATGATGTAGCAATCCAAAATCTTAATAAAATATATGTAAAACCGAAAAACGAAATTTATGCTCGTTACGCTTTATCTGTTCGTAAACAATTACCGGGCGAATCTATCTCTGAGTTTGTGAAGAATCTGAAATTACTTGCACACGATTGTGAATTCAAGTCAAGTCTCTTCAAGTCTCGAGAACATCTAGACTTGAACCGTGGAAATTCATATAGTTCTGTATCACCTAATACTCATGAATCTGAACATTTAGCTGCATCTTTCAAACCACGTAAACAATGTTTCTTTTGTGGAAGTAAGACTTTACACCAGAGAATTAAGTGTCCTGCTTTTAATTCAGTATGTCAAATATGTTCAAAAAAGGACATTTTGCTAAAGTTTGCAGAAGTAAAGATTCCGCGAATGCTATAGAAAATCAATCATACTCGAACGAAGAAACGACTTCAGCATTTTCGTCATATATAAGTGCTGCTTCTCCAGATGGCCTTTATAAAGCTACTATATCAATTTACTTGAATGGAATACGAGCTGAAGCATTAGTTGATACAGGCAGCTCTATTAGCTTCATAAATAAAAGATTATTTGAAGATATGAAACTAGTTAAAATACCATATAGAAGAGCTATAACTCTAGCATCCTTAAATCACATATCTTTTCGTGGAAGGAGCATGCAATGCTACTTTAGAAATTAACAAACATATTTATAAAAACATTCGATTGCTTATTGTAAACAATCTATGTGCGGACCTTATAATAGGTCATGATATACTTAGAAACCATAAGAAATTAGAATTTAATTTTGGAGGCGATAGAGAGACATTGCAAATATGTGTGATGGGAGCTTCTGTGCCACCTGCTTCTCTTTTTACTAACCTTACGCCAGATATCAGACCTATTCAGATAAAATCGAGAAAATATTCCGTACAAGATGACACATTCATTAAAGAAGAAATTGACAAATTGCTTAAAGACGGCGTGATTCAACCAAGTTCATCTCCATGGCGTGCGCAAGTTCTTGTTACGGGAGGAACTTCTCACAGAAAACGTTTGGTAATAGATTACTCTCGTACAATCAACAAATTTACAGAACTTGATGCGTATCCGTTACCAAATATCGAAACAATCATTTTCAATGTATCCAAGCACAAAGTATTTAGTCAAATTGATCTAAAAGAAGCATATCATCAAGTTCCAATACTGAAATCAGACCGTAAGTATACAGCGTTTGAAGCTTGTGGAGCCTTGTATGAATTTACCAGAATACCATTTGGGGTTACAAACGGAGTCTCAGCGTTTCAAAGAACACTCCAATATATAATTAATACAGAAAATCTTAAAGGAACATTTTCATATCTAGATGACGTCACAATTTGTGGTAAAACTAAAGAACATGACGAAAACTTACAAAAGTTTATGGATTCGGTAAAGAAGTATAACTTGACTTTAAATAAACAAAAATGTATATTATCATCCTCAATTATTAATCTCCTTGGCTATACGATATGTGACGGACAAATTGAACCTGATAAAGTCGTTTAGAACCGCTGATACAATTGCCTTTACCATCGGACGGCCCTTCTTTAAAGAGAGCTTTAGGAATGTTTGCCCACTATTCAAAATGGATAGAAAACTTTTCGGAAAAAATCAAACCACTCGTAAATTCAACCTTCCCTCTAAACCAAGAGGCCATAAATAGTTTTGTTTCTATGAAAGATCATATTGCTAAAGCTACCTTGACAACCATCAAAGATGATGAAATCTTTACTGTAGAGACTGATGCATCTGAAAACGCTCTAGCAGCTACTCTTTCACAAAGTGGACGTCCAGTGGCTTTCTTCTCTAGATCACTTTCGGAACCTGAGCGTCGCCATTCGTCAATTGAAAAAGAAGCTGCCGCTATCGTTGGAGCTCTAAGAAAATGGCGACATTTCTTAATGGGGCGACATTTCATACTCATAACTGATCAAAAATCCTTATCTTTCATGTTTAATCAAACCCATACCAGTAAAATTAAAAATGAGAAAATCGAAAGGTGGCGGCTGGAACTATCAAGCTACAAATACGAAATTGTTTATCCTCCCGGAAAAGACAACACTGTGGCCGATGCTTTATCTAGAATATGCAACCATATAACATCTAACAAACTGATGAAATCTTTATTGGAAGTGCAACTGAACTTGTGATTTAATTAAAACACTTTACACAGTATTGTACTTTTATTCATAAAGTTGAAACATAAAAACTCTAGGTACAAAGGCTACAAAATGATGGCACATGTATTCGCCGCCAATCTACAACTACTCATTCTTAAAAACAATACTTCTTCTTTTTTATTACATTAAATGACAAACAGCCGCGTTCACAGAATACTAAAATATTTAGATTGCCATTTCTACACCCCTCCTCAATCTAAATATTTTTACAAATAAAGTATATCTATTAATTCTTAAATCCTAAGTGTACAACAAGCCTAAACCTTGCCTATGTTTTCTGAACAGATCACCTACAAGGTTTTTAGTTAGAATATCTGCAATCTGTTCATTACTACTTATATATTCTACATTAACCGTTCCATTGTTCACACAATCTTTTATGAAGTTAAATTTAACATCAACATGTTTCAGCCGTTTGTGATCAAACCTTTTCGTTAATTTAATACAGGATTGGTTATCCTCAAATATGGTAAAATTCGATTTTGCAAAGCCAAAGTCATTCATTATGTTTGACAACCAAATCCCTTCTTTTGCTGCCTCAGCTAAAGCGACATACTCTGCTTCTGTAGACGATGTTGCTACTGTCGCTTGCTTCTTTGTAGACCAAGAAATAGTCCCACCAAATACTTTAAACAGATATCCACTAGTTGATTTCCTATCAGATTCGTCACCTGCCCAATCCGAATCTGCATAACCAACTAGGCCACTATTATTTGCTGAAAAACAAAGTTCTAAATCTACGGTTCCCTTTAAATACCTTAATATGTGTTTAAGATTTTTCCAGAGCTGTTCTGTTGGTTTGCTTTGAAATCTGCTGCAATAATTTACAGATGCACTTAGATCTGGCCTTGTAGCCAGCATGAGGTACATCAAACTTCCAATTAATTCCCTACAAGGTTTAGCAGTACTAGGACTGTTCTCGGTCAATTTTAAATTACCAGCTTCCAATGGTGTATTGACTGATTTGCAATCACTCATATTAAAGCGATTCAAAATGCTAATGATGTAGTTCTTTTGGCTTAAGTACATATTATTTTTATCTCTTCTTACATCAATACCCAAAAATGTGTTCAATACCCCAAAATCTTGCATTTCAAATTCTTGATTAAGTTTTAGTTTCAAATCAGAAATTTTATTATTATCACTCCCTGTCAACAAAATATCATCAACATACAACAACATATAAATCTCATCTACTTCTTTAAAATACAGACAAGGATCATGAGAAGACCTGACAAAATTTTCCTTTTCTGCAAATTCATTAAACCTTTTATTCCAGTAATATGGGGCTTGTTTAAGCCCATACAGTGCTTTATTTAGCTTACATACCATATTATTTTTATTAATGCTAAAACCCTCAGGAATATTCATAAATATATTTTCCTCAATTTCCCCATGAAGAAAAGCAGATTTGACATCCATTTGTTGAATTTTAAAATTCTTGAAATTAGCAACTGCTAATAATGTCCTTACTGTTGTTAACCTTGCCACAGGTGCATAGGTTTCACTAAAGTCAAAACCCTCCTTTTGCATAAATCCCTTGGCAACTAGTCTTGCCTTATACTTTATTTTATTTCCCACACTGTTTGATTTTATTTGAAAAACCCATTTACAATCTATGACTCTAGCATTTTCGGGTCTTTTGACCAATGTCCAAGTATTGTTTTTCAACAAAGAGTTAATTTCCTCATCTACTGCATCCTTCCAATTTTTATACTCAGATGATTCTTTTGCTTGTTCCAAACTATCAGGGACTTTGTGAACAAGTTTTGAAACATTTAAAGCCATATGTTCAAGTTCATCATTTACAACATAGTCATCATAATGACCTGGAGGTTTCCTTGCTCTATTACTTCTCCTTATTTCAGTTTCATCTACTCCAATTTCTCTGTTAGTTTCAGTATTCTCATTCCTACTCACACTTAAATCAAGCTCTCTGACTTTCTCTTGCTCATTCATAATTACTTCCTTTCTACTCACATCATCATATATGTCTATGACAGTAGTTTTCACTTTCAAGTCACTTATATTTTTAGTTTCATCAAAAATTACGTTCCTAACTACTTTAACACTTTGTTTAATAGGATCCCAAACCCTATATCCATTATTGGCATACCCTATCATTATATTAATCTCACTTTTAGAGTCAAACTTGGATTTCTGTTTCTCCTTAGGTATATGACAATAAACAAGGCTACCGAAAACTTTTAAATTTTTCAAATCTGGTTTAGCATTATAAAACATTTCAGAAGGAGTTACATTTCTCAAAGAAGCAGTTGGACATCGATTTAACAGGTAAGTTGCGCAAAGAATTTATTCTCCCCAGAATGACTTGGGCAACTCAGATTGTAACAACAATGCCCTTCCCTTATCCAACAGTGTTCTATTCAGTCTTTCAGCACTACCATTCATTTCTGGATTATAAGGGACTGAATATCTTAACCTAATACCCTTTGACTTGCAAAAACCAGTAAATTGTTTAGAACAGTATTCACTACCATTGTCACACTGTATAGAACCAATTCTGTAACCAGTCAGGTTTGTCACAAATGCCTCATATTCCTTAAAACATTCAAATATATCACTCTTATGTTCAATAAGATAAACTACACTAAAATGAGTATAATCATCTAAAAATGTGACAAAATATTTTTTATTATCAAAAGTTGTAGGTGAAATAGGCCCACAAATATCACTATGTACTATTTCTAAAGCTCTCTTTGTCAACCTTTTAGATGACTTATTAAATGGTAAACGAGTTAATTTTGACTGACTACAAATTGAACAATTTTCAAATTCACTATTATTTAAATTTATATCAATTCCGTTAGCCATATTTTTCTTAATTAACTTTTCAAAATTTTGATTTCCTATATGCCCTAATCTAGCATGCCATAATTTACAGTTTTTATTGACCTCACAGATACATGCTGCTGTGTCAGAAATAACATTAAACTCTACTACATATAAATTATTTTCCTGTTTACCTT
Source organism: Ophraella communa (assembly GCA_035357415.1). Taxonomy (NCBI): domain Eukaryota; kingdom Metazoa; phylum Arthropoda; class Insecta; order Coleoptera; family Chrysomelidae; genus Ophraella; species Ophraella communa. The sequence continues at coordinate 1,303,049 of CM068979.1, read as the reverse complement.
TTACCATTAGTTTGTTTTTATGAAAAATAAACACAGAATTATTTTCAAAAACAACTTTTAAATTGGCTTTTTCTAATTTTTGAACTGACAATAAATTATGCCGCAAGTTTTTAATATATAAAACATCTTTAATCTCACCTGAACCTAAACCTGGTAGTTTTACCTTGATAGCTCCTACTTTTGTAGTACTTAAAGTCTCACTGTTTTTGGCAACAGCAATTTGAAGTTCCCCCTCTAAATTCTTGGTTACATTGAAGTACTTGTCACTATTTACCATGTGGTCAGTTGCACCAGAGTCAACAACAAATTTTATTGAATTATAATTCCTTGGTGTTTCACAAATCATAGTGCTTCCTGTTTCTGTAGTTGCAATGAAAGTGATATGCTCATCTTCTCTCGCATCTTCTTCTACAACACTTGCCTCATTTGCCTGTCTTCCTTTTTGAATTTTAGCATGTGGATGTGCACTTCTTGGCCCCCTTTGAAGTAGCCAGCAGTTTTTCTTAAAATGTCCAGGCTTACCACAATTGTGGCATGTAAATTTCTTTGTTTGTTCAAGACTTGTGCTCTGATTGTTCCATTTTCTTTGAGTATTATAAGCTACTATATTTTTAGCATTGTTTTCTTCTATTTGTATACTACTCTTTTTCTTCATTTCATGGTCTAATAGTTTTCCTTTAACAAAGTCCAATGTTAATTTATCTTGATCTAATGTTTCTAGGGCTGTTACAATGGTTTCATAGCTGGCAGGCAAGGTTAGCAATAAATGACACACAATATCTATTTCTTCTAGACTAGCCCCTACACATTTTAGTTCCCTTACAGTCTCTTCGAATTTAATAAAATGATTTTCTAGGTTCTCCCCACTTTCTAGTTTTAAAGTGAGTAACTTTCTGCGTAAATACAATTGGCTTGCGACACCTTTCCTTTGAAAAACTTTCTCCAATGCGCACCACATTTGATATGCAGTCTTTTTATCCTTTATATATTCAAGATGAGTATTTGCTACACACTGTACAATAATTGCTTTACTCTTTTTATCAAGCTTAACTTGCTGTTCTACCGAAGGATCAATTTCACTTTCAACAGTCGACAATACTCCGTTTTGATCTAATATTGTTTCCATCCTGAATTTCCAATGGTCATAATCTTTACCATCAAATTGTTTAATTCCGTATTTTTCCACCATAACATTTTCGTCTCGGGATGTAGCCATTTTTATATTAATTCCTGTGATAGTCAAACGTCCTTCCAAGTTCAGTTTACGCCGATTGCACTGGGCCCATAACCTGATGAAATCTTTATTGGAAGTGCAACTGAACTTGTGATTTAATTAAAACACTTTACACAGTATTGTACTTTTATTCATAAAGTTGAAACATAAAAACTATAGGTACAAAGGCTACAAAATTATGGCACATGTATTCGCCGCCAATCTACAACTACAACTACCATAGATATTATAACCTAAAATGGATGTGCCCTGTCAATACACAGCGTATACTACCATGTGTCGCACTAGCAGTGCGAGAGAGATGGATATAGAACGGTGGCAAAATACGCGAGCAGGCAATGTAAAATAAATACAAAATTCAAATTAATTTTGTCCACTATAAAGTTATTAGGAAGTTTGGTTTGGAAATGAATTAAAATAACTTTTCCAAGCGTAAATATTTATTTTTGCATTTTCTCAACATAAATAAATGTAGAAATTCCACAATTAAATTATAAAAAATTAAGGGTTCAAAGAAAAACACAAAGTCGATCCCACAATTTTAATTTAATAATGAAAGTTACTTGCAACTAGTTTCGGTCCACAGGACCATCATCAGGCTAAAAATACAATACAATGTCAATTGAAAGGAAGACAGTAGTAAGACTTAATGTGATGGAAACAAAAATCAAGACTACAGTAAAATAGTTGTAGGTGAATTATCAACTTACAACTCATAAAATAGACAACATTAAATTATGTTAATACCTATGAAAATCTCCAAAGAGATCACTCTAATAACTTTTTTAAAAAAAATTTAATTATACAAAGCAAATCATAAAAAAATACAATATATTGTAATGATAAATCAACATTATTACTAATTGATACATCAAAACACAAGAGAAGAGTAAAGTACTTAAGAAAAATATATAATAAGAAATATATAATATTGAGGGAAGTAAAGTAACAAAATACTGATCAAAAAAATGAACACTATAAACATTTTAACTTGACTAAACAAAGCAATGCAACATATAAAAAAATTTTAAATGTTAAATATCAAATTTAAAAATTATAGACCCCTTCAAACTTACCAAGAATCATCAGTAGAAAAACCATAAATCTTGGAACATCAGCACTTAAGCAGACATTATTGGATAAGTAAGAAACATGAAAAATTGGGGAAACTTCTACTAATGTAAAAAGCAAAAAGAAATTATTTGAAAATGAAATAAAAAAAAGCACCTTTTACCCCCCATTTACACTAGTGGTTACACTTCTTAAAGGTCTTCGCGTGTTCTTTTCCTTTTTCTTTAAATGAACGGGAAAATCAAAAATAGTTGGAACAGCGTCTTTTTTCAATCGAAAGCTTTCCATAACAGTTTGGTAGTAATCACTTTGAAGAAAATGTTTACTACAAAGAACAGCTGAATCGCTTGCTTTAAAGTTTTTTCTTCGTAAAGCCAAAATCCACTTTTTGCGATGATTCGGATCTTTAGGAAAACTAAAAATGGTGACATATTTTTGATAAGGCATCAAAATAATACAATTTCAAAATATATTCTCAAATTTTACATACAGTTATGTACTTACTGGTGAAACTTTATATCAGTTCCCTTAGTAAATCTAGTCATGCAGTTGTAAGCTGAACATGATTTCACCATTTTTTCTTTTTTAATTCAATACACACGTATATAATTAATAAGTCTATGTATTCGCGATGTGAAAATATTGAGTAATATTTACGGAATAGCACGTTAAAAATTTAAAAAGCACAAATAAGCCCACTACTTACAATGCTTTCGCGCTCCTTTTGCCACTGTTCTCTATCTATCTTTGTCTGGTTGCTATGGTCCCATACTATCTCTTTCTAAGGCACATCCATTTTAGGTTATAATATCTATGACAACTACTCATTCTTAAAAACAATACTTCTTCTTTTTTATTACATTAAATGACAAACAGCCGCGTTCACAGAATACTAAAATATTTAGATTGCCATTTCTACACAAACTGTATGAACTACATGATAATCTTTGCCATCCTGGTGTTACTAGAATGATTCATTGATACGATCTAAAAATTTGCCTTACTCTGTTGAGAATATAAAAGCAATGACTGCTTCTTGTCCAGTGTGTGCAGAGATTAAACCTCGATTTGCCAAGACTTCGGGACATCTTATTAAAGCCATGGCTCCATTTGACAGAGTTAACATTGACTTCAAGGGTCCTTTACCTTCACGAATACACAATAAATATATGCTAACAATAATTGACGAATATTCCAGATTTCCATTTGCTTACCCGTGTAAAGACCTAACAACCAACACCGTAATGACATGTTTAAGAGATCTATTCAACACATTCGGATTTCCACTTTATGTACATTCAGATCGTGGCACAGCATTCATTTCAGAAGACGTTCGAAAATATCTATCGAGTGTCGGCGTAGCTACTAGCAGAACAACACCATACAATCCACAAGGCAATGGGCAAGTTGAACGTCTTAATGGAACTTTGTGGCGTACCATTCAACTTTGCCTGCACGCGCATAAAATGACTATTGACAACTGGGAAAAAGTTCTCAGTGTTGCTCTGCATTCCATCCGTTCCCTCCTTTGCACAAGTACCAATCAAACACCGCATGAACGAATGTTTGGGCATCCACGAAGAACAGCTAACGGAGAATCAACACCAACATGGCTCATGACTCCTGGGCCCGTACTTGTTAAAAGAAATGTGAGAACATCCAAATACGACCCGTTGGTGGAAGAAGCTGAGCTCTTACATGGAAATCCTTGTTACTCACATGTTAAACTAAAAGATGGCCGTGAAACGACTGTATCCAACAGACAATTGGCGCCTTTACCACCAATAAATGACGATGATGAGGTATTCGAAATTGCTAGCGATGAGAACATTAGTGATCAAAACAATGATAACCCGCAGCAACTTCAAGATTAATCGATTGATGCGCCAGATGAACCACGCCGTTCATCACGCATCAAGCAACCACCCGTTCGTTTGGAAGACTACGTAATGTAGAAAATAATAAAGCAGGGTGATTGTAGTGATCTCATAAAATGTATTTTGTTTTATTTTGATACTAATTAATAGTTGTCATTAATTTGTATTAATGTCAGTAATTTCTCTAAAACATATGTACACGTTTAAAGTTAAATAAAGCTAATATTTTAGTTTGAAACGTATATTCATCACTCACAAACACACAATTGATTCGTAAGGTTGTCTATTGTTCTGTTATTTTTGGATATTAACATCCAACTAGATCTAAATGAGAAATAATTGTCTGGTAATGTTCCTAAAATTTTACAAATTAGCAACACTTCTGGTAGTTCAATTGCATTTTCTTTTTGAACTGCTAATTTCAATTCATTCCAAATATTTTTAAGCTTAGACATATGTGTAGCTACATCGTCTTTTGTTTTTTTTTCAAAGCTAAAGAATTTTAAACAGAGATCATAAACTTTTTCTTCTGTTGCACCATCAAATAGTCTGTGTAATTCTTGCCATATTTCTTTTACTGTTGAAAATCTCATAATTTTCTTTAAAGTATCTTCGGTCATATTGGTTGTTAGGATAATCATTGCACTGCTTTCTACTTTTTTGTACTCTTTCAACTCTTCTTTGTACTTGATACCTTCTGCCTTCGTAGCATTTTCTGCTAAAGTTGTAGGTTCATTCAGTGTACCTTCTACAATTTCTAGAGCTCCAATAATACCTCTAAGTAATGTGCAAATTTTAAATTTCTACGTAGACCAATGTAGTAAATCTGTTATAATAAACAATTTCTTTCTGGAAATATTTATATTAAAACTTAGAGATGATAATACATTAAATTCTTTATTTGACAACTACTGTCACACAATGAAGACATCTAGATTCCACCATTCGACCATCCTGAACATTATGTTTGTCCTCAAACATAGTCGTTTAATTTGCATGGTCTTCGTACTTTTCTTTTTGGCCTATTATTATAATTTATATTTTCGACGTTAACCGTATCTTCTGATTCTTCATCAGATTTGGGTTTCCATTCTTCTCCGCTATCATCAACATCGTCGTTTTCTTCATCTTCATGATCCGTTATTTCAATGATTTCTAATTCTGTTTCTTCCTGTTCTTCTTGATCATCACTTTCATAATCATCTTCTGCATTTCTATAGATTTTCATTTGACATATATGAGCTACTGTATTCAAATTCGATCCTCCATCTTCTTTATTCAATTTTTCCAATTTGTAGGTATTTCCAGGAAGTATTTCAACTACCACATATGGTCCGCGATATTTTAGTTGAGTTTTTGTTGGTTGTCCAGTAGCCACATGTGGTTTACGTACTGCTACAATATCCCCCACATCAAACTTAACACCTTCATATCGTCTATCATAATATACAGTCGACAGAAGCAAACATGGTCCGCGGAAAATATGCCAACTAATTTCAAGGTTATCACAATCAGCCAATCACGAGCCAATGTTAACGATAATATCAATTTTGTCCCATTTCTCATCTTCAAAATTTACTGAAGATACAATACATGGTACAATAGTTTTCATTCTATTTTCAGCCATTCCATTCGCTTGCGAGAAGTGTGCAACAATGAGCTTTAATTTAATATCAAATTTTTTACATAAATTTGTAAATTCAATGCTTGTGAAAGCTGTTCCTCGATCGCTTACAATCACTGCAGGTGCTCCATACTGATCTATAAAAAATTCTATTTGTCTAATTGTTTCTTCTGATCTTGTACTTTTTAAAGGATATAATTTGACAAATCGTGAAAAGGCACAAACGATAACGAGTATATACATTTTTCCGCTAAAACTTTTAGGAAAAGGTCCAATATGATCAATATGAATTTTAATCATTGGTCTTTCAGGGATTTTTGGTGAACATAGCATTCCAGTTTTCTTTCCACCGGGAACTTTTGTAAGAAAACACTCGAAACATCCCTGTATATGTCTTCTTACATACCTTCGAATTCCTTTGAACCAAAATTTTCTTAAAATTGCAGATACCGTACGATCTAAAGCCCAATGACCCATCAAATCATGGTATTTTACAACTGTTGCCTTCCTCATAGAATCTGGAATTACATAAAGCCATTTATTTTCTCCGTTTATTTTTACTTCTTTGTATAACCTTCCATTTTCTAATGAATAGTTCTTTATTATGTTCTCTTCTTCTTTACTTCTGTTTTCTTTCTGTATAATTTCGACAATCTGTTTCAATTTTTTATCATTTTTTTGAATCATCAATACTCTGTCTTCTTCTGTTATAATAACAAACATATTTAATCTATTTTCGTATACTTCTTCGATCATACCTTCTTCGGATGGTTCTTCAATAGGTGCTCTACTCAAGCTATCTACATGAGACATTTTATCACCAGCTCTATGCCTAATTTCGAAATCATATTCTGACAGAGTAGTATACCATCTAGCAATTTGTGGTAGAAGAGTTTTTTTCGCATTGAGAAGAACTAAAGCTTGACAATCACTTACAACTGTAAATTTTATACCCAACAGCATTGGTCTTAGTCCCTCAGCACACCATACTATCGCCAACAATTCCAGTTTGGAGGAATGATACATCTTCTCAACATCGCTCGTTTTCTTAGATACACAATATATAAGATGCATTTTACCATCTGCACCCTCTTGTAATAACATTCCTGCAATGTCTAAACTAGATGCATCGCAATGAAGTTCCGTTTTTGCTTTGGGACTATACAATTGTAAAATTGGTGCTTTCTGCAACAAGTCTTTTAAATCATCAAACGCTTTTTGTTGTTCCTGTTGCCACGAAAAAGTTCTGTCTCCTTTTGTTAAATCTGATATTGGTCTTGTTATCACTGCATAATTCCTGATGAACCTGCGAAAGAATCCAGTTAAGCCTAGAAAACGTATAACATCGTGTTTATTTTTAGGTATCGGAAATTCACTAATAGCATTCATTTTTCTTTCTCCGGGAAATATGCCATCTGCAGTCAATTGGAAACCAAGAAATTTTACAGATTTCTTACCAAACTCACATTTATCAAGTTTAAAAGTTAATTTTGCTTTTAATATCGCAGCAAATACTTGTCGTAGTTTATCCAACATTTCGGTCCAATTTGTAGCGCCGATTAAAATATCATCTAGAAACGATACAGCAACCGTATTTCTCAAAGGTCCTAGAGCCAAACACATGAGCTTCGAAAACTCAAAAGGGGCATTTACCAAACCAAAACAAATTCTTTCAAACTCAGCCGTACCATCGGGGTATATAAAAGCTGTTTTCGATTTTGATTCTTCGTCAAGTGGTATTTGCAAATAGCCTGACATCAAATCCAAAGTACAAAATATTTTACAACCCGCTAACAACTCAAAACAATCGTCAATATGAGGGATTGGAAAGTTCTTAATTTCAGTTTGAGTATTCAATCTTCGAAAATCTACAACGAGTCTCTTTTATCCAGAAGCTTTTGGTACAAGAAATGCTGGTGATGCATATGATGAGTTCGTATCACGTACTATACCAAACTTTCGCCATTCGTCAACAGTTTCTTTCATAATTTGTCTATTTTCCAAATTACAACGATAAGCTTTTGTCTTAATGGGTTTGTTGTTGTCTTTGATATTTACTGTCATTAAGTCTGTGCAGCCTAATTCTGACAAATTCATCGCAAAACATCCACGAAATTCGTTTAACAAATCCAAAAGTCTATTTTTGTCTTCTAGAGATACTTCTTTATCTTCTTTATCGAAATTTATCATGTCTAAGGTAATATTGACTCGCTTATGATCGATAAAAGTTTTGCAATCAGCATCATTTTTGCAATTACGTCGAATTTCACCAAAACGATCTCCCGAATTTAAACAGACATTTTGATTCGTCATTACTGCTAGACTTCCAACTTCTTCTCCAACTCGAATATCAACAAAATTCAACGTATTTCTTTTTAAATTAACATCAGATTGTATTATAACTTCAGTTTTTCGTTGAGTTTCTTTCCATTTCATGTTTCTGAATGAATCTTCATGTTTGTAGCCAAAATGTAGTTGTTCGCCAATTTTAACATATGCAATCCAAGGTAATTCGGTAAACGTTCTTCCGATCACTAAGTCCATTGGTTGAGAACTATCGGAAACAACCAAAGCTTCAATTTCCTCCTCAACTTCATCCAAAGTTAACACAAACTTGGTGATTTTCTTACTCTTCACGCTCTGGCCTCCAAAACCAAATAAATCTTGATCAGTTGGTTTGCATGGTAGATTGTGAGTAGATATTACTTTTTCTTTTATTGTACAAACTGCACTACCTGGATCTATAAATCCCGTTATATTTAAATTGTGATTAATCTTTACTGATCTAATGAATTTTTGTATATTATCAACTTTATTATTTTTATCACAAACCAAATTAGTCTAGATTTTTTATCACTATCTTGAAATTCCCTTATAGAATTAACCATATCTGTTTCAATTCCATTACTTTCTGTAGAATCCCTAATTGCATTATCCGAATCACCCAAATAATTCTTATTTCTGTTCCAAAAACTACGATGAGCTTGATTTTTATATTGATTGTGGAAATGAGCTTTATTGTTAATTTTGTCGAATTTCACAATATCGTGTAATAATTCATCGGTATCTGTAGAATCTTTAGCCATCAAACCAGAAATTATATGTTTATTTTGTAGTCCTACAACTACTTGCTCTTTAATTTCATCAAAATCATAGCCTAAACTTCTGCAAAGTGACACCTTATCTTGAAAATAAGAATACACCGATTCTGTTTTACCTTGTACTCGTTTCTTCATTTTTTCCCACAGATCATCCTTACTCAGTTTTAAATCGTAAGTTTTCGTAAAATAAAATTTAAAATCCTCAAAATTCCTAATTTTAGAAGTTCTTTCAGTGAACCATTTTCTAGCTGTGCCTATCATATGAATTTTAGCTGTTTCCAAGATAAACTCTTGCGGCCAATTGTGTAGAACAGCTGCACTTTCAAGACTATTCAGCCAATCCATAGCAGGTTTTCCTAGATTCTCTCCATTGAAATCTTCTATACTTTTACTAAAGTCGGGAATTATATAAAACTCTTTATTTCCATGTGCGTTAGTAGACCTTTCAAGCAATTTTAAAAACTTTTCTTCCGAAGCCAGTCTATTACGCTCCATAGTTAACATCATCTCCATAAATTTATCCATCAGAGTCCCCTGCGATGATGAACTTTCAGACGTGCTACTTGGACTACCTCCTTCTGCCATGTCGCTAACCTCTTCAGGAACCAGAAGAAAAACCAAATCAGTTCCGAAAATCACGCTTATGCAGAACTCTTCGAAAATTGCTCAGTAACCGGTTAGAACCACTTCTGAATTGTAGTAAATCTGTTTATATGAAGATATTACTAGTAGTGTCAAGATGTTTGGTTAATAAACAATTTCTTTCTGGAAAGATTTATATTAAAACTTAGAGATGATAATACATTAAATTATTTATTTGACAACTGCTGTCACACAATGAAGACATCTAGATTCCACCACCAATTTGATTTACCTTCTAAAAGACCAATTTGTACTTTTGTAAAATCCATTTTTAACTAAATCTGTGATGACAAAAATTGGGGTATATTTATTTATTGCGTTCCTGGGCCCATAACCTGTTGAAGCACACCCAATAACACAGAAATACTCTATTAAAAAATTTTATGTTTGAAATAAAATTATATTGATGACAACTTTATATAAATATATATGACAAGTATCTTTTGTTATATTATAAACAAGTACATAACAACTAGTAAACAGTGAAGTAAAAACCTAGAAAATGATACTATTTCAACAGGAAGATTAAAATACGCCTACGTTGCTTGCACTGACAATGTTGACAGCTACATATGAAATTGTTGGTAATCATTAGAAAGCAAAACACCCCAAACGAGCTTTTTATCATTTGGGTACAATCTTAGACAAGAGAGAGGACTGCGCACTGGAATCAGTTTATGTAAATCAGTTTAATAGTGGAGAACTTCCACTATTAAACTGTTTACTTTGATTGAGTCTTCATTTTATACATAGATAAGACATTATTGTAACATAAATATATCAAGTTATTGTAAAGATCAGCATGATATAGTTTTTTCCTGGTTTTTCTATATCATTGCACAGTTATACTGATCTTAGAGGGAAATACATCCAGGATAATCCCTTAGGGATAATAACATCTAGGCTTTAATATTGTTACGTCTTATTACTTCCTTACTTGGTCTAGCCTTAACTCCTTATCAACATCAAGTACCTAGTTACAAACAAACAACATGTAATTTCAATATGTCAATCTGACGATGCTAGTTATAGCGAAACAGCTGTAATTGAATTTTAAAGCGAATTTTTCGATTAAATAGTGGAAGTTTAGTTTAACTGTGCAGTTATTTATTGTTCTTAGAAATGTCCAAATTTCAGTACATTGTGGCACCAATATCTGGTAGCAATTTCGTAGTATCAGATATTGGCGATTTCTAAAGTTTAATTTTATATTTTTAAAATAATTTCAACATAAAATTTAGCTGCAAAATCTGGTCAAAAAATTTAAATTTTCAAGGGTGGCTAATGGTGAGCTAGGGGGGCCAAGCCCCCCCTAGCCACCCCTAGTTGCACCTGTGTTAATGCTCCAAAGAAAAATTGTTCAAATTATAAGGCATTTTCGGAAACCTACTCCGGATTGCCAACCCGATCCACTGAGGTCACGTGACGGATCACCATGGATACTTGAACTGAAAGATATCAGAATCTGATGGTGTAGATAAATTATATAATAATTGATTGATATCAAAGTTTATAATTTACCTGGAGATTGATGAACTTGCCTCATTGTGTCGTCGAACATTATATTCTTGGCTAATGAAACCACAGATTTCACACCTACCCAAATTTTCTTGTATCTCCATTTCTATTTCATCAACGTAAAACAATTATTAGAAAAAAATTGATCACATTAAAAATCTCAGAAAAGAGATTATGAAGAAGATACTGAATTCCCGCGCTTTTAGAGAATGACAAAATTTAAAAATGGTTCGAAATGCGCATGCGGTGTCTGAAGCCATATGAACCAAGAATGATAAACTGTTTATCATTCTTGGATCGGGCCTTAGATTAGGAAAGCATATGGATACCGCACTTCGCTTTATTTTGAGATTGCGTTCTGTGACACATTTATAGCAGATGCCATTATTTATGTGGCAAACAAAGCAAATACAGCGTGTGCTTCATTTGTGAATTTATAAGTGAAAATTATTGAGATTGTGAATTATTTTTCAACTGAATAATGGTGAATTGTTATGCTTACGGATGCCGAAGTTGCAGCGAGAAAAGGAGATAGGAATTTCATTTTACAGGTAAACAAACGATTGTATACAATGACCTTTGTAGATTTTTCTTATTTTAAATGATTAAAAGAGTTATCTCTGAGTAATTATATTTAAGTATGTAATTATTCAGTCTTTAATTCGTCTAATTATAGTGCTCGTATGACGCATTTTTTATATTTACAGTGTGCTGTCAAAGCAATATTTGATTAAAAATGTCAAAAATGAGCTCATAGGCGTATCATTTGTCATTTGGTTTCTATAAACACAAAATGTTTTACAACACTAAATTTATTCACATACTTGATTGGTTGGATTTTAATCAAAATAAAAACCCTACTATAAATTTTATTTTTTTAGGGTACGTCATTGGAAACGGAAATTAAAATTGACAATACACCTATCTCTTTATTGAATACTCATGCGCAAATATTTTTGAATTTTCCCCTTCCACTGCTAAAATATGACTACTTCTTACCATAGAACACAACGTATTGCTACCCAGGAATACCACAATTTAAATGAAAAAAAACTTTTAGCTGTCAAAAGCTAGCTTCTATTTGCCGTATAGCCGCGGCAGCCCAAGCCATAAACCACAAAAAGGAGAAGTTTTAATTTTTATTTCATTCGTGTACGCCGCTTGCTAGTTGTTATTGTGTTTTTCTTATCTTTGTGTATTTAATATTAACGACTTGTGTGTGTACCTAGACTTCTCTTTGGATTACTGATTACTTTTGCATGTCATAGCAACACAATTTTATAAGGGGCACGAATATTTAGGGGGAACTACGAGAGTGGGAGTTGGTTCGCGCACGAGTATTCAATTTGTGCCATTAACGAGATGGGTCTATTGGCCGCCATATGCAAGCTCCTTTCTGGACTCAATGTCATTTTGCATATACTCCTTCCTGTTTCTTTTTGTTCTAACCCAAGAATGATAAACATTTACCAGGATTGCTTAATCCCATAAGACGTACTTTCGCCAAAAAATCGATCGCACGTGGTGGCCTGTGACGTCACTGCAGTCCTCGGTCGTATTGTTCCCATCTTGACAGTGCATTTTGGGTCGTTTTCAATCGTCGTTTTTAGATTTATTGTAAAAATATTCAAAATTTTGACTGGCATTTATTATGGATACATTAGTGTACGTTGCATTTTTTTGAAAAGTATTTAAAAAACTGTTTTTTTAAACTCCAGTTCGCACTTTTAAATTTCATGTGTTACACTGCTTGCCTTATCTATGACTGCTTGGCTGGACATTGCTTGGTTAGTATCGTTGAGTGTCAACGTTAATTCAATAGTGAATAAATTTTTTATTTTACGTTTTTAGTGAGATAGTTTACTTACTTACTATTTTTTTAATATGTAGTATTTTTTGTTAATTTTAAATTTGTAATTAAAAATTCTTTATAGAATACATATTATGTCGCTCCATAAAAGATTCACGGATTGTACTAGTAATATGTAATATGCTGCAAATTGTTTATTATGTTTCTTTGTTTGTCAAAAAACACTAGTTGGGTATGCTTTTGTGTAATAATAAATTTATTTGAATGTATTTTTTAAAATAAAAATAGAACTAAATATGTTTAAAATAGTGTTTTCTTTACTCTACCTATTTCCCAAATAATATTCAATAAATTAATTAAATATAAGTATTAAAAGGATTTTATGGGAATATTTATTATAAATTATAAGTGTTTAATCTTAAAAATCCAAATAGTGGTACGTTAGTATTTCAGAAATCATAAAAATACTGTCTAAATCCTATTTTTTCCATGTATTTATATGGTAAACGTTATAATGAAGGACTGCAGTGACGTCACACAGCTAGCGGACAAATCAGGCCGATTAGGCAATCCTGGTAAATGTTTATCATTATTGCTCCTTCCTGTTTCTTTTTGTTCTAGGCGAAATGTTGGAAATGACAGAACTACAGAATTTTTATTTTGGTTTTTTGTTCTGTGCTTGACACACCTTGTTTCTGTTTTATGCTCTGTACTTTCTTTCGCCATCGTCATTTTTAATTCTAGAAGGAAGGATGAATTTGAATTATTAATTTATAATTCTTAATTACAACCAGATTACAACTAGTTTATTATGACAAATGCTTATAAAGCTTAAGTAGATACAAGGCACAATGCCAAGATAATACACATTTTATGAATTTATGAAGATATCGTTGCTTTGACGATATAAAAATGAAACTGGAAATCAATCAAACATGGAATCTTTGCAGAATAGAAATTTTCTCCAGTCAAAAAAGTAAATCGTAAGTGCTGCAATATATAGTTGAAAATTTACTTATACAACTTGATTTATCGGGAAATTATTTTTGGTAATACATATATTATTTGGATTATATTGATTTTAAATGGAATTATTTAATTGATTTTTGGGCGTACCAATATATAGATTTTCTATTTTTTATTAATACCATTTAAAATGAAAACTGTAAATAAAATAAGACCGTCAAGAATTTAGTTTACCAAACAAAATTTATTGTTTAAAATTAAATAATTTTGAGTATATATACAAATAAAAAATGTAATAGGTATATTAAAAAAATGCTCAAAACTACTTTGCATTGTTGTATGCTCCTGAAATAGGTATTAAGAATTTGAATTATTTTTTAAATTTAAACTAACTGATTGTAATATATTTTACAAAATAACTGCACAACTTTAATCAGTTTTAAGACAGCATATTTTTACTAAACTTTTACTCTGCTTCTAGGTTTTGCAAACAAAGGGAATTGTTTGTAAATTATAAAGATGTACTTTTTCCAGTAGGTATTAGCATGTTTGGAAGAAAAATTCTGCATAAAGAGGTTAGTCTATTTTTATACTTAAATTTAAATAAACAACTAGTTTATTAATCCTTAACTACTGTAGTGTAGTCACCATGACAGATGCCTATTTGAACATCACTAGTATTAAGACCTTCCTTAGTTGTATAGCCTTGGGGTCTCTGTACCATCAAATTAGTGCATTTTAAAAAAGTAGCCAGGTGTTACTCACTTTTCTTTTTAAATTAAGTAAGTTGAAATTTTTTTGGAGCTCTGGACAGCATTAATGTTACTTATTCTTGCTATGTTTGTAACACATGGCATATCATTTAATGTTTGCTTATATAAGGTACATTCTTTTTCACACCATGTATTCATCAATGATGGAAGTGACGTCACTCTTTGATGACTGAATTGTTGGAGTCACCAGTGATATAAAAAAACGCATGACAAATCCGTCCACCATCTCCATACATCGATGGAATGGGTTTGCAATTTTGGTGCACAACACAGTAATAAATGAACGCGTGGTTACGTCAAACTAGATTTCACCAAAGAATATATGAACGTGGTTGGTGCATTGATGGAGCCACCGGTGAATAAAAGAACGTAACTTATTTTTATACAATATTACATTATTTTTAACTAATCCTATTGGTTTATGTATTTTAATTATAAACTTTATACAATAATAACTTTTAACACAGCATAAAATAGCTTTTACTATTTGCTATTTATAAGATCAATATTAAATTTATTATCCTAAAATTGAAACCTTACTGCATTTGTTTACAAAAAATATTTTAGTTTTTGTTCCATTTATGATTAATTTTAAAATATAAATCTTGAAGTAAAACTACTTTAGTGTTTATGTTATTGTAAGCATGATTAATTCAAAATTATTAATAATTGTTTATCATTCTTATTTAAAATTATCAAAAAGTTGAGGTAAGGGATATTTATTTTTGTGTATTTAATTTTTATAACATATGTTATATGTTCCAGTTTACTGTTGACAGATTTTAATGTTGAGTTTTTAACAATCTATGATGAAATTTATTCTATGGAAGTCCATCTTATTAAGAACATTAAAAAATCATTTTTATGCAAAATATAATAAATAATTCAAAAAATGTTCAGCTTTGTTAATCTTATAAGGAGAGTAGTGACCTAATTTTTAAAAAAACAATTTTTGCATATGATTAGTTAAACCAACATAAAATACTTGTAATGGCATTTAAAAATCAATATATTTGCATGGGTGTGCCTTTAATTACACCATTACCAACAGGTTCACTCATAAATGTGTACAATAGCCTGACAATATATTGGAGATTTTACCTCGAAATGATAATAAGATTTATTTTGACAAACTATAACTGGTCTCAAAAGATAATTTCTATTAAATACAGATATTCTTAGGTGAAACATGAGGTTAACAACTCATGTAAAATGTGTAAACAATACTGAGTATATAGTAAAGTATACTGAAAGAGACAATTCATTCTAAAATAGGTAGACATATACTGAATGTAATGTGTGTAAAGTGTATAGTGATCTATTAGTTTCTTACCATATCTGTTAAGTAGTGCTATATTTTCAACTAAAATCTTTTGTGTTATACCTTGCTCTGTTTAAAGGAAAATTGATTAGGTAATTTATAAACCAAAATATGAAAACTTGTCATTTTGTGTTGTCTACAAAGAAAATTTGCCATTTTGTGTTGTCTACAATGAGAATAATGTACTAGATTTTTTAGTTTTACATTTAACAATTTTGTACCAACAATATTTTGTGTTTTAAATGATATTAATGCTGGTGTTGCCAAAGTTATTATTTTTGAAATTGTATTGGAAATATTTCCACAATATGTAATATTTTTATAACTTTTAATTTCTTTAGTTTTTTAGGAAATATTAGTTGTAGTTCTTTCTTATTAATTAATTTATTTATCAAATGAATTGGATAGCCATAAGACATAGCTATTTGTTTTATGATATCAATTTCATCAAAGTTAATTTTGGCTATTGGAATTGAAAATGCCCTATGTATCAGAGATTTATAAACTGCTAATTTATGTGTAATATGATGATTTGAATTAAATGGTATAGTTACATTGGTATTGCATGTATGTCTGCTTGAAAAAATATTTGCCAGTTTGTCCAAACTGTCTTTTTGTTGCTTTGGAATAGTTAGTGTACCATTTCAACCTGAAGCATTTCACAGTAACGGCTTTTTTAAGGTAGTCTAGAAATTTGATTTTATACCTTCCCTACTTATTTTTTACCCCTAAAATTAAAGTTATCTTAAGGGTGGGTTGTATGTATAAAGGTTACTTGGAGTTAAACTGGGTTTGAGATTACAGCTGACACATTTTATATGGCATAGATACACTCTAAACACCATTTAGCACTTAGGGGTTGTTGTACCTATGTAAAATTCGAAAATGTATCACCTAAAACTGAAATTAACTTTAAGTAAACTTTATACAACCAACCCCAAGTGAATTGTTTTCTATACTATACAATTTAAGATCTCCTTAACTTAAGGAAAAAGATAAAATCCTCAAAAGTATTGTAAAAACGAAGCAGGGAAGTTAATTAAATTGATTGTAACAACCCTTACTTTTTGGAAGTCCATCTTATTAAGAATAATGAAAAACTCTTCGTTTTACCAAAACTTCCAATATTTATTTAAAAATAGACTTAGCGAAACGGCTGTCATTAAAGTTAATAAAGCAATTTTTTAAATAAATATTGGAAGTTTTGGTAAAACGAAAAGTTTTTCATTATTCTTAAGGGAAGTTAATAATAAGATGTGTACTTTTAAAAGTTATTGATTCGAAAGAAAACATAAATTCGTAATTCGTGTACCTAGCCCTAGGTACATAAATATATTACGCGTATAAACATATTATACAAATCTTGCATCGTTAGTCTGAGGCCGTTTATAATTAAAAAGATAAAATAATTAACGATTTTACTCCAAACATTTTATTTACATTCGGTGATCCACTTTCTTCAAAAAGTATATAATACTTTTTTGTCATAGCACCAATAGTTTAAGCTACGTATAATTCACAAATGTTTAAAACTAATTTTTCAAACACTTTTTTATGGGTGGATTACTAATGAAAAAAAAAATGGTATAAAATTGTTAACATTTTTTACTTTTCATCAAACAGACAAAATTTACAAAATGTTTATATTGTTACTTTTCATAACAAGTTTTTCAAAATTGCTGTCAGACAGTGCATGCCTTCTGGGAGCGTTGACAATTGTTGCGAATGAGAATAATCTCTCAACGGGCGCAGAAGAGGGAAGTGCCGTATTATATTTAAAAAACTCTTTTTTCATCAAGGGGTAACTATCTAGCATCATAATATTTTTCCTTAAATCATTGATATACTGTAATACTTCTAACTGTATATCATTTTTTTTGTACCATCGAAGATGTTACGTCTTTATTGAAGTCAAAAAAGTCTTTATTTTTATTATTTTTCGTTGTAGGATTTGGATTTGAAGCAATTTCTAAGTCTTGATCTTGAACATGTAATAGCTCACATTCGGCCACTAAAAGCTGCTTTAAATTTTCTTTGCTTAATGCAGCTCTTTTCTCAACTATTGGAAACCAACGTAACTTAAATTCTGGATGGGAAATGGCACCCAAAACGACATGATGATCTTGTAACTTCAGTAGTTTTCCAAATCTTTTTTCTATACTTTCAATTGCACTATCTAACAATATATTTCCACCACATTTGAATGATTTTGCTTTTAATTTAATTAATTTATTTTGTAGTGAAATTATGCTAGGTAAAAGGGTACCATAAAATATATTGGTCTCAGTTTGCAAAAAAAGTAGTGTTTCTACTAAAGGTTTAGTAATTTCACAGTATTCCTCGAGGTAAAGAAATTCATTGTCGGTGAATGATTGCAGTTTCAATTTTTGAAACAGAGTCGGTAACTTTTTCTTTTCGGAAATTATTTGATTTATACTGCCATATAATGAGTTCCACCTAGTTACACCCGGGGAACTAAATGTATGACCCAAGTGTGATTCAATAATTTCCGCCGTCTTTGGCCGATTTGCTTTTTTCCACAATTCTTTACACTTTGCAATACTATGCATATGTCTATTGCGGAGACTAACGTTACGTTCAATAACAATATTTATATCTGCAGTTACTATTAAATTAATTGAATGACTGGCACAACGTTTATGTTGAGGCAACACTAAATCATTTACATTCGTTTCCGTAGTTTCCAATGGATCTTGTTCAAGTATTCCTTCTACTGGGTCAGGTATTTCAATAAACTCTTTCTTTTGGATCATCCTCATAAATAGATGCCTCTTCATTTTCAATTCCTTCTTGAATGTCTTTAATGCTAAATGTTTCAAATGCTTTTATGAAATTTGATGCATTATCAGTTACGGTGGCAACAATTTTTTCGGGATTAATAAAGTATTTTTTTTTTTGTGGGGTTAATGGCTTTGGTCAGTACCAATTAGCCAGGCTTTGTATGGTATGTGAGTTTACTTAATGTACATTAGTATTTGTTAGTAATATTTTAGCATATTTTTTATTACCTCTTTATATTACAATTTGAGTTTACAGTTTATAATATGTAAATATTGTACATGATAAAGATTAGTATTTTCCGAAAAAATAATACAATTAAGATCTATGGGAAGAGTTATTTTATAATCTATTAAGTTTTTGTAGAATTTATTAATATTTGCATTATTTATAGGACACTCAAGTAGAACATGTACCAGCGTTCCCGTTTTACCACAGCTGCACAAGGGGTTGTCTATCATTTTCATCTTATGTTTATAATAGGGTGTTAATGCATGGTTACAACGTATTCGATTTATAGTGGTTACAAAGTTTCTATTTGAGATTTTATGGAACCAAGGATGTTTGAGAATTTTACTATGGTATTTTGCAAAATTTAACCCTGAAACAGTTTCATTGTGTAGGACTTGCCAAATGTCCTTCATTTCCTGTTTTTGTTTTATGAATATGTCCGAGGAGGTAGTTTAAGTTCTTCTCCTGTAGATAAGGCTTCTTTTGCCAGTCTGTCTACTATTTCATTGCCTGTTATGCCTGAATGTCCTTTTACCCATAAGTAAATAACAACTTTATTTTGTGTGTGGATCTTATAGAAAAGATCAAGGATTTGGGCCTCAATGTGATTAATTGATGTTTTCCCTTTCACATTTTTAAGTTTGTCTAGCGCGCTTTTACTATCTGTACATATTAAGAATTTTTCATAGTTTGAGCTTAATATGTATTTCATTGCTTGCATGATGGCTGTTATTTCTGCAGTATAAACGGAAGCTTCTTTGGGTAAGATATATTTGTTGTGGTAATTTTTCTCCAAGTGAAAAAAAGCGCAACTTGTATATTCTTCTGCTTTGGATCCATCAGAAAAAATGCATTCATATTTTGCCCAGTATTTGTTTTTTGTTTCATTGAACCTCATTTGATTGATTTGCCATGTATCGTGTTCATTATTAAGAAAATAGGTACAAATCTGTTGTGAAAAAATATTTTCTAAGGGATAAGTTAAGATCGGAGGAAGTTGATTAGAGTAAAGGACGTCTGTAAAATTGGCTATTTCCGAGAAACTTTCTACAATCAGAGGAGTTTTCTTATAGTGCCAATACCTGTGAGTCAGTACTTGTACTGTTAGTGATTGAATTCTAGTTAGGTATGATGTTTTCTTCGAGATGGTTTTTATCATGAATTTTCTGCTCAATAATTGTCTTCTTAGTTTAAGAGGGGGATGTACAGATTCAACTTGTAAAATATTTATAGGTGTAGATTTAAGGTGACCTAAACATATTCTTAGGCATTTGTTTTGTATGACTTCAATTTTATTTAGATGAGTGTTTGTTGCAGTTCCGTACAAATGACTTCCATAATCTAGTATTGAACGAACCATTGTTTTGTAAAACAGTAATGCGGTATTTGGATCTGCTCCCCATCTCACTTTACAGAAGGATCTTAGAACGTTTAAAGCATTGTTTGCTTTTTTTATAATTTGGTGTATACAATCCTTCCATAGCAGTTTTCTGTCCAGATATAGGCCTAGGTAATTTACAGTGTTATGAATAGGAAAATTATATTGGCCTATAGTTATTTGTCTCTGATAGTTGGTCCTAGATCTAGAGAAGATACATATATTGGATTTGGATTCGGATATGGAAAATCCATTATTGTCTAGCCATTTTTGAATTTCTACAAATTCAGTGTTTATAGATTCTATGCATCGGTCTATTGTTTTATCACTGGTGTAAATCACCACATCATCGGCATATTGAACAATCCTAGATTTTTTGAAATAATGTTTTCTAAGTCCATTGTATATAAACTAAAAAGAATTGGACTCAGGATACTGCCTTGCGGTAAACCCGTTTTGCAGATTCTTGAAGTTGAGATTTGTTGGTTTATCTTCAGTGAAACTGATCGGTTAGAGTAAGCTGATTTAATGAAGTTAGTAAAAGAAGTTGGTAAACCTATACTGATGAGCTTCTTCTCTAGGATATTTAATTGTACATTATCATATGCAGATGTTATATCTATAAATGTAGCTAGAGTACTGTAATTTTGAGTAAATCCTAGATAGATGTCATTTACTAAAATTGTTAGGGGCTCTAGAGACGATCTGCCCTTCCTAAAAGCGTATTGAGAGTCAGGTAAAATATTTTCGTTTTCTAGCCAATATTCCAGCCTGTTTTTGATCATTCTTTCAAGAGTTTTGAACAGACATGATGCTAACGCTATTGGTCTATATGAGTTAGCGTTTCTATCTTCTTTTCCTGGTTTTTTTATGGGTACTACGATGTATTCTTTCCACATTTCTGGAAAACAAATCTTGCTGGTCCAAATAGAATTAAAAAGCTCTAACAGGCCTTTTTTATGTTCTAGAGGCATTTTATACAACATACTATATGAAATATTGTCCATTCCAGGAGATTTGTTGTTTGTTGATTTAAGACTTTGTTCCAGTTCCCAAATTTTGAATACTGATAGTAAGGAAGAGGTATTTTTGTTAACTGATGTTATGGGGTGAGTGGAGTCATTTTCAACCCATGGGGGGGAAATTTTTGTATGGAACTCGTTTATCCAGTCATCCTCAGGATTTATTGGAGACTTGTTAGCTTGTTTGCGATTTTTGTATCGGTTTACTTTATTCCATACTTCTTTAATTGGAGTGTTTTGATTCAGATTTTCACAATAGTTAATCCAACTCTTTCTTTTGGCTTCTATAAAAGTTTTTCGAGTCTTTTATATTCTGTCAGGTTAATGAGGTTTGGATTTTGCTTATAACGTAAAAATGCTTGTTTCCTTGTTTTCGCGGCTATGTTGCAGGTTTCACTCCACCAATCCTTCGAACAGTGATTACGTTTCTGGGTGTTTGAACAGCATGAATATATTGCTTTGGTCGCAGCTTTATTAATATTATCAATTATACCTATTAACGGTATTTGCGGTTCTGTTGACTCTAATATTGAGGTGTATAAGTTCCAATTTGCTGTCTTTAATTTCCAGATATTATGCTTTGATGGTTGAGATTGTCCAGGTGAGGTGTTTCCTTCCAATTGAATATGGATCGGTATGTGATTTGATCCATGAGGCTCTTCTAACGTCGACCATTTAATTAGCTGAGCTACATCATAGGTGCAGAATGTTATGTCTATAGCTGTTTTGCGACTGTTGGCTAATGTGGGTGATCCATCATTTAGGATTATTAGGTTACAATGTTCAATAGATTCCAAAAGAGTTTTGCCATATATGTCATCATACTCATCGTTCCACGCTAAATGATGGGCGTTAAAATCTCCTCCAATTAAAAAAGGTTTGGGAATTTGTTCCAAAAAATTGATCCACTGTTGTAGTGAAATTCGTGTTCTAGGTTTTACATATATTGAAACAAAATGAACTTTTTTTCATATATGGAATGGTAACCGAAATACAGACGTGTTCAATGTTGATAGTAGTTTGAACCGAAATCTCTTGGTATAATAAGTTTGATTTTAACAAAATAGCTGCGCCGCCGTAACCGTCATCGCGGTCACAACGGATATTGTTAAAACCTTTAAAATTGTAATATTTTCCAGGTTTAAACCATGTCTCCGATATCAATGCAATTGTATAATTACCCGTATCTAGTAGGTTTTCTAAATTTGTTTTGTTTGAAACTGCCGAGCGACAGTTCCATTGCAAGATATTGGTTATATGATTTAGATCTGAGAATGTGATGTTTTTATCTAGAGCTGACTTAACTAAATGTTCGAGTTCTTCTTTATTTACATTTATACTTTTTGTTACTAAAATTTTTGTTATTGTTTCTATAATTATTTCTAATAATGAATTTATTTTACTTGAGTCTGAAAATAGTGATATTGAGTGATTATCAATGTTTCGGGTATAATTATTATCATCCAATATTCCTCCCTTGTGTAACTGTGGTCTCGGATGCGATATAATCTCATTATGCATATTTAGTGTTGGGTCTGGACTAATTGGTCTCTGTCTTTTGTTGGGTTGGACGGTATTATTGTTTCTGGTAAAGGCCGTAGTATTTGATGCTGGTCTTATATTTAGTGAATTAGAAATAGTACTGATTGGTGTAGAGTTACACGGATATAATGGAGGGAATGTTTTGGGACAGGATATGTTTGTAGCTTGTAAGGCAGATTGATTTGTATCTATCGGTATAGCATTTGCATAAGAATTTCTGGGAAATTGTTTATTAGCATCATGATAACTTATGTTATTTATTGACATAGCGTCTTTAATGAGTTTTTGTCGCTTAAACTCTGGACAGGCTTTTAAATTTGTAGTGAAATTATCCCTCGAACAATTTAAACACTTAGGAGTTAGATCCGTTTTGTTGCAAGTTTTAGAATTATGAGATTTACTACATTTATCACACCTAGGTTTACTTTTACATTGACCCCCTGTATGACCGTACCTTAGACAATTAAAGCACAGCAACACTTTTTGTTTATATTGTTCAACCTCTTTTAATACTTTATTAATTGTTATATATTTGGGCAGAGATTGAGCCTTAAAACTAATGATACAAGTTTTTGTTGGGATGTATTGTACACCATTTTCATCTATTTGTTTTCGATTTAATCGTTTTACTTGAATAACTTGAAAATTGCAATGGAAATCGTACATTTTAATTTTGTTTTTTATATATTCTACTGAAAATTCTGTCGATATGTCTTTTATTACACCCTGCCTAACTAAAATAAATTTGGGAATATATAATGTTAAGTTATTTTTTATAAATATTTCATCGTTTTTTTTTGATATTATATATTTAGCTGATTTATAATCTTTAAATTTAATGCGAATCCTATTTCTACCTATGGCATCAATACTTGAAATTTTATCATCAATTTCTACAAAGTTTGAAATAATAATATCTCCTATTCTCAGCGCATTAAGTCTACCTTTAAAGTTTATTGAATTGTTTTCTACATACACATGATAAGGTCCTAAATCATTTTGATGATATAGAAATTCCTCTCTTTTTGCTGCTTCTATTTTATTAGTTGAGTTAATTACCATGTTTTCAATCGATTTTTTATCACAATCAGGTTTGGTTGAATGTTTTAATGAACTTGTCTGTGTAACTGAAATGGGATTTTGAAATCCTAAAAATTCTTCATCCGGAGAGGCTGGGAGTTCAATCTGGGATTCATCCATTTTGTCATCTAAATAAACTTTTTCGGGGGGTTTACCCCCACTAACTGCACTCATTTAATGAATATATTTAGTCACTTTTATTTACACTATGATAACGTATAATATATAAATTACTTTTTTAGGTATAAGATAAGGTACTGGTTTTGTAAATTAGCTTTTAATTTATCGTACGTCTATTCACTACGACGAACCAAAGCTGAATCAATAAAGTATTTGTCATACAAACTTTTCAACTTAAAAGCAATATTTTAATGATCATGTGTGCCTTTAAAACGTTCACAGGCTAAAGCCACTGATGTTCTGGAATAATCTGGATTGATCCAGTGGCACGTCACGCGCCCAAATAGTTTTTTTTTTTCGTTGACCAAATATCTGCGGTAGTACATACAAATTTTTGATCGGAAATTCTGTTTTTGACGTCGTTTATATGTTTATTATATAGGTCGTCCAACCTTTTTATAGCGGTTTTTCTTGTCATGACGGATAAATTTGACCCATCGAACAAATTTATGAAGCTTTTATTTTCAATAACTGATATAGGACTAATAGTATTTATTATGAACTTTGGAATTCTGTTATCAAACTCCTGTTGACTGGTAAATTTTGATGATATTGAACGTTGTCCTAATTTTAATTTAGTAGATTTTGATTCCTTAATACTGTTCGAAATTTTCCTTTTTTTCAACAAGGTTTCATTTTTTTCTTTTAGGTAGGTCTCATATTGACACGAATGTTTTCGTTTTAAATGTTTTAAAAAATTTGTTGTTGTTCCTTTGGAACCCCTGATCATTTTACTTGCTGGCAAACAAATTTGGCACTTAGCTTCAATAATATTTTTATCGGTACTGGTAATTTTAAAATATTTTCCATTTAGTATAACATAGTGAAAGTCAATCTCAACACTTTGTTCACTTAATGTACATTAACATCTATATTTGTATATTCAGTATCTGTATCTGTAAGAACACTACTTTCATCATTGGAAGCTTGTACAAAAAAATTGAAAATACTTGTTTGGTTTTATTTTTTGTTAGGCAGTATAAGGTACGTAGTCGAGATCGTCATCAGACGAATTATGAAATGGATCTGTGGCGTCATTAGTCGTCAGATGTGACATGACTTTCTTTATCTGTAAAGATCCAAATGTTTAGATTTTTATAATTATATCTTCTTTACAAATAAAAATCCTTTTTAAAAAGCTGAAGTCTGACCTTTACTATCACAGAGAAATTAAATATTTATTATTGAAATATTTTCAACATATTTTAAATAAAAATAATTCTTCTAAAAATCTTAAACTAAAAAATTTCTATTACTATATATAAAACTATAATTATATAGTTTTGTAAACAATATTGCAGATTCTAGTCAAAAAGAGAATTTTTATTATTACTGACACGACTCCTTCTATACCTATATTTAATTTCAAAGCATTTTTTTTAACACTAGCCTGGTTAGGTTGGAATGGGTTACTAAGTAATACAAAATAAGGCACCACAAACTTATATTATTATTTATCAAGCAACCTAATAAAATATATTTCAATAAATCTTCACGAAAGAATCGAAATATACAACTAGATAATAATCTAAAATTTATCGTTCTGTTCTGTATATCTCGTTCATACAAACGAAAATGAGAACGAGACAGATTTTACTCAAATTTAGTTACAAATGCACCTCAGCTAATCATTTTTTATAACACAAAATATATTTATATTTTCCAAAACTGCTTTTAATTTAATTAAATGTATTTTCTACCTACGTTAAAATCGAATACTTGTAACTGAGAATGACAATAAGTTTATTGAAATAGTTAATCTTTCATTTCAATGTAGAAATTAGAATAATACAAAGAAATGCCTACCTAAAGTAAATAAGTAGGTAATTAGTATTTACACTATTCACCCCATTCAAACCACTTCATACTATATTTCCTTAGTTTGTTTAGGTAACATCTACATACTTACTTACTTACCTCCTACTGTTATTTAAGTTTAAGGTTTAAAAATTCACTTACAAACAATGCTCGTTCCACTTCCACTGCACAGCGTGCCTCTGCATTTAAATAAATCAGATAGAGTGAGCTCTAGCCTCTAGAATTATAATAGAATGGCTCTAGTGACCGGTTCGAACAGGAAATTTCTTGTTTTTGTATTAACACGTGCATTTCACGCATTTGAAAGTAATTGTAATTAAAAAAATGTAATTGTACTTTTGAATGTACTTGTAGTTAGAAAAGTAATTGTACTTATGAAAAATAATTGTACTTATGAGAAGTAATTGTATTTAGATAATTTAAATAATATAATTTAATATAATTACAAAGTACAATTCCTCTTCAGATTTTGTTGCAATTACAATTACAAATTACTTTGAGAAAATTATGTACTTAAATACAATTACAAAGCACATGAAAAAAAGTAAATGTAATTATTAATTACTTTTTAACTAGGAATTACCCAGCTCTGATTCAGGATGACCTCTATAGCATCTACCGGACAGGTCTTCATTGCCCTTGTTATGTATACATCGGCTAGTCCTGTTTTAAGTAGGTGTTCCCAACCCTGGCTTTATTTCTCCAAGCTACTACATAGTATGTGACGATTGTTTTCACTATGGCAGGATTTTAGTGCTGTGGTTGTTGCCTTTTTGTTGATTCTAGTTCCTTTCTACTCTAGGTAAGTTTATAGAAGTATAATAATGTAATGCCCCTGTTTTCCATGAAATTTCCATTATTTAAGAATATTCCTCTGGTTATTATTTGGTATGGTATGTCGAGATATTTACACAGGATCGTCAAGACGAGTAGAATGTTTTGTCGTACTTTTTAGTCGTTCTTCTTCTACATTCTTGTAGAATGTAGCTGTCACATTAAATTGGTTTTTACAATATCTACTTCTCATTTCATTAGTGCCTTTGTGACTAATTCATAAGGCCTGTAAAAAAGCCCCTGTTATGTCTAGAACAACACAGTCCACCGTTACAGTATTATCTGAGGTGGGTGGAGAAAAGAGGTCTCTACATGTGTCTCTGTCCTTCCATCGTTTTTAAGACGAACGATGTGAGGATAGGGAATTTGGGAATAAAGTTATAATTTTTCCTTATTTTCGAAATTTTTCCAGAAAGCCTATATCGAAGTCTGTTTATAATAACCCAATGTCCTTGGATTACTACAACTGAAAAGAGGTACAATTTTTGTTTGCTAAGCAAACCCCGATTATCTTTAATTTTTTTTATTTACCTAAGAGCTTTTTTGAAATACTTCATTCAAACTTTTTTTTCTGTAGTTATCTCTTCTACACTCTGAATGGTTGAAATAATGTATTGTACTTTTAGTTTTTTTAAGTATATGTGATTTACACATCCTGTGTCTTCTCGGTAGTCCTTTCTCTGGGAAGTATGTAGTAGCAAAGTAGAAGTAAAAACATGGTTTTATTGTCGAGACTGGTGTAGGTAGAATTTATTTTTTCACAAAACTTCCTAAAGTCAATAGAACAGATATTCATTTTTGGTTGTTTACAGAGCATGTAGTGCTGCACAACATCCAAGAAAAGGAAGCAGGTGGTATGTAGACGTATGCTCCGGATACTATTCGAGTTAGCGAAATGTAGCAAACCTTATGGTGGCACTTAAGTTAATCAAAAATTGCAAGTTATGTTACAAATTCACACTTGGCGACTTGTGTGAAAAAAACCAGCGACGAAAGAGGTGAGTACCATGTTGATTTTAATTACATAATTAATAACAATAACGCATATTTAAAAAAAATTATGAAACTATGTAAGTTATTCATTTCATTGGTAATTGACCTAAATTCGTTTTCTGTTCTAATTTTCATATTCTCTTGTTGTTGTAAACCTGATCTTTCACATAGCCTCTCCAAAAAAACTATTTTATTTAAATCTGGCGATCTTACTGGATCTGCTCTCGGGAAACTGTTCATTGGGTTGTTCGTTAATGATATCATTATAATGAACAGAAGAGCCACCGTGCAAGTACCACATTCTTGCTACAAAGAATAATAAACTTCGTTTTAACTCAACTTCCAAGTTTAATTGAAAAAATTGAGTTTAAAATCACAATTACAGCTGTTTCGCTAAAAAACTAGCATCTTCAGATTCACATATCATATTGAAGTTACATTTTGTTTGTTTGTAGCTAGGTACCTGATGTTGATTAAGTAGGTAAGGCTAGACCAAATATGGAAGTAATAAGACATAACAATATTAAAGCCTAGATGTTATTAGCCCTAAGGGATTATCCTGGATGTATTTCCCTCTAAGATCAGTATAACTGTGCAATGATATAGAAAAACCAGGAAAAAACTATATCATGCTGATTGTAACAGTACCTGTTAACATTTTAAGCACCTGGTATCCTAAATATTAAATTCAATTAGTACCGCTAGCTCCATCTATCCTAAAACATTTTTAATAATAAAATAATGAATACGGTCTCTATAATTATAATTGGAAGTTCAAAGTAGCTACGCTACGAGGTGTACTAATGAGTTGGCATTATCGAGTTCAAGAGGTTTTAATAATTATTCCCAGTCTCATTTCTTCTATTGATTTACTGTCATATATAGGTATGTTTTTTTTCCAATTTTATAATTCCTTTTTGTTAAGATATTTATAAAATATCGAAAGTTATATTATATTTTATTATATCAGATGAGAATTTCAACATATTTCATTATTATTCAAAGAATCTTTTTATGGTAATTAAAAGTATTAATGATAATTTTTTATAAAAGGCGGGTAAAAGTACATTTCTGGAATTTTGATTAGTGTGTAAGATTATTAAAAAGTAAATTTAATGTAAAAATGTATCTTTTGTAATCTATTAAAATACGTTAGCATCTAACTGTAGATTTCGGACTATGCTGATTTGTACTTTTTGTGCCAGAAAAGTAAATGTAACACGTGTTTGACACTGGTAATTTTCAGAAAGTTGGAATATAATACAGTAAACTAGAGGTAACTCTTTAATTGAAGATTCTGTAAACCAGAAGCATCTCTTGAATTTGGAGATTCCGTAAACTTGAACAGCTTGTAAACTTTAAGCTCTCGTATGTACATTCTTAACTGGATTATCTCTACAACTGGGGCAGATCATCCCTCCACTAGTGATCTTCCATAATCATTTGGAACCACCTAGACAGTGCCGTAGCGACCCCAAGGTGCGGCGAAGGATCGTCCACTATTGTAACAGAAGTTTATTGTGATCTATCAAGTTTACTGTTCCCATATTTTTTCTCTTTTATTTCCGTGTATATCTATCTATATCGTCAACTGTATTAGAATAAGTATTTTTAAAGAACTGTTTGCGAATTATTTTGTTGTAACGTATTCTCTACCTCATTAATTTCAGCACCAAGGAAATCTTATTATCTTTTATATGTTTGTACATTTTCAAATCATTTTTTTATCTTCATAGACAGTTTTTTCTGACATCTTTCTGTCATCTTATGATACTTATTTAAATAACTCAGCTTAAAACAACTTTCTTCAGTAGTATCATAAAAAATAAAAAGATTTCAGTGGCGCCCTTATAATTTCTTAAAGAAACAAATATTGTACAATAGTCAGAGCTAATGAACTTACTTACCCCTAGCCGAGGTATTTAACTATCATAATTTTTGTGTGATAAACATTTATAAATTCTGTTAATTATTGAAGTATCTTTTACAACTAATTAAAGACGAAATTAAGCTTAATGTTTGTTTTATTGTAAATTACATTTTTTCTTTTGGTATATTGTTATTTTTTCAAAAAAGTTAACTAAATATTTTTATAAATTCACTATCAACAGGTAACTCATATTACAAATTGTCGCCCAACGCACAAATAATATTACATGATCTTTACAATAACTTACTATATTTGTGTTTTACAATTACGCCTTATTTATTTATAAAATGAAGACTCAATCAAAGTAAACAGTTTAATAGTGGATAACTTCCAAGATTTATTTATTCATTAAATACTTTAAAAATGATGTCATCTAGTTACGTATTGCCTTGTTTACAAAATTAAGCACTTTGTGCTGCCACCACGTATTGGTATAACTCCAAATAATTTGATTATGTGAAGCTTAGTGCCTTATGCCCGTATTATGGTCATCACTGTAAAATATAAAGAATTTAACGTTACATACATCTATAAGTAGGATAGATAAAGAATTTAGATTTTTGTTATTATGGTCCGTCAAATTTAAAATTATATTCTGTAACTAACTTCGTGAATGTATTCTAACCTAAAACTTACCTTTAAATGAAATGGAATTGAATCTTGCCTTCTTAATAAGACTACATGTTGTCGTAAGGGTTCAATTATTTGTTCAATAATAATTTGTTGGGGAAGACGATAATTTATTTTTAAAACTCCCTCCGATATTTGAACGGATGTTCGTTATACCTCAAAAGGCGTCTTTCTATTCTTTAGCGATTTCTAAAATGAATTAACTGGTAAAGATTTATTTATTATTATTTTAAGAATTTTATTCATACCTATTATTAAATTCATCGGCAAGTAAATATATAAATAAAGGCATAAAATCCATCATATTAACTTGGTAACTGCAAAATAATAATCTATTTAAGGTTACGGTGACATTTCGCTCTCTGTAAGTTTATTGAGGCATTTAAAGAAAAATGTAAGTATACAGAATGACCCTAATTGCAAAATTCTTAAATTCTGTAACTTTGAAGGTTACAGAGCTTAAATTATTTAACCCAATGAACATAATACGGGTATTAATGGTGTCTATAATTTATTATAATAACTTGGTTAGGTTGTCTATATCTTAAGATAACTGATATATTGAACTTTGTGAAAGGTAGGGTCATCTGTGAAAAGTCTGTGTAATGTTTCTGATAAATTTTCTTCTATCGCATTAATACATTTTTCTATTGTAATAGCAAGTTCCTTTATATTAACTTTAATACGAAAATCAATGTCTGACTTCTTAAATAGTTTTTTCAAATTCTTATAACGCCACTGGAAGTGAACGTGTTTGGTTTATTTTGATTGTTGTGTCGTGTTTGTTCGAAAATTTGTGGTATTATCAAATAAATTAATTTTTGAATTTTGGATCACATACGAACAAAAGTTATGTGCATTAGTTACCAGAATAGGCAACCAATATTTCAAGTATACCGTACATTGGATTGTCTAAATTAAAAGTACAAATAATATAACTTAATTATTATTATTTTTACCTCCTACAGAGATGTGACATGTCCTAAACTTATTAGCAAGCATAGAACTTGCAGGACTATTTTATTTGTCATTCATACAATAATGCTGATGTACTTGGCCGTGTCATTATTTGTCTCTGGTATTATAAGTCAGTTAGACTTCTCTGAACTTCCACCTACAAAGATATTTTGTGTGTTAATCTATATGAACACCAAATTAAGCAGATTTCTAATTTGATACGTAGTCATTCATTCCAGGATCTATAGATGGCCAACCATATCACCAGGTTTAAAGTTTTGTGTCTGTTTTAGTTCTAAGGGACCAGCTGCAACATTCCTTATAATTCAATGTGACAGCGGAGGTAGACCTATAGCAAGGCCTCTAAGGCTGCTGTGGGGCACGTTGTCATTGCCCCTATTATTCACAGAGCAGCCAATCGCTGCACTTTCTGCAACTTAGAACAAATCCGACAAGATTGTTGAATTTTCGGAATCAAAATTATTCTGCCTGGATTGACCTTAAGATCTTCCTTCTGGTACCATTTCTCTGTGATATTTAGGGCAATTTGCATTAAGGACAGGGTATCGCTGTACATCAGAATGGCACCTGCAGACCAACAGTTTATTCTAACTTTCTCTGTTATTACAACTCAAATCGTTTTATTTTTTTCACTAAATTGCATATAAAGGTCTAACTTAGGTAAGGATTGCATTTATTTTATGTTAATTAATTGTTTTATATTTAAAAAAATCTTTTGAATGCGAACTATTTTAGACCTTTACATTTGTATAAATAAACAACAATCTAAATAAATTTTCTTAAAATGAAACTAAACCTTTCCTAAGTTGAACATTTTTCTATCAAATAGCCCAATCAGAATTTTCTAAAGAGATCAGACCTAAGAAATAGTTAGAAACTTTTATTTTTTCACTTTGGATAAAAAATGGACGTAGTTAATGACGAAATAATTGTACTTTAAACTAAAATTCCAAAATAGTAGGCACTAAATTCTCAGAAATGACTGTGACGTTTTTGCCTTAATCTGCCTCTTGCAGTGGCGTACGGAAATTATACTAAACAGATGTGGAAAAATTAATTATTTAAAAACTATATCCACAAATAAGAATTAAATTACATTATATTAATTATATAAAAAAAATATACACTGTGTCCACGGATGGAGTTGCTAAGAGGAGAAAAACCTTTATTATTAATTTTATGACAAAGTTATTGTTATAAAAAAATCTGAGATCGGATGTACAGGGTGTTAGCAAAGTAATAAAACGTGAAAATGTTTCATGAGAAAAGTAGGCACCATTATTATTATTAATGCAGCCGTGTGCATGAGATTTCGATTTCAGACCTACGTTTATTGGACTAAAACCACTACCACCACAAAAAGTTTAAAATTACTTACAGTATTGTATTATTCATTATCATCTGAAGAAAACTCGTCGGATGATGAGCAACTATCGCGATCGCTACTATTCAAAGTAATAATCAATGGTTCAATTGCAATGTCCATTCTAGTGTCGAGATCCCACATTTTGTCCTCTTCTTTTGTCGCATGTCTAATGCATTTTTTCCATGACTCGGGTGTGACATTTTCTATCGCAGTAGCTAGTAGGCCTTTTACCTCATTCATTTTAAAAGTTAAGTTTTCCCTCGCCACTTGGTTTTTTATTTGAGCCCATATTAGCTCGATCGGGTTTAGCTCACAATGGTAAGGAGGGAGGCGGTGTACAATTATGTTCCTCTCACGAGCCATTTCGTGGACAACATATTTCTTCAACTGAGGTATATGTTCCCTTGCAATATTGAGTAATTGTACTTTTAACATATTATCGTCGAATGGTAAATTTTTTTCAGATAGCCAGTTAATGATATCAGCTTTTCGCCAGGCAGTTGTAGGTGACCGCTCCATTTGTCTGCTGTGGTAGGAGGCATTGTCCATGACGACGACAGAGTTTGGTTCAAGGTTTGGTATAATCTTTAAAAACCAACTTTCGAACTTTTGCGCGTCCATTTCCTCGTGGTAGTCGCTAGTTTTCTTGGACTCGAAGAGTAACAAGCCGTTTTCCAAAAACCCGAATCGCTGCCTATATGAGTTATTATGAGCCTCCGTCCTTTGCCAGCTGGCGCTTTTAATCCTGTTGAGAGGCCTTCAATAAAAGCTTGACGGCAACTTTTTATTTCTAAATCTTGCCATACCTTTGAAACAGTATGGCCTTGATTCAACCAAGTCTCATCTAAATAGTAAATCTTTTTACCTTCACGACGATACTCTCGGATTTTTTTCAAGTAATTTCTCCGCCACAAAACAATTTCTTCTCTTTCTATAAGAGCACTTTTCCTACCTCTTTTTCATAAATTTAATGTTCATTTGCTTTAATGTGCGCAATAAAACACGTCGTGATATTTTGGGCATCGATTCATCGGAACTTATTTCGGCTGCGACCTTTTTTAAAGTTGGGATTTCATTTCGGAAAAAGAACGAATGGAATTTCCTACGAATAGCATATTTGGTGCAATCATCAAGCTGAATTTGTTTTCTTCCTCTAGTTTCAATGTCTTTAGATACATTATCACATTTACCTTCATTTTCTTTAAATGTTTTAAGAATTCTGTGAACACTTCTCGTCGACACTTTAGTTAAATCACTACACAGATTAACTACGTCATTATGCAACATATTCTCATTCCGTTCACGGAGCCCACAATACACATTGTATATAATAGTTTTTTCTCCTTCGGATAAATTTGGACGTCTGCGTTTACTTTGACTGCTTTCACTTTCCATATTGCTCACAGTTCACAGCACAAAATTAAACTGATTTATAATGATATTTCCCTTGTTTCAGTCCTTAAACAAATCCCTTGGTTTTTACCTGATCTGATATGAAATTACCTTTTTTTTTACTGTTAATCGTTTTCCTAGAAATGTACCTGCCTAATTATTTGACGTCTACTACATTATTACTTCTTACGAATGGATTAAATGGATTAACTGTATAGAAAGTGTATTATTCCTCTTTTATGTTTATCTAGGGTAGGTATTATACAAAAATATCATTATTTATTATATTATTGAAAAGGGTATTTCCAATTTTAGAATTTTTTACAACAGAAATTCCAAAACTGTCATCAGTGTTGAAACAGACCTAATTCGTTATAACTGTATTATAATAACAGATCAAAGAAAAAAAAATAATATTTACATTACGTATTATTCAACGAATGTTACGCTCATGAATGTTAACCTAACCGTGCTCAGCTGATGAAGCAATATTTATATCTCTCTCTATCTTACGGCAAATTTAATCTACCTCTCTTTTTTCCGCCCCACAAACGTCTCTGTGTACGCAACGTTGCCATTTATAAATTTTAGTCCCAGAATATAATTCAAATTTTTTATATTTAATAAACATTGATGTTGTTGAATATATTTCATTAGCAGGAAGTTTCTTTAATATTTAATATTTTTTAGTATTTAGTATTTAATGAATAAAACACGTTGTCCGTTATTCTATGACCATTTAGTTGCGTGTGTATGATTTAAATAGAAGATGATAAAATATATAGAAACCCAACCTGACAACAATGTTTACGTTTTAATTCAATAATATTTCTGAGAATTTAGTGCCTACTGTTATGGAATTTTAGTATAGTTTATAACTTTTATCATAGATGGAACTAGGCACTATATATTTTTTTTCTTTTTTTTATTAACGAAGTCAAAACAAATTTTTTTATTATAAATTAATGTAACGTTTTTTAAATATTTTGCGATATTTACAAAACAATTATTCAATAAAACAAATTAGTAAAATGAAAAAAATAATACTGATTTGCGGATATTGATTTTCATTAGACCAGTTATATCATTGTTATATCTTGAAGAAATTTTAATTATAATATGCCCTGCGTACGGCTGGCCATCTATAGTTATATATGAGGGTAAATAAAATTATTGTTTGTGTGCCGAGCGATCGCTTACAGAATAAGTGTTTATTATTCCATTTTCCCAGCACAATTAAAAAACATTAGACACAGAATAAACATCGTTGTAAATAAATGTAAAAACTTTAAAATTGTTAAAAACAAAAAACTGTAAATTCAAAATTCTTGAAAAAATACCAATTATTGTTGGCCATACAGACACTTCTTGTTCAAATTTTGGAAGAAATCTGGTCACAGGTTTCTGAGAGAAAAAAATGTTAGCGTAAATTTTGTATACGTGGAATTCTGAATTAAGTAAAAAGAAAAACTGGCATCAAAATATTTTATTTAAAAATATACTTTTATTATTTTTACATTTAAATATTTTCTGGTGGATCTTTACATTTTAATCTTTTGCCTCTCCTGTTTAAAATAACTTCCGGCCCAACGCAATCCTCACAGAATCGTCTCAACTTTTCTACCATATTGTTAAAAAAAGTTTCGTTGAAATTTATGTTTTCGGTAAAAAGTGGATTATAATCTCCTGTATAAATAATAAAATGGCATGTTTTTCTTCTTGTGATGACGAGTTGTCCTTGTATCTAAAAACAATAATTTGTAATATTCTAAAAAAATTAGAAAAATGAAAAGCCAGTAACAAATCTTACCTGATAATAATAATTGTGATTTTCCTTCAAGTGAATTTCACTATTTTAAATTTTTAAGCAAGGAACCATACGCTTTTCTACTTCTTTTCTTTCTACTTTTTTACTTCAACAAGTTCATCTGAATCAATTAAACCTAAAACATAATAAGTTATTAAACTCTGATATGTATATAATAGTTACAATAATTCGTTTACCATCAGGCGATGCACCTAATAAACCGTATTTCAAGTCAACAAATAATCCTGAAGGGTTAACATTCGGGTAGTAATAGTGGGTAGTTTGCAGCACTTTATCAAATTTTAAAACAGTTTAAATCCAGCAACGTTCTAGAAAACATCATTATTCTTCATAAGTATCTAGTCTCAGAATTTTCGACGCAAGTAAATAGGTATTACAAAATTAAAATATGTTGACCACTTTAATGTGTCATTTGTAAATGCATCGCCTCTAAGTTAATAATATTTTAATAGTTTTTTGACACTTACCTAGAACTGATCTAAAAAGAATCACACACAACTATAAACTTATAAAAATAATAAACTTACCCTACCGGTGATTAGGTATATATAGAATTAAAAATACAAATAAAAAATGTTTTTAATAAAAAATAAAGATAAAAGTAATAATTACTAGAGCACCTATTGATATTACTAAATGTTGATCTACCCTCGTTCTTTTCCGAGATAAAATACAAAATATATTTTGTTGGCTGGCAAGGTCTAGAAATGAGAATTATATAACTGGTTTTTAGCCCTAAAACATGTGTTTTTAGCAGGTAAAATTTTTTCCGATTTTTCCGAATTTTATTATTATTTCTGTTAGTTTAACCTATTACTAAGAGATGTCTGCACTTCATGGCCAAAAAAATCATTGACACATTTTGGTTTCAGATTGCATGGGATACGGGCTCCTTAAGTTTGAATTAACATTATCATGCTTGTCCCTAATAGTAACGACTAGGTCATCTGCATAACCTTGAATCGTAAAACGAGCGTTATGCAGCTTTGACGACCAGTTACCACAGCAAAGGCGATAACACTCCTCCTTGAGGACATCCTTTTGCTGCGATCACGGACCGATTCTCTTCCTATATTAGCTGCAATAATTCTGGTTAAAAACATTGACTCTATTCATTGTGCTAGTGAAGCCTCTATGCTCCTCTTTTCCAGTGCCCTTTTGATGGATATAAACTAGTTGTTATTAAAAGCAATGCCAATAAAAGCGCATACGGCTATTTCTTTAACTACCAGTGTGTCTTTCAATTAATAGTAGAGCACAAACAGTCTTTTATAAAGCGGCGATCTTGCAAGATTTTTGCCTCTTATATAAGAATCTATTACTTTTTCCACAGTTTTGACGAGAAACGAGTTTAGGGGGTGGTACGATGCGATTCGGGGTGATCCATGCGACTTCTCCCTGTTTTGGGTATAAAAGCCACATTTACCTCCTTCCAAGCCTTAGGTATGTATCCGAGGATAAGGCTGGCTTTGAAAAGTCATTGAAAATATGACCGATCCAACCCATTTTGGAGCAAGACTGGCAAAATTCCGTCCTTACCAGACGATTAAAAATGTTTAAAGTTCTTAATTGCGCATTTAATTTTGTTAATCGTAAAGATTTTATCACCCAGATGCATATTCACCCCGTTGAATCTATTACGAGACTCTATTAGTAGAGACTTTGGTGGATTATCTTCAAATTGTAACTGAGATCCAGGAATGTGAGTCTGTATTAGCACTCTAATATTTCTGCTTGGTTTTCTCTATTCGACTTTTTAAGAAAGCCGAACCCGTTAGTGTGGTCTTTTGAGGTTACTTTTTATAGACGCTGTGAGGGGGTTTATTCCATTATCCCTTCGCACAATTTTCTCCAAGATGTTCTTAGATTTTATCTGCCTTCCGTGATCCAGGCTCTCGCAGTGGCATAGTATGTGTAGCGCTGTTCCGGTTTCCTTTTACCACCGTCTGCAAGTAAGGTTTCCGTTGTAAAGCCCTAATTTATGCAGATGTTCTCTAGTGGGGAAGTGCCCCATGTGTAATCCTGTAGCGATGCCTAGTTTGTTCCTGTTCATTATGAAAAGCTCTTTTGCCTCTTTTTCAAATGGTTCTTTTATGAATGTCTTCCCATTTATTTGTCTGGACGTGTTCATCCAGTGAATGTTATGCTTTTTCCCAACTCACCCTTTTGACTATGACCTGATAGAACATTTAGGAATACGTACGGCCGCTTCGAGTCCGTTAAGTGGAGTTGACAATCCTCGCCTTGCTAGTTCGTCAGCTTGATGTCCAGGTTTACACTACAGTGTGACTCTGTTCTGGGTAGCCAGTTCTTCGCCGAAATCCCGTCATCCCTAGGGCTTTAAGGGCAGCTTTGTCTCTGGGCCTGATAAGCCTTCCATTGTAAGTTCTCGTATTATTTTCTCTTGAGCATATGAGTATAACATATATTTTTGCTTAAAATACCGAGGTATGTTTGCCAAGTGGGAAGCTACCTTCGTATCTCCCTGATTTGCTGTATATTCCCGCTCCAGTACCCAGCTCATGCATTGGTCTATCTGTGTACCAGATCAATTCATTCGCTCTACTTTGATAGGCTGTATTGTCCTTTTCTAGTACCTTTGGATCTTTAATGATAATTACGAAATGTCTGTTGTGTGTCTGTAATGTGTTGGCATGTTAAGAATGTCATTCTCCACATTTTTGATTTCTGAAGGTCCTTTACCATAAGTTGCTTGTGGTCTAGGATTTTTCCAGCCTGGTGAGAGCTATCCTTGCTTCGTTTATTATTATTATGCAATGTAGTGGTGGAAGGTCCAGTAGGTGCCGTAGGTGTAGTTCGCTTTGCCCCAGTTATCTTAATTTTGGTCTCTGTTCAGTCTAGAAACTATCTTTTCGATCTGTTCTGTAATCTAAGTTTAAGTTGATATAGTTACAAAACGATTTTATTATTGTATAAAAGATGCATAAGTCACCTTAGGACTGACTACCATTTTGTACAGCCAATGTAGCATTTCTGATGTGAATCCTTAAGTAGTGTTATATGTACGCCTATCAAACCAAGAAGCTTGCCTTCGCTTTACTTATAATATGCTTTGTATGTCGATTCCAGGTTAACTTTGAAGAATAGCTCCAAGGTACTTTACCTCATCCGACTTCCGACCCAGAAGCCTTGGATCAACTTATATGCATTCTAAGGATACAAAAGCTTGAAAGACGATTTTCTCCCATAGTGCTCCTCAACCAAGTTTTTACTCTCGACTAATAGTGCTAAAGAATCTCAACAGTAAGTGTGATAGGTGAAACGGTTTGGTTTGTAACTCAAACAACTCTTATTGAAATAGTACAAGAACTAAGTTTTTTGTTTATATTTATAATAGTCACCAGTACAAGGACCTCTAATTTTTTTGACACATACAAATTTCATACTTTGTAAGTGCTTTCTTCGCGTCGAGACCTACAAACTTTTCCTCTGAGAAAACTTTCTGTGCTCCTGCGTTTTTGAATGCCCGATTCTCAAAATTGTCGATATGACGTCACTATGACTCCCCGTACATATAAGTGTAATTTTTTTAAAATTGTTTCATGAAATTATGTTAAAAATTTTGGTCAACTTGTCCGACAAACATGCAGCGCTCTGAAAATGTCGATATGACGTCATTAGAGAAACTTAATATTTAGAGAGTAGCAATTCGCATGGTAAATATTCGGGTAAATGCGCTCTTGGCACCCTCGGTGGCTACAGGAAAAAACAATGCTGAGAGC
The DNA here is from genome assembly GCA_035357415.1 of Ophraella communa. Taxonomy (NCBI): domain Eukaryota; kingdom Metazoa; phylum Arthropoda; class Insecta; order Coleoptera; family Chrysomelidae; genus Ophraella; species Ophraella communa. The sequence continues at coordinate 1,263,368 of CM068979.1, read as the reverse complement.
TAGAAAATATGGCGGGAAATTTAAAATGGGCTTATATTTTTATTTAAAATGTATAAATTTTGTATATTTAAAGATTAAAAAAAATTATTTTTAAAAATATATTATTAATAATAAAAATTTTTGTTAACAATAATGTTTTATCAGAAAATAATGAAATATCACAAGAACAAGAACAAAAAAAAGAACAATATATCTATGCAAAAACAAAAACATAACTTCTTTACACCTATGAAACCTTATTTGTTTTAGGCTTGAGATCACATACATAGTTTATAAATATAAAAAAAATATAAATAGTCAAAAACATATAAAACAAAATAATAAACATAATTTTAACTCTCAACTTAACTCTTAACTGTAATAAGCCCAAGAGGTTGAGATAATCCCGGGTAATGGACGGCTCCTTAAAAAAAAATTAAAAAAAAAAACAATAAAAAATAATAGGGGAGGGTAGTGATACTTGATCCCCCTTTTATACATTAATATAACCTAACCTAACCATTTTTGCAATTTTTTACATTTATTTATAGCAAGATGTGTTCGGGAAACTTAGCTGCATGTGATTGTATACAGTTCTAAGTCAGTTTTTGGAAAATTAAGGGTTACTGGCTCTATTTGTGAAACCTTGCATTAGGATCAAGTCTCCTAACTAGTTGGGTGACTTGATCCCTTCCTATAGGGATAGTTGATCGCTTTCTAAAAAGATAAGGATCCTCCTATTTCAAATGACTGGAAGCTTATAAATAAAGGTTTTCCAGAATAAAACAGCTTATGAATAGAAAAAATATGTATTCTACATTAGAAAGGTTGTAGGTTGGATCAAAACTAAAAGTATTTGGAATAAAGAAGTGGAAAGCTTAGAATCCCTGCAGTTCGGTGCGTTCCAGAAGTAGTAAGTGGCCGAGGCAATTTTCCCACGAAATTCTTAATAGTCTTCTTTGATTTGAGCTGCTAAATAACGAAATCATCAACCTCCACGGTTGAATTGTCAAGAACTTCTTCAGATTCGGACTCAGGTGGAGATCCAACGAAGTTGGAGTCATCGCTGCTATCGTGCAGGCTAAATTTCTCATCATCCTCGTCACTAGAAACCATCAACGCTCGTTTCATAGCTTCAACTTTCTTTTTCTCCTTGTGGTTGGAACTTTTCTTTGCTTTTTTCTTCTTTTTTCAAAAAATCTTCAATTTGGGATTTCTCCGGTGTATCTGTGATACGCTTTCGACCACGCACTGTTGAGTTGCTACTTCTTGGAGGAGCTTTCGGGAATGGCAAAATTTCAACAGGAGAAAAGTGACGAGGAGCAAGTCCAGATGATATTGACGGGAGTATCTCAAAATTTTCTTCCACTATGGTATCTAAGTGTTCGGACGATCTGTCACAAAACTCGTGAGAAACTCTACATCTGTAAATATGGAATTCAAAGGCCAAATGCCTGTCACTTGGTATCCCCTCATGATATTAGTAGGAGTCATTGCCTTAGGATAGGCAGTTCCAAGCAATCCCGCGAGATCATAAATTGTTAAGGGTCTGCCAGGGTGAATTGTCATCCATTCCGCAGCTGCCACATTATAATAGGTTTTCAGTGGGCCGAATACAGCCCTGTCCAAAGGCTGAAGTTTATAGGACGTATGAGGGGGTATGGTTAGAAAGACAATGCCATTCTGTTTTGCGTACGTCAAACTTTCCACAGATATGTGGCTGTCATGGTTGTCCATAAAAAGTGATGTAGAAACTTCAGAAAGTTTGGCGCTGTCATCCAGCCACTCGTGTGTGCGGATCCTGCAGTACCGGGAGGGGCGGCATCGATCATTCGTTCCTGCCAATTAACCCGTGGAAAAATCATGAACGGTGGAATGTGGTTACCAGAAGCACTAATAGCCGAACATACAGTTACCAATTGTCCCCTCTCAGCAGAAGTGACTTTTCCGACTTGTTTGATGCCTTTTCCAGCAATAATTTTTCCAGGTTTATGTATGGTGGTCACTCCGGTTTCGTCTACATTCCATATCCTTGATGGTACCAAGTGGTGTTTATCATAAACTTTTATTAAATTTTCAAAAAACTCGCCAACAGTGTGCCGGTTGAATGCAGTACTTCTACTTAGACTGGTAGGCTCTGGCGTTCTCAAGTATAGAGTTCTATTTCTCTCTAGAAATCCACGGGCCCAATCTATTCCTGCTGGCTGATTTTTATCCCAACAAGCTGGAAACTTCTTGTTATTTTTTTGCCATTTGGAATTCCAACTTTCGAAGACTTGTGATAGTCCATAATACAACTGAGATGCAGTTAAAAGATAGGCTGAAAGTTCATCTTCTTCTTCAGCAGTAAATACTTGGGCTTTTTTGTAGCCTGGTGTCTTAGCTGTTCCCTTTCTTATGTGAGGGTCACCAAAGGCACGTTGAAAGTTTTTGCAGTTCCTCGAAAAGTACCACCTGCTATGACAGCATTTACCGCTGCTTGCAATTGTTCTGGGTTGGGGGGTACCCTTGGCTTTGCCCCTTCCTTTCTTTTATATTTTCTCGGCATATGTAACAACCATAAATAAGAAATGATTAATCAAAACTGGCAGGAGGAGATTTGATCCTCTGATGGGGAGACTTGATCCACTGATCAAGTCTCCAACCACAGCTTGGGATCAAGTATCCCAACAAGCACATAACATGCGAAGAAAAAATATATGAAAAACAACCTACAGAGAGTCTTCAAAATCGTTGAAATATTGTGCCAAATATAGCCATAGCCTGAAGAAAAAATACAAACAAGCAGTTGTTCATATATTTGCGGTTGAATAAATTATCGAATAGTCACCGAAAAAGAAGTCTGGGACGTATGAAAATAAACATGCAACGATTAATGTTCACGCGATGACCGCCAGACGCTTACTGTAGTAGTAGTGCGCTGTCGCTAACAAAAACAAGCGTCGCTGATAAAATGATGCATTAACGGCTAAAAGCGGCGCGAATTTCAAATGGGGATCAAGTCTCTCAGGGGATCAAGTATCCCTACTCTCCCTTATAATTTTTTTGAAACTTATAATCTACCTCTGCATTTTTAACGTTGCTAAATTTAAGTTTCTTTTTAGGTTTATGTAATGTCTCTTGATTCCTATAAATATCATCACAGTATTTTTTTAATAAATTAACCGCATATTGAAGAATTTCTTTTTCTACAGATTCGGCATGAAGTCTACAGGTTAACCATTCAAAATTTATATGATTTTTAGCATAAATACCAATTTTTTTAGAAATGTTTCATACATGGCTATAGACTGGTAATAAAAAATAAGTAATTTCATGTAATTTAGAAAGAATATCAACAACGTTTTCTGTAACATAAATGAGTATATTTTTCTCATCACTATATTCTTTAAACTGGCTATAGATATGATAAGGTTCAATGTTATTACTCATTAAATTAGAAATGCATTCTTCACATTGATATAAATTAATTTTTTTTACGATAAAACCACTAACATAGGCAGTTATTTGTTTCCCATATGCATCATCGAACTCAGATGTGCTTGAAGGTAATATAACATTTTTAAATTCATAATTATCCAAAAATGAAAAAAGTACCACATTGGCTGTATCTAAATCATTTGTTTTATTAATGAAGGTGTGCAGATTCTCCAACACTATCCCTGAATCATTTTCACAATTTTTATGCTTAGAAGCAGATGAAATTAAATTATTTACGATCCATGTTTTGAAAGTACTGATAAATTGTAAACAATTTGGGTTTGTGTTGGACCCATTAAGATTTCGAATCGAAGAAAAACTTTTCCAATGGGTCTTGATTAATGGCCTAGTTCTTAAAAAGCGAAACCCAAGTTTTTTACATTCTTTAAAAAGTTCCATAGTTGCCTTCATAGTTATAACCCAGCCAGATTTACATGGCATTAACTTTGTTTTTATAAAATCATTATTTGTTAAAATTTCCCATTCATTTATTTGTAAAATCAGTTTTTTACATAATCTGCGATGAGGTGATTTTTGTGACATACAACGCCGGTAAAACTTTCCATTTTCGATATTAGGATTTCGTCCATTAATGGAATCAAAAGAATGTCCATATCATGGATAAACTCAGCTGTATTAATAGATTGAGTCGGTAGTTAATTGGTGCCAATCATGCTTTCCATGGCAGATGCCATGGTATTGCTAAGTAATCGAGCAGCAATAGAAACTTTCATTTTTAAATAACTTTTGTTAAGATCCAAATATGATTCTCTTATTTTTCTGAGACCTTGAAATATTTTTTTTGTCTACCGAAAAACATTGTTTAACATGGTTAAACCTAGCGACTTTATTTTTATCAAATCTAATATATTTTCGGGTTCGGGTCAGGTCGTGAAGTCGTATTTTGTGGATAAAGTGGAAAATGGTGCACTAAAATTATTAAAAAGAATACAAGAAGAAGTGTTAACCTGACTAGACTGAGTAAGTGAAATATACATATAAAATTTTGTTGTATAACAATAATTTTATGAAATTACGGTTTATAACCAACAAACTTAAGGCAACGAGTTATTTACACAATAGTTCAGTCAAAAAAATCAATAAAAAATATTAATAAATTGTCAAACGAAGAGTTACTGAGCCATATTTAGTTTTTTTATTTTTCATGTATGTTCTGAAAGCTAATCGTCCTCGAAATAAAAGTAACGATTCATCTAGAGATAATTGTTGTGGAGGCTTATAACAATATTGAAAATCTATCGGGCTCGTGCTTCATATGCACTGAAAAGCAGCATAAAATTTGTTCGAAGCGCCTACCAGACATAGTTCTAGGAAATATCGGAAAATAGTTTAATGGTTTAAGGCTAAAGTCTTCGTATATCGAAATTTTTCGTTTGCCCCGTAACAAACATAAGCCTAAAAATTTACATAACTCCTGCTTATCAATGGGCTTGTAAATCCTACTTCAAGAGTATCGGGTTTTAGGGCGAACCTGCTGACAAAGTGTATGTCCTTAGTTGTTGGTACAATCAACTAAAAGAGTCATAATTTCATCATCCCATATTATGGAATTATTGCATGGGGAGGCGTATGTGGAACCTATCTTAACCCTTAATTTGGCAAGAGTGGATTTGGGTTATCCACTACCAAAAAATAGTTTGTTTATGTCTATTAGAACCCATTTATACACAAAAATTAAAAAATATGACGTCAGAAAAAAATACGAGATGTATCTAATAGGACACACAGCGAAATAGCGAGAGATGTATTTCTAACCATATTTTGTATCTCATAAGACACACTACCAATTCATTTTCAATGAATATTCAATATAAACTAAAACATTCTTACAAAATAAACTACCTACTTCTAGATACAGTCAAAATAATACAAACCTTAGTTTTATTTGTCATGAAAGGTAAAAAAGCAGTTACGGGTTTTTACCAAACACAGTCTTGCATCGCATTTGGTACAAATCCAGTGAGTTTCTCCAGACTTGCACAATCGACATCGACTTTTTGTAAAATACATAGGAAAATGATTCACTTTATCAGATCGTACAAAGGGTGGTGGTCTAGAAGCTACCATTCGCTTAATTTTTGTTGTATTATTGATATCTGCTTCTAAGTTTTTTCTCTTTACTACTCTGTCCTTGAGCTTCAAGGATTGAGCCACTGAATATCTAAAATCTTTCAGACAGTTGTTTATCTTCAATGGCCAATAATTCTCTGTACTGTCGATACATTAACCATGCATTATTTAGACATATATCTATCATTTTTGAGAAAATTGATAGCTACCAACGACGTGTTTTTAGAGAAATGAGCATGTCCATTAGATCCACGCTTCCCATATGAGCATTATATTGTTTCTCGATGTTCGGACAGGGAACATCGACTTTCGCTTTTTGAGATTTTTCGTACCTTTTAGCACTTGTGACTGGGTCAGTAGACACAAATGTAGAGGAGAAGGGGGCACTTTTGAACATATTTGGGAAAATTCAAGTCCAGAAAAAATCTAAAATGCAATACAAAAGTGAGGTAAACATTTTCCAATACTATGGTATGTTTACGTTAAGCTCTGACTGAAAAACCAATTAAATTTTTAATGTATTTTGTGTGGCACGCTAATTATTGATAAATGTCATATTGTTCAAATGTACCCCACTTGTGGGGTACATTTGAACGAGGAACGGGGCACAAATGAACAGTGATTTTTTTAAAGTTTTATTACTTTTTATGACATCAAATCTATCGTAAATTATACTTATTTAACTTGAATTTAAACTCCAATAATGAAGATGTCCTCTCAGTTCCTTTTTGCACCGGAACAGGTAATTTCTTAATTACATCCACAGACGCTACAGTGCTTATATCATCGACTATTGGAAAATAAAACTTCTGTTGTTTTCTCCTTAAAAACTTTATGACATAGTCATCTTCATTTTGTCCAATAACCTGTCCTACATAGTGAACCAATGTTTTCTTGGTGCAAAATCGAACTAGAACATAATTGTTTATTTGTACATCCGACGACAAATTTGATGAATCTTCATTTTCATCAGACGAGCTTGACTGGTCAAAGTCATATTCAGATTCATCGTGAAGGGATATAGCATCATCACAAGATGAGTCACTCTCAGCGAATATTGCTTTCTTCACTTTCGGCCTCTTGGCTACAGTTTGTGCTCTTTTTTAGCTTCACGAGCAAGTGCTTCAGCTTCAATGCCATCTTTAATCGGTGTATCAGTTAGGAACAGAGACTTTTTTGTTTTGCGACTTCGGCGGCGCTTGTTGGTCGAGCAAATATCTGGAAGTGGTCTGACCACTTCAGGAGACATTACTTCAGGGTCAGTTAATACGGCTGTGGAAATTGCTTCTGCAGCAGTGATCGGAGCTGCAGAAGCAGACGTTATAGGGTCATTTTGTCCGTCTGGTATTTCAGTAACAGCATTATTATTAGATGCTTTTCCTGCTGCCACAAAGTCACTGTCTGAAAATATATTTCTGTTCAACGGCCAGATTCCTGTTTTTTGAAAACCAGATATTATGTTCTTTGGAGTGAATGATGCTTGAATAGCTATATTTGCCAGTCCAGATAGGTCATGGATTGTTATGGTTTTTCCAGGATTTGAAATTAAATAGTCATCCAACCACTAGGAGGATTATTTATTAGTCCTATACTTCCAGCTGGAGCGCCTGTAAGGAAACTGTCGTGATATCTAGCTCGTGGGAATATAAAAGCTGGTGGTAAACTGTTTCCATCTGCACTCACGATGGCACACATAGTTACAAGGGTGCCCCTTTCCGCGGAAGTTACTTGACCCACTTGCTTAGTCCCTTTTGCAGCAATAATATTTGGCGCATCTACAACAGTGGTTATACCTGTTTCATCCAAGTTAAAAATTTTATGTGCGGGGAAAGTGTATTTTTCGAAACAGCGTACAAGATTATCTTGAAACTCGGTTAATGCAGTCTGGTTAAATGCGGTAACACGTGACATACTTGTGTTCTCAGGTCTTCGGAGACTTAGATTGCTATGGCGTTTCATAAATCCTTGGACCCAATCTAACCCTGCCATTTTATTGGTATCCCAACTAGGTGGATATTTTATAATCATAGCTTTTGCATAGTCAAATGCCAACACCCTTAGATTGTTATAAGATAAACCATATTGTAGTTTAGAGCAGGTTAAAATATATTTTACCAACATGAGTTCCTGATCTTGATTAAAGACTTGTCGAAACGTATGTTTAGAGAAAAACACCTGCTCCCTAGGTTGTTTTTTTAAACGATAAAACAGAGCCGTATGTTTCACGCCGTTAACTTCTGCAGCTCTTCTTAAAGACAATTCGTTTTCTCTAACAGCAGCTATCGCCTTCTCCATGTCTTCCTCAGTAAATCCAACTTCCTTCTTCCTTTTATATTGTCTCACCATCGTAGCTTGTAAATCTGGAAATAAAAATGCTACTTGGAAAGCATTTCACAACTATAATGGGGTACCTTTGAACAATGTTCAACAGTACCCCATTCCAGAGTTCAAAGGTACCCCTTGCGCCTACACTTAAATTCAACAACGTTTACTAAAAACACTCTAACCTCAAAAGTCACATAATTTCACAAAATGTTCTACTTACCTAGGCTAGTTAACTACCCACTGCAGAACAAATGTCTTTATTATAGTTTAATACTGAGCCTAATTTGTTTAGGTGGTAAATATTAGAAGAAAAATGATTAAAAACAAGGGTTATTCGTATTTACGTTACAAACAACATGGAATGCGCCGCATAAAAGAGTTGATTGCTTGAACTGTTTACTTCAACCACGTGTAGTTTTAAAATGATTATCGCGTCTGAGGTGGGAAATTTGAATACTGTTCAAATGTGCCCCACGTTCAAACGTGCCCCCTTCTCCCCTACTGACTAATGTGACAGGTTTATTATCATTCCATTTTACACATGTAATTTTATTTTCATTGTCACTTCTGCTGCAAAATGTGCCACGACCCTTTTGTTTCAACACTTTGTCCTCTTCCAAACTGCAGTTTTGTAACCTGTTGCTTCTTATAGTACCTAACGCCAATATCCCATAAGTATTTCGTAAAACGTATAGCAAATCCAAGGACGTAAACAAATTATCAAAATAGATAGCTGTACAAGCAGGATTTTTTATCGACTGACAAAGACCAATTAGAACCTCAGCACCTACTCCCATATTCATCTCTTCAACTGAAAAGTTTTGGTGTTGGATAAATGTGTTTTCTCCTCCATACACGATAAAATCGTACACAAAACCAGAAATACCAGCCCTGACAAATATTTTGTATCCCCATTTTTTTGGTTTGGATTTTATGTTTTGCTGTTTTGACCCTGCTTTTTTCCCTTTATATGGGACCATCATTTCGTCAATGCTTTTACGTTTTTCATTTTCAATTTGCGTACAGTTCTTTCTTATAATATCAAGAACCGGTCGAATTTTGAAATAGGGATCGTTATTCTGATCTCTGTTATTGACAAAATGAAGGTATCTTCTAACTTGTTGATACCGTTTCAATGGCATTACATCTGCAATATCACTGAATCTGAATTCTTTGCTCCAATAATCTAAATATGATGGCATATCTACTATACCCATCAAATTGAAATCGGTAACAAAAATTATTTTTAAAAATTTTTTATCCTACATTTCTTTTATTAATTTTTTTTTTATCATTTTTATTTAATTTAAATGTTTAATTGTATTAACTTAATGGTAAGTTTCATTTTATTTCTACTGAAAAGAATAGAAATTACATTTCTATAAAGACACACATATTCTCTTATCTTATACTAATATACAGGAGACAAATATATTTGTTGTTGGATAACTAATTTGGAAAAATTCTGAAGTAACTATTGATATCCACAATAATTGATGTATATTATTACAAAATTAGAAGTATTATAGTTTGTAAGTATTGTAAGTCACATTTGAGATATGGATGGTTTACTTCGTTTGTAATAATATGTCAAAGATTAAATATTATGAAGAAATATTAAATAATTTATCAATTTTTTATTTTTTATTAGTTTGCAGTATTATATTTGTCGGATAAATATTTATGATTATGCTTATTTTCCTCTGTTAATATAAAATCAACAAACCGGGGCTCAGGTGTTGTGATGACAAAGTTAATAATGGACTCATTTCTGCGGTTACTCCATCTATTACATTGTAAGTGTAGATTTCTAGACCTGGTCAATTCTTCTTTTATTTCAGTCTGCAATATATTATATTCAGCATCTAAGTATGTTGTGCTAAGATTTTTTCTGGAAGGTAAAGTAAATGATGGTCTGATTTTCTTGAAAATAACACTTTATTGCAAATAAAACAAGTGATAACTTTTTTTAAATACAACAACATTACTCATTTTCACAAATAAGCAATTCTTCAGAATTTTTTTAACTAAAAATATTACATATTAACAAAATGAATAAAAAATAAAGCAAAAGGATTTGGAACAAAAAACACAGCCACATTTCACAGTAATGGTAGACAAAAAAGTTAAGCTTCTTCTCTAGAATGTTCTGTATTATTCCTAAAAAAACAACCATTAATTATGCAGACACAACATTCAGAAGATTTCCTACCTATATTTTTTCTTTTGATCCTGAACCCAAACAAGCCAGGATTTTATAACATTAATGATATCAACCTCTGAAGCATCTTTTGTTTTAGGATTTAGGCGAACAGCCCCTGTAAAAAATTATTAATCAAAACATGTACTTCTGATAATAGGACAGTTAGAAAAATATATTTTGCTGAACTGTTTAACATATATTTTTTAATTACTCCAGCTCTATTATTAAATACATTGATTATTTTATGACAATTATTATAGAAGTAACAATACAATACTGACTTATTATGACTTAAACAGATTTTAACTGTTTATAAGGTTTTTTGTCTTTGGCTCTATCCCAGCTAAAGCTTTGCCCGATCTCACTGGAGAAAAATCTTTAAATGATTTTTTTGATAACTTCATTGATGCTTGAACCACCTATTCGGCTTAACTCCTTAGACTGCATATTAAAAACATATATATTATTCAGTGTAATTGTTGTGGAATAAACTTATTACCAAATCATTGGGTATATTATTAGCCAACATATCTTCTACATTCTGTATATCCTGCTGATCTAATAATGGGAGCTTGCTTAAAATTTCAGTTAATGTTTCATTATTTGGAGAGGAGCATACTTCTGTGTTTTTACTTAAAAAAATATTTGTTGAAATTCTAAAAATAAAATATTCACCAGTAATTGTTTTATAAAAAGTATTAAATTTTTTTCCATAATAGGTACTAAAACAAGATAAAAAGAAATCATTCCTGAAAATTGTGTTATTATATAAAATAAAACATCAAACCTGGGTCAATTCCGTTTGTCTCTCTTTTTTTACCATAACTGAAGTATTTGTTGTTTTTCTTTTCTTTTGTTCTTGAACACAACTGTTCTGTTCACCGAAAATCAAAATGTATAACATTAATATTGCTCATTGCACTATGAATCATTTATTCAAACTTACAAAAAATAAAAATCACTTACATTGCTTTTACAAATCCCTTTAAACATATTGTTAGGTATAATGGGATAATTAAAATGTTGAATCTGGAACCGTTGGCGAAAATGATACCGAAAACCGTTTACACTACCACTACACCAACACACACTTTTATATGCCTGACGCGCGTTTCGATAACCAAGTTATCTTCTTCAGAGACCGAAGGCATATAAAGTGTGTGTTGGTGTAGTGGTAGTGTAAACGGTTTTCGGTATAATGGGATAATATTTTCTTGGTCAGAATTTGATAAAGAATTGAGAAATCGTTTGTTGGCATTGGATATTCTAACATCATTTGATGTAGAACTTAATTGACTATCCTCTTCTGCTTTTTTTGCCTTTCTTTGGGCTGTAGCAAGATCTTCTGTAAACAGTAATAATTCATAGAAAAATTATTTGAATCATCATCCAGATCGTCATATCTAGATCCCCCTACTAACAACCAGTGTTAAACAACCGGTTAAAATGTCGGTAGATTTGGATTCTAAATATCGGTAGATTCGTGAAAAAATCGGTATTTTTTGTATTAATATGATTTTAACGCAAATATTTTTATCGATATGTTTATTACTTGAAATATGGGAATTAAAACACTTTACATGTACTAGAAATGCGTTTATTTATTAAAAAATAGGTAGGTAAATTACTTATCTAAACATTACAATCTTACAAAATAAATGAACACATATTTTAAAAATACTTTCAGCTAACATAAAATAATTTGTAACTTGCTAATTCGGATATTGTGATCACTCAATAATTAAGAACAAAATAAACTATGATTATTTAAATAATACTACAAAAAGTACAAAACTTACAACTATTTGAAAGAACAAAAAAAATACCTTTTTTTCTAGAAGCACAGCCAATTTTAACATAATATTGTGAGAGATAGACATGGCAGATGTAGAAAGTACAAGTTCATTAGTTTGATTAATAGTATAGTATATTTAAGTATCATAAAGTGATCTGCTACTAATTGCAGTTAAATGATTTTTTTCAATTTTAAAATCATAGCAGTTATTGTGCCTAATATAACTTCTAGTGTGAAGAAGTCCAGATATAGTTGCATTATTTAATTTATTTCTTTGTTTTGTTTTTGTTAAATTGATATCAGAAAAGATTCTTTCTACATTTGCTGATGAGTGTGGGAGGCTTAATATTGAAAAAGTAAAATTTGATAACATTTTAAAAGCCGATGTGTCATCTCCTAATTTCATTTTCTTAACTTCTTGCCAAAAACCTACAGCTTTGTTAGGAAATGATTCTATTTTTTTACAGTTTTGCAAAATTCGCCATTCTGTGTCTAGAGCTTGCAAATCACTACTATTAACTATGTTTGGAAATAAAATGGCTACATCAGTTATTGACTGGATTGTTCCCAATTTTACAATAGCAGGATCTAACATCTCAAATTTTTTTATTGGGTTATTTTTTAATGAAAATCTTCTGATAATCTGGCTACAGGCTTCGATGTAAAAATCTAAGCACCTAAGCCTAAAAAATTGCAGCTGATCTTGTGATAATCTTATTTCTGAAATGGTTTTCTGCACATTGACCCCTAAATATCCTCGATTTGCAAATAATTTGCCCGATTTTTGAAATCAACATTTTCAAGTGCAGTACTCAACAAATAATTCCGTTTTATAAAACACTAAAAAATTGTTTTTATTATGTTACTAATATTTTTATAGAGCAAGTGAATTTTTGGATCTTCGGATTGCATTTAGAGTGTTAAAAAAAGGTAGAATAAGATCCAAAAACTGCAAAAACAATTTTGTTACCGGGTCATTTAATTTTTTCAAAATATTTTCAGATATTAGTAAATCATTATTAGTGACGGCATCTGTAAAATAAAGTTGTAACGGTACATACTGCTCCAAGATTCTGGAAACAGCTGAATGAACCGATAGCCAGCGAGTCTGGGACGGGTGTAGTATTTTTTTAATTTTTAAATTGCAAAAAATTTGAAACTGAGCAAGTTCGGCTGTTCTCTTTGGACTGGAATTGAAATAGTTATAAAGGTCTCTTGTAAGGTCCTCGATGAATCTAGGAATTTTTTCGCAAGCATACGACGCACAAAGATGGAATGAATGACATATACATTTCATTACATATAAGTTAGGAACGTCTTTTTTTAATAGAGACATTACCGAATGATGTTCTCCCATCATTACATTAGCTCCATCCGAAGCAAAACCTATTAAATTGTTTTTATATGGAATGTTATGTTTTACAAAAAAATCAACAATATGTGTATAAATAGTTGTTGCATCAGCTGCTGAGAGTTTTATTAAAGCTAAAAAATCATCACTAATTGTGTAATTACTAAGCGCCCTTCTTACTACTAAGCAAATGTGCTTCTCGGTACTTACATCAGTAGATTCGTCAACTATTAAAGAAAACTTGTTATGCTGAAGGAATGTTTGCAGATTTTAAAAACTATGCCGCCCAAGTACATTTTTTATTATAGAAGTTGATTTTGTTCTTCCACATTCTAGGTGCTTTGCTATGTCGGAGTCGGTACAAACACTGGCAAATAGCTTAGGTAAATGGTCCATGATGGTAAATGGTAGATGGTGTTCTGCTAGGAAAGCACTCAAACGGATTTCGCCTAAAATAAAAATAATATCTTTTAATTTGATATTCGAGACATGATATTTTGCATTAACAACTATAAATAATATATTTTAAGCACCTCTTCTTACCTTTTTTCACGCTACGATCTAATGTAATTTTTGAGACTGCTTCTGTTCCAATAAATGATGTGATCGATGGTTGTTTTGCAATACCTTTAATTTTTGTTATATGAAATTGTCGTGCTTTGTGCTTAATTAGGGCGTCTTTACCACTGGTTATATTAATATCTTTATCACACGCTTTGCATCTTGCGTATGAACTTCCTTTCAAACTATTTGTTAGCCATCCTTTAAACTCAGGGATATTTTCCCAATCTTATACTTTTGAACATATTTTGCTTTTTTTCTTATGCCTGTACTGCTACCCTCACCACCACTATCACTATCACTCATGTTTAATTAACTTTCGAATTTAAAATTTTATTTTGTGCGTAAAACGGCAACAAGCGAATAAATGAACTATTTTCTGCGCTACGCAATGAAATTTTATATGAAGGGATTCCGGTGGTTCCCCTATTTCTCTAGGATTCCCCTCTAAAATAGGGGAATCTCCCGCCATTTACTAAAACAGGGGAATCACCCGGCATTTACCGCAACAGGGGTGAGTTCATTTTTCATTTAATACGTCGACGTCGAACGACGCGACGGTCGACGCACCTGATTCCGTTCATTTTAATAGGAATCGGGTGCGTTGGACGTCGTTCGACGTACTAAATGAACGCACCCCAGGGGAATCACCTTTTATCAAAAAGCAATGAATTAACGATTCTGTAATTCCCAGGCCATCGGCAAACCAGGTGCAGAAATATGTCCTAATATTTCATAATGTCAAATTTTTAATTTAAGTAGATAAAGAAGTTTTTAAATAGCTTTATGGTATTTTTTTTATTCAAGAAATAATGAAAAATCGGTAGAATGTTGGCGAAAATCGGTATATCGGTAGATACTATCCAAAATCGGTAGATCTACCGATGAATCGGTAGCTGTGACATCACTGAATGGTACACATACCAAAGGTTTTACCGCGATAACCTCACCGAGGCCTCTTTCCCCCTACCCTACTTGTGTTGTATAGACTACCCTCTTGAAGTCGTCAGGGCCGGCTCGGCTACTGGGATTAACGTTTGTTACATTCTCCCCCCCCTGGCATCGAACTTGTTAGAGGAGGTGCCAGCAGACGGTGTGTTATTCTTCTTAGGACGCCCTCGTCCTCTTTTTGGCGCTACAGGAGTCGGAATTTCACCATCTTTAAGGTTAGCAGGTGTAATAGCAGATACATGGTAAATTCCGAGAGCAGTATTGCTTTCCAGTCCGCTAATTTCATAGCTTACAGGCGATATCACTCGCTTGATTCTATAGGGTCCATCTCTTTTCGAACAAAATTTGGAAGTTTGTCCTTTCGACCTATTACTGAGAGTAGTCGTATGAACCCAAACCAAATCTCCTTCTTGAAATGAGTTTGAATCCCTTAAACGCCGATCTGCGTACGTCTTTTGTCTGTCTTGAGCGTTCTCATGTGCTTCTTTGGAATCGAGCCAGGTTTCTACCGTGCGCTTCAGATAAGGTGTAATTTGAGGAATAAAATTCTCAGCTTCCACAACTTGGCGGATATCTCTGTGAACTTGGTCTAGGGTTCGTAGCGCACGTCCAAATGTCAAGAGTGCAGGTGTTTGTTCCGTGGTTTCGCTCCACGCTGAGTTCATGGTAAATCTAACCATCGGAATTTTTTCCGGCCATGTGTTATGCTCGGTTCCTACTAACATTGCCAGTCTATGCTTTAAGTCTCTATTTTTTCGTTCTACCATATTAGCAGAAGGGTGGTAGAGTGGGTAAATTTCTCTTTGATTTGTAATAGGAAGCAAACTTGTTGCATTACGTCGGAAACAAATTGCACGCCATTGTCGCTGATTATTCGTCGTGGCAGGCCAAATCTTAAAAATACCTCTTCGATGATTTTGGTAGCACACTCTTGAGCAGTAGCCTGGGCTAAGGCAAATAATTTTACCCATTTGGTACACGTGTCTTCAACAATGAGAATCCATTTTTCACCCTTGGATCCCTCAGGCAACGGTCCGAATAGGTCAATAGCAAGTGTTTAAAAGCGTTGTGCATATACTGGCGTCCAACTTAGTGGCTTGTTTTAGAAGGAAATACGTTAATAATCAATTATCCGCGGTGTTTGCCTCGCGTTTTCACCAAAATTGTGTGAATTGCTGACAAAGTAAGGGCGGTTAAAACTCAGTTTCGTTATCTTGTATTCGAGATTTTCGGACAATTATTTTAACTTAGCTTCAGTGTTTAATTGCTACACAGGACTAGTTAAACGTGTAAAATCGTAGTGAACTTATTCTCGCTTCAGTGTATCCTGGACAGGAAAAAGGTTTCGGTTTTAAAATTTCTCAGCACAGTGCAGTAGTGAAGGTATTATTTTATATAAATCTGAGTATTTTCAAGACTCGGTAAGTACTCTACTTCTGTATTATAGGAGGAATTCGTTACAGCACTTTATTTCATATGTACGTAACATAAAACAAAACAATAATGGTACACATGCCAAAGGTTTTACCGCGATAACCTCACCGAGGCCTCCTTCCCCCTACCCTACTTGTGTTGTATAGACTACCCTCTTGAAGTCGTCAGGGCCGGCTCGGCTACTGGGATTAACGTTTGTTACAAACTCTTACATTATTCATTCCCCAATAAAATTGTTTTTGTATTAATGCTCCTTATTCGGGCTTTTCTATTTAATTCTAAAGATTTATATGTTTCGTAGTGTAATCAAATTTAAATTATGTTCCAGGTTTCCAGGTTTTTTGCTATTAAATGGTTTAAAATATAATCAATTTTCTTATTTAACAGTCCATGGGTTTTAATAAAAAATTTTAAATATTTTTCAGCTGCATAACATATGCTTATGACTATCTTTGAAGCTTTTATTAAAGCTCCAAATTATTTTCTTTTTTGTAGAAAAGAATGAATTTCAGTGTCATTTAAAATAATCCTGCATTTGGAACAAGTAAGACACTTATTTAAAGATTTGACCACGAATCCTGATATATATCTAACAACATGATCAGAATAATCAATAAGATTCCGAAGTTAGAAAAAAATTATAATTAACTATATCCTCTTTTAATTTATTTTGAAATTCAATAAAATCATGATTTTGTTCAATATCTAACCTTAATTGTGGACCACTATTTACTAATATTGTAACGTGGTCTAAGTTTATAGTATTCCCACTGTCAGTTGCTTTTATTTGAGTTTGAACTAACAATCGTTTAAAAGCTGCTTCAAATTGTCTGGCAGTGGGATTATTATTAAATCCTCCCTTTGAACGAATTGTCCCAAAAAATAATTCCAGGTGATCTTGTGATATTTTATGTGTAAGAATATATGTTAATATATTTTTGTTTTCTACATATAAATTATACATGTCCTGTAAACTTTTTATGTTTATTAGGAATCCTAAAAACACAGTTTAGAATTTAATATAAAATGTTCTCCTAGTTTTAATGATTTTATATATAAAACCATTTCACTAAAAAATTAAATATAACTTCCCTTGTTGCTGGTGACAGTGGTTTTTTAAAAAAGTATTTACTTAATCTATTTCTAGAATTAAAAATATCAAATAAGTTGTTCAATTTTAGAATAAAATCTGCTCTGGCATCAACATTTTTGAAACCTACGTAATAAAGTTCATTCCCCAAAAACAATAAAGCATCAGCGACACTTTTGCTTAATGTTTGTGTAGCAATTTTTACTTTCATTTTTTCCCTTGTCCATTGTAAATGCCGGTTTCTTATTTTTGTCGCTGCATGCAAAACTTCAATATCTTGTGTGTTTACAAGTTATACAATATAGTCCCAGCAGATTTGTTCATTATTAAGATTTGATATCTTTTTTTGTGAACCAAAAGTATTTCTCACTAACTTTATCATGTGTGAGGGGTCTAAATATATATAAACATTATCGTTAGTGACTGGATGCTGAAAATATGTTTTTAAATTGTTTATATTTTCAAAGTTTACACCTAATTTTTCGGCCATCCGAAAGTTTACAGGTGCACCATCAAATGTTAATGATGTGACGATAACATCTGTTTCATGACAATAAGTCAAACACCTTTTTACCAACTCAGCACGTTCCACTGCATTTAACCCATCCAAAAAAAAATAGCCGACTGGCACTTTCCAACTGTCATTCAAAGAAACCAGCGTATAAACTAGGGCCTCTTTAGCTTCTGGTAGTTTGTCATTCTCAATATTTGTTCCAACATCCACATACCCTGTAAATTTGGTACCTGTCCATTCTACTCGTCTCCTAATAGACATTTCATCTTTGACTAAATTACATAGCAACTAAGAACAATAAATAACTGAACGGTTGAACTAAACTTCCACTATTTATTCGAAAAATACGTTTTAAAATGCAATTACAGCTGTTTTGCTAATAACTAGCATCGTCAGATTGACATATGTCAAGTTTAGTTCAACCGTTCAGTTATTTATTGTTCTTGGTAAGATGAACTTCCACAAAGTAAAGGTTACCACAATCATTTTGTTTACATAGCAACTGCTGTCCTCTAAGAGAAGCTTCTTCTTGTTTTATCTTAATAGATGTAAGAGCCTCTTTAGTAAATCCAGGAGCTGCATTCACTGACTGATACCACTTAGAAATTGTACCAATATGAGGAAGTGACTATTAAAGGTGTCTCTCACAAAATTGTATGCTCGTGGCGAATAAAAAGATAGAGTTAAGGCAAAAGATCCCAATTTTGATGTGTATTTTTGAGAATTTGGACTTTTAAACATCCTTTCAAAAATTTCATTGGAAGTACCATCAACAGATGCCTAAAACAAGTCATAAGTGTATTATTTGAAAAAAAAAATTAAAAGTGTTCTTATTACCTTTAAAGCAACTTCACATGATTCAGAAACTAATATTTTTTTCTTAAAAAGTCTATCAATCCTTCTAAAGATGTTATTTTCTTTTTCATCCTTCTTACACGTTGCTGTAGGTTCCTTGTTATTGTTCTTTATTTCTTAATGGTCTTTTTGAGAATACGAAAGTTTTTTTGCCTCTATTGGGACTTGAAAAATCACTACTTGTCATATCTCCAAGATAGCGGGTTGGTCTGCAAAAGAAATTTGAAATTCAACATAGCACTAATGGATAATATTTGTCATGTCATTTACCTTTTATTTACAGTTTTTACTGTTGATTTTGTACATTTTTCAGAACACATCTTATTTGTGTTTTGCTCATCTTCTTTTTCCCATGCACTTACAGTGGATGAAGAATGATCAATTTCTTAAAAATTAATTGTTTTTACACATGCTAAGATTACACAATTATATATTTATGAGAGGTTTTGCTTTAAACTATATGAATTGCCATACATTTGACTACCTTCTACAGCGCTTTCTGTAGTTTAAGTTCCACTGAGTGAAGACATCAACATAGGTTCTTGAGAAATTTCAAAACTGGTAAACTAAAAATAAAATATGAATTAGAGCTACTGATTTAAAATAAGTAAAATACATAGTTACAGTAAATCTATGAATTTTCATATGAAGGACAGAAAAATCTTTTGCTTCAATTATTATTACAATTATAATAATTCTTACCTACTAACTGATGTTTCTGGAACACTATCCTTTCTACTTAAAATGTTGGTTTTAGAACATCCTGGTCTTTATGAGAATTTAATTCTAAAAACCAAAATACATTATAAACGTTTGATCTATTTAAGTATTTAGTTTCAAATCAACTAGATTACTCAAAACAATATAAAACTAAATGAATAACCTTTTTATAATAGGACTGGAAAAAGAACTCTCAGATTCTTTTTCATTCTCAGAAATGGAATGTATGTTACTAGTTAAACTACTAAGAAGGTCAACACTGGAAAAAAAGTTCATGATGTTAAATATTGACTGCAACAAAATATAAAGATCTACTTAAGGATAAAACAGCTGTATTTACCTCAGACTATTTTGCAAAGCTAAAGGCAATGTACCCTTCTTTAAATACTTAACACCAGATTTCCTATACTCAAAATCATTTGGTGTGAAATGTGTCATTATATTTATTTTAAAATTATATGTAAAGGGCAACTTATTATTATTATTAATATGGAACAACGAAACTAAAGTCATCGACATAATCATGGTTTGGGATTATCCGAAAAATATTTAGCATCGGCAACACATTGTTTTCCTCACACAACAACCCGTCTACTTTACTTGCATGTTAGCGTCAATTTAAAAGTAAACAGTTGTCTCTATGTATTTTTATACTCTAAGAATTTAATGCATCTAAATGGATGATTTATTTTACAATATAATTCTCAAATGATTGAAAATATTTAAGATTAAAATAACTATTAACATACCTAAATAGAAAAATCGAAAATTAAAGCTGTTTCGTATCTTCTTCGCAAATAAATTATAAAAGTTAATTACGAATTAAATGATATTAAGTTTTTATCAAAGATATTTGACAGTTGCCTTTAAAAATGACAGTGATGTATATATATTTTTTTACAAATGTATTGAACAATAGATTGTTGGGTGCATTTGAAAGTATAGAAATTATTAAGTGTAAAAGTAGATTAAATAAGGACAAAGGACCTATCCCAGATATTTCACTTGAAGGTATATTAGAAGAAAACTTATTGTAAAAAGGTTTTCGCGCTTAAAAATTGGCTTTGTCGCCAAAAAACAAAATGTTATACATATGTTAGTTTGTGTTAGTTTGTAGACTTGGCTTTAGTTTACCTTCGGTCTCTGAAGAAGATAATGTAATATTTGATTTAAATGTCTCTTCCATTCGCGTCAAGAACAGAAACCATGCAAACATTTTTACCTATAATTTTTTTTTATTTTTGCCTTACACCAACTAGGTTTCGTTCCTCGATAATCTCTCACCTAAACAATGTCGCCAATATTAAAATTTATATCTAGTTTCCCCTTATAATTTCTTTGATTTTTGATATTTGAACAAGTTTTCTTTGATTTCCCCTTTACTTTTAATTTTTTCAACGTATTTAGCCTGAGGCCGAATTAAATCTAACCTTGTACGAAGAGATCTTCCCAAAAAACTTTAACTGGTGTTTCTCCCGAAGAGCAATGAACGGTATTTCTATAATTGATCAAAAACTTACATAAAGAAAAATGAGAATTAAAAGTGTGTTGGTGTAGTGGTACTGAAAACGGTTTCGGTATCAGTTTCGCGAACGGTTCCAGATTCAACGTTTCAATTTTTTAAAATGTTTATTAGAACCTACAACGAACCTTGTATTTTTTTTATTTCATGCTATACCTAAAACGTTCCTTTATGAAAGAACTTGATTACAATACGGAAAATAGAATTTTACTTTATCCTGTCCAGTAAATACACTACCTATAATAAATTTGGCGCCGCTAAGTAGAACATTGCGGTATCAGGTACTTTAATGTGTTGCCCAGCAACGCTGCTCTTATTGCTTAAGGGAAGACAATAACTTTTCATTTTTGAATACTCTTTTAAAAATTTTATAAAAATAAAATAATTAATTACTTACTTTTACTCCCATATTTAAAAAGAAGTCAATGTTATTCAATTTTATATTAACAATTAAATCTTGTCTCTGCTTAATAATAAAGCAATTTTTCTTCTTCTTAAGGTTCAAATACTGGATATCGTACTTACTTCATCTAGAAAATATGCTAAAATAACGTCATTTTCAATATTGGTCGCATTTTTTTAGCTACATATATTCTTTATTATATCTTTGTGATGATTTACGTGGAATTAACTTTTCAATTGCCTCTGCTGCTTTGTTTGTAATCATATCCATTTTACTTTATTTTTATTTAAAAACACGTATTAACAATAATTAAAGACACAAGTGGATAAAGGTGTCATGTAACAAAATAATTATTTGGAGTTAAGTGAGTTTCAAGAGTTTGTATTGGAACTTTTTTGTGTTATTTATTTATTTATTATTATTTCTTAACATCCAGTAAAATGTTACAGAATATAAGTTTAATACCATCTTCCTTAGACACTACCCTACTCCTTTTCTTTATTAGGTCTACTTTATAAAACGGACAATATTAATCGAAATTCGTTTTGTAGAGATACGTTCCAAAGTCATCTACTCTTATCCATTTAATTTGATCTCTAAAGTTTACTTTGTCTTCTTTGATATTTGATTTTTTATTCCATATATGTAACATTGCAGGTAAATCTTCAAAAGTATAGAAATAGCTATCCATATTAACAACTACACTATTTTTACTGCTCGCTGTATTAATGAGGTCGCTATATTGATCAGGAATGTAAATGTTTTCTACCTTCCTAAGTTTTCCTTTTCTATTCTTCCAAAATTGTGCGATCTGAGTCTAGATAGGAATGGCCAACTTCTGGGAACTTATGATCTGTAACTTTAAATACACCATTTAGAATCAAAAGCTGATAAAGACTTAGAATCGTAAAATTTTTATTTTGACCTGCACAAGAGTCGGACTATATGATTAAATGATCAATGTTTTTGTGATTTTCCTTTAGCTGGCAAAACCTAAACAGGCAGCTCTATTTCAAGACTTCCTCGATTGGCAACATCTTCGGTCCAATTAAAAAAATATGGTGTAGATTCAAGGGCTGTTATACAAATTTATTGTACTAAAACTTCCTTTTTGGAAGTTCATCTTACGAAGAATAGTAAAAAACTCTTGTTTTAATTTAACTTCCAAGTTTGATTGAACAAATTAGGTATAAAATTACAATCACAGCTGTTTCGCTATATAACTAGCATATATAACATATTGAAGTTACATTTTGTTTGTTTGTAACTAGGTACTTGATGTTGATTAAGTAGGTAAGGCTAGACCTAGTATGGAAGTAATAAGACATAACAATATTACAGCCTAGATGTTATTAGCCCTAAGGGATTATCCTGGATGTATTTCCCTCTAAGATTAGTATAACTGTGCAATGATATAGAAAATCCAGGAAGAAACTATATCATGCTGATCTTTACAATAACTTAATATATTTCTGTTACAATTACGTCTTATCAATGTATAAAATGAAGACTCAATCAAAGTCAACAGTTCAATAGTGGAGAACTTCCAAGATTTATTTGGGTCGACCCCCCTAATATTGCCCGCCCTTCGGAGCAGGTCCAATATATACCAAATCCCAAAAATCAAATTTGTATCTCTTCCCATTCCTTATATATAAAAACGGTCCCCAGAGCCGAAACCCAACCTTTGTTCATTCACTACTTTAAATTGTTGATCTGCTAGATGTCTTTTTATTTCAAGTTCTTCGAGGAAATCTAAATTTTGTTTTTTATCACAAATATGAAGTATTTGAATGTCATTGGTGTGTATGTTCAAGAACTTGTTTTGCATAGTTTGACTTATCTGGTTGTTGTAATCTATATGCTCTTAAGTGTTCATTGAATCTTATTTCAAAATTTCTTTGTGTTTGACCTACACATACAGCATTGCATTTTGGACAATTAATTTTGTAAACACCAGATTTTTTTAATTTGGGTAATTTTGTTTTTTACATTTAACAATTTTGTACCAACATTATTGTGATTTAAATGAAATTAATGCAAATGTATTGGATAGCCATTAGATGTAGCTATTTGTTTTATAATCTCAATTTCTGTATTAAAATTATTTGTGTTCATTGGAATGGAAAATGCTCTATGTATCATAGAATTATAAGCTGCTAATTTATGTGATATAGGATGATTTGAATGATATGGATAATCCCTTAGGGCGAATAACATCTAGGCTTTAATATTGTTATGTCTTATTACTTCCATACTTGGTCTAGCCTTACCTATTTAATCAACATCAGGTACCTAGCTACAAATAAACAAAATGTAACTTCAATATGTCAATCTGACGATGCTAGTTATATAGCGAAACAGCTGTAATTGTAATTTTATACCTAATTTGTTCAATTAAACTTGGAAGTTAAGTTAAAACAAGAGATTTTTACTATTCTTCGGCTGTTATACAATGGATACCAAAGTTGTAGTACCACATTTGGCGCAAGTAAAATGTAGTTGTTAGCTTTGGAAGCGGCATAGTTTGTTGAAGGTCCATGGTAATGTAGCAAGTATTAGTATTTCTAGCTGGTTTTTCTCTATCCCGTTTTTGGCATTCAAAAGCTGCTTTGAAGTTGGCAGTATGAAGTTCAGTATTATTTCCTGCGTCACAAACACTGCAAGTATCACTGCTGGATTGGCCAAACGAAAGATTGAATTTCGTAGAAAATATTTTGACATACGATACGAACAGTAGAAACTATCTAAATTACTGCTGTCACATTCTTGTAAATACATTTTATACATTTGAGTAATATTAAGCAGAGGTGATAAATACTTCTTGTGGTGATTCTTATTTCGAGAATAATGAGACTTTTCAGCTGGAAACTTTTTAATATTTTCAATAATACGTTCAACGATTTCGTCTTTTAACTTGTAAGGCCGATTTCCATGGTGGCCTCTTTTATCAGGTGATGCCGCATATTGTCCAGTATTTAACATTCTCTGAATGTTAAATATATGTTTTTCGACTAAACTGGTAAAGGCAACCTAATTCATCTCGGCAAATTTAAACGTGACTGTGTATGTAAATGAGTATGTTTTCGCCTTTTTGATGTTAGCCCTATGCCTTGCAACTGATTTAATGTTGACGTTGTTAAATAATAAAGCATTTTTTTTCATTTTTATCTAAATCGTAATATTTTTTCATAATAGCTTGTCTAGCTTGTTAAACCTATCAATGCAGTTAAGTCTACATTTCTGTTTGCAGAGGAATCCGAAATTTATTTGTTGGGCATAGTTTTTCCTGTTTAAGATCTATATTCTTGCCCTTTCTCTCTAGCAATTGTCGATTTTCTTCTTTTCCACTCATCAGGGTTTCCTTTTATCCTATTATATTATTGTGATTATTTACGTAGAATTAACTTTTCAGTTGCCTCTGCTGCTTTGTTTGTAATCATATCCATTTTACTTTATTTTTATTTAAAAACACGTATTAACAATTATTAGTATATTTTAAGATTTTAAATGATTTGATAGTAACTGACAGTTAAGGTCATTTGACGTAGGTACCTAACTAGTCAAGTACCGAACTATTTTAAACATTTTTATGGATTTATTAATTTATAAAAACAGGATGAAATAAAATATAATACGATACATGGTCGTTAGATCACCTATCGATCTTGTAACGTATAATACTATTACCGGATAATAGCACGTAATATATTTCATTGCATGGTACTATTCTGCAATGAAATTTGACAGGCTTAATAATAATAATTAAGTTTAATTGCTTCAAAAACAGGGGTTTACAGTAATGAGTACAAGGAGATGTCTTATATTAATATAAACCATGGAGGTTAGAGAAAAGGAGAACGATCGCTACGTGCTGAAGCATTAGCCCGCCTGTCCCTGAAAATTTGTAGAATTTATAATTCAAATTTCAGCCACCAGCCGCGCTGCCGTCGGTAAGTAGTATCTGCGAATAGCTGTTTATGAGTACAAGTAGATGAAGTTAGTTGAATAATGTACAAGTGGTTTAGCATTTGATCGAAAAAATAGACTTAAAAACAATTTGCGTCAACAATCGTTATTTAAAGTACCAAAGGTAATTTATTGAGACAACTTAGCGATCGCAGCGCCTCACTTATTTTGTCCATATTTCTGGGACACTATTTTCTACAGCGATCGTTCTCCTTTTCTCTAACCTCCATAATATAAACTATAACTAAGTACAAGAAAAAATACAAAAAATTGCTTTAGCAATAGGTGGCGTTATATTTTTAAGTTAGTATATAAATGAAATTTGACAGGCTTACACACATATCAAAAACTAATAGAGGCTCAGTTAGGTTTCAAACATATGAATATACATTTATTGAAATACAATAAACAGAACTTAGAACAATAAACAACTAAACGTTTAAACGAAACTGCCGTTTTGCTAAAATTAGCATCATCACGTTGACATAATGTAACTTAAATATGATGATCAACCCCGCTCCCCACTTAATCGTATTTCGTAATCAATGAATGGCCTCTAACTCATAGTTACTCTTTTTTCTTGTATATCATTTTTAATTTGTTAAAAATGGTAACCCGTGTAACAAGGTTTCTTTTATATACAATAGTATATTTACTTACTGTTAATAATATCCAAGAATAGCACTTCAGGTTTGCGGAGTGTACAGGAATTATTCTGTATGAGGGTGCTTTTATCAGTATTTTAAAAATTTGAATATGATCTCTTCTTGGGTACCGTTTTTCTCCGTTATTTGGAGATACATTTGGATACAATTTTAAAGGTATATTACTGCAGCAGAAGCTATGTATGTTCAATCTCAGCTATTTTTTAAATTAAAACAAATTAATTATCATTCGTAATCATTATCAAAAATATTTACAATTTAAATATGCGTGAACCACGTACGTCCTGAAAATTTGGGATGTTTTCATGAAATATTTACAAAGAAAGAGGGGTTTTTTAAAAAAAAGACAATGTTTCATATATTTATCCAATTATTTTACATTATTTTGTGGTCTATTTGTGCAAGTTCACGGGTATTTACTTAAGCTGTTAATTATCAGCAAGTTTTAAATAATATATAAACATTTTATTAGCGGATATTTGATAAAATGTTTAAATGGTGAAAGCGCTATTGCAGCATTGCTTCTTAATGTAGAAATACACTTTTTTGTTTCAGGTTCCAGTTGGTCTTGATTATAGTTTAATGTTTTGGAATAATTTATTATGGAATTTTACATTAATCTATCAGAATACATTTATTTTTTGAAGAGACCTTCACATTTGGATTAGAAGACTTCACTACGTCACAGGATTATTTTTAATCAATATTTTTAGATTATTTCTAAGAATATAAAAACTGTAAATGTAAAAATACATACAGTAACAAAAGTATAGTATGCAACTATTATTAATGGTTATATGAAAGCTGCATACACACTATGAATAAGATTAATCTTAAATTATAAATAATGGTAGTTATTTAGAAAAGCTGCTTCTGTCCAATCTTCAATTTTTTTAAATGGTTTAATTATGATTTACAAACAACGAAATAAGTATTCATTTAGTGCGCCATGAACGCCATGAACATTGTCACCTTCATTTTGTGATTGTCCACGTATAAGATATTTATGTGGAATACTGCGAAGTTTGAGAAACTTGTTAACTGCGTATGAATACGCTGAAAGCACGTATTTGTTTTTTTGCTCCCCACAACAGTTATCAGAATAGAAAACAATATCCGGATCATTGTTGTTAGTCTTTTCTAACAACATGTTAATGTAATTCAGAACACAGCTTCCGATTTCTATCGCACCACGTTTTCCTTCTGTCTCGTCCCAGAAGTAGCACTCAACATTCTTCGCATTTAGATCGTTTATAGTGAAATTAAAGCAATTAGTTGTACATTTGTAGTAAAATAATGATATTTGCCCTTTGGGTACTGGCATTGAGCTCTATTCGGATTTTTCTTTGTCATTATCCTTTTCTGTACGTGATGATTTATTTTCTTTTTGGTGCATGTTATAAGTTAAAAGTAATGTACTCGCCTCAATATTCGATTAAATATTGTTGAATTTGTAATTGGTAAGTGTTGTTTTTGGCAATCTTCCTTGTAGTCATTGAAAAGATCTGCCAAACTTTTTCCAATCTACAAGTTTTAATGATTGATAAGGATATAATTATTAATGTCTTTCCTAGTCATAACTCAAAAACACCGATTTTTGAGTTGTGTCACTTTAGAAATACTAGTGCAATATTTTAACTTACTTTTAATGGTCAGATCTAAATTCTCTATTATCAGAAATTTGGCACATATATATATATATACTGTTTTGTTTTATAATCCTATTGTTTAACAAAAACTGCACATCTGACATCACAATTAGCCATTTCCAAAAGCGACTGACCTATATAACGGCACATGCTATTCTGATTGGAATTAGGGAATCGATGTAACCAATTTATTCGATGCTTTTTCATACGATATAACGGATTGATTAGATGTTTTTACCACAGAATTATGTATATAATTCTGTAGTTTTGACAAATATTTATGTTATTCGATATATTGATATATGTATTGTTATATATTTATATCGAATAAAAAATAGGAGTATGTATAAATAAAGATATTAAGGTGAGCGATATTAACATAAAATATACTTTAATCTGTGTAAGTTGGTCGGGAAGCGAATATTTTTTAATTATTTATCATTACAAATTCATCATAATATGTAAGGATAAGAAATGAAAAACTTTAAAAGGGTGGAAGCAGATAGTAAATTTCCTTTATTTACTCTTATAAGACGGTTATTAGATATGATGATGGTCTAAAACCCAAACTAGTTGGAGTTTTTGATAGTTTTTACATTAAATTTAATGTGGTTTGACTTGGCGTTTTATTGATATTTAATATAATCTACATTTGAGTTATGGATCCTTCGATTTTATTAGATGTTTTTTTTTTTATTTGATACAAACATGCCCGCATCAACTACTAAGAGTTATTAGCAGGAGGACTTACACAAGTAGTATAATATGATGTATTTGTGTTATATAATAATTTTTAAATTTTGTTATACAAATTAATGTCTTTGATATATTTAATTAAAGCACTTGTGTTTTTGGTGAGCACATCCTTGAATACCGCACTTAATTTATTCTGACTTCTATATCTAGAATATTCAGGACACTCCAAGATGATGTGTTTTACAGTGAGGGAAACATGGCAATGTATACATTCTGGTGCTGGTTCTTTGTTGAGGAGATATTGATGTGTAAGGAGTGTATGACCTATTCGCAGATGACCTATTAGATGTTATTTCAATTTACTAAAGTATTTTTGACCCGTAATAGAGGTGTGTCCAATTTAAAAACATATCTATTTTTATATAAATATATGTATATTTTACCATATAAATATCGTATCAGCATCGATGTTTATCGATATATCAATAAAAAAAATCGATAATTTTTCATACAAATAAATATCAGTTGATTTTAGTATTGAATATTGTAAAATAAATTGTGATGTTGAATAGAATATTAACTAGTTGTAACGATTTGGTTTTTATAGAGTAGGTATATTATATATTAGACAAATATTATATTAAACGAAGTAAACCATCCATATCTCAAATGTGACTAATGGGAAACCAAATGAAAAACCCAAAGTCTATGTCACAGAATTTTATTGTAGATGAAAAAATATTATATATATAAAAATATTATATTGTGCATGTTTTAATTAAGTAAAACAAAGTACCTATGTGAACAATAAAGTGAATAGTCTTGTATCGATCCATATTTTTTGGAAAGTTGCCGTAGAATTATATTTACCTATTAATAGAAAGACATGAATAAATTTATTTATTATAAGATTACTGATTCGACGTTTTTTCAATAATATTTAAAATGTTAATTGTCAAAATCATTTACTTTGGTTTTTTTATTGGTTGCGTATTAATATTTGCAGACGTCATATTTATAAAAGTGGCAGGCGATCGAAAAAATGGTACTAACTTTAAAAATTAATTTTAAGAAAAAATATGCATGAGCGCACTAAATGAATACTCATGTCATGGTTTTTAGACCATAATTAAACTATTTTCTTTTAAATTTCGGAAATTCATTGAGGTACATCCTACGTGTCCGCCTTCTACCCAATTCATCAACATTAATTGTTTAAATTTTAAAATTTAACACCTATCACAACTTAAAGTGAAACTAAATAATGAATTTATGATATGAAGGATTTTTTGTTTTTTAAATAGTTAGAAGCAAAAAAAGTTAACAACAACCAAACGGAACATGAGAGAATTGGTAATGGGTATGCACCAAAAGTTTTTACCATGAAATATTTCTCACGATAAATAGCATTATAATTTAAAATAATGTCTCCTTTTTAATTTTAGTTAAGTTGAATTTTTCTTACACTTAGCTGAACTTTATAAAATTATAACGAAGGCGCAGCTCTTTTTTTTAATTGTGTGTAGTTCAAAGTCTGGCAAATACAGGAATTAAACTTACAATGTAATTCTAATGTAATGTTGACATATTTTGCACCTATGTACTTTTTCTGATAATGTGCCAAAAATAGCAATTAAATAAGAGATTGATTAATTCAACTTCAATAAATAGTTCAAAACTAAAGACAAAATTAAAAATAATCTTGAGAAATACAAATCTTTATCTGTTGAATAAGTAATATCATCGCAGCGATCTTCGACATTTAACCGAGAGTGCAATAAATAAAAAAAATTGTCATAGATCAGCTGTATAAAAACCTAGGAGTTCCATAAGATTTTTATAATTCTGATACTTTACCTTTGGGTTTTCTAATACAACAGAAGCCGTGGAAATTGGGATGGGGTTTTATCGGCTCTCGAAGATTTCATATCTAAAGAATAAAATGCTCCAAAATTTAAGCATTATGTTTTTAATGCAAGGTATACACAGGGTTTTCCGTTTTTAAGATGCAATCACTACATATTCCATATTCCCGGTGCCGTTTTTTTAAAATATGGAGATATTGAGTCGGTACTGATAAAATACTTATCTTTCAACATCGCTACCATAAATTTCCTACAGGACAATGCAATCAGTGCTTCCTAATTTTGATGCACATACAAATCTTGAAATGTTTTGTGAGTCACATGTTGGGGAAGTGTTCTTTGTGCCAACAATACATTAGTGCATTTCCTGTTGTAAGCTTGTGGATAATAAGATTGTACCTCCAAAGCTATAGTAATATGAGTATGCGTTAGAATTTGTAAAGTATGATGTGGCCATAGTTTTTTGTAAGTCAAAACATATCACAACTATTTCATTGGCTTTATTGTGGGAACATTCCACGTTAGCTTTACTGATAGTGATTCTTTCCGCACTTCTGCTGGTTGCTTAGTTTTTAGATTAATGTCCTTCTCGATCTTAATTTGAAATTTGTTACAAGTTACAGGTTAAGTCTTTGATGTAGATATCTTATAAATGCATGTTTTACCCTTGAATAATGACTTGAGTGACGAGAAAATGAAATAACAATATATTTATAATTATAATTTTTCCTTCGCAATTTTATTTTTGGGTTCGTTTTTTTAAGGTGCTTACCAAGAGCTACCCCAGATGATAGACACTTCTTTTTTCAAGAACATCCAGTACGAGTTCATCAGAGTACACCAAGAGTTCTTAGAATAAACTCTACACAGCCTGAACCATCTAGCTTGTAGATGCAAGGTGCCCTTCTATATATTATCAGTTGTTGCTACTTATTCACTTTAAAGTTCCAACGATCCTAGTTTCAAAAAATCATCCAAAATTACTTATAATTTTTCATCCATTATGTTAGTATTGCACTTGCGTTGCGCGGTAATGATTTTGGCATGAAAACTAGTCCATTTGCCACAAATATTTGTATAAATAATAATTATTTAACAAATGGCAAAACCTTTAGCAATTCTAAAAATTTTTGTGTTAAATACCCGGATTCATATAAGCAATTACATACCAGCTAATATATCGGTTTCCGATTGAGTGCGAGAAGGTGGGTTATATTAACTGATAATTGTACACTAAACTTACTTAGATTTTAATAATAAGTAGATGCATGGTTTTTATTTTTTTACCCTTGAACATGACACTTACTCGTTGGTACGATGGTTAATCAGGCCATATGTTCGGGGTACGTTCCATGATTAGTTTTTAATTGTGTAATAGTTGCTGCTGACTTCTTAGAAATGTTATACATAAATTTATGGAGTAAATCTGTTGATGGAAGGGTGGAATGGATCTTATAGTATGGTTATTAGAAAGTTTTCTCCAAAATTTTTATTATAATATGAAATACTTAATAATCGAACAATCAAATTTGCGTTATGCAGTAACTTGAAATTTTAAAGTTAATTATTGACTGTTCGTACTTGATATACCTAATATTTTGTTGTTTGATAAAAAATGACAATTAAGACAGTACCTATTTTTATAAGAAATGGAAAAGTATGAGGATTAATGTTATTTCTGACCCAAAAAAATTTAAAAACTAATGGTTTTTTTAACCTTTTTTTTGATACTCAAATGTACAAAGTTACATTATTTATTCATATTACAAATTGTGCTACTCTACAAAACAGTCAGGGCACAAAGCTGGATTTTCTGGACATCCTTTGCATCTGTAGTTAGTTAGTTTCCTTATGAATTCCTTTTTTAGTTTGCATCTTAGAAAAACCGTTCCTGAAGTACCAGGATTTTTTTCAAGCCAGTGATCTAAATTTTTTCTTCTTATGTTTGGAGTAGGCTGGCTGGATACATTGTCAGTTCGTCTGCTATCGTTCTTATGTCTTTAGCTTCCATATTTTGGCCAACTTTTAGTAAATATTTGATATGATAGCAAATGCAATAAAAACAAACAACCACCTACCTCTAAGAAAACAGCGTAGCATATATAAATTATAAAGCACCTGTAGCACACCTTACAACAGACTGACGCTACCTCTACTTTGATTTTATCTAATCCATTTAAAATATTAAGTTTGATGCTATATGTATTTTAAATAGAACGCCTGACGCTGCGCATCGAACTGTTGTAAAGTAGGTTAAATGAATTGGCGCTGTACAGCGTTGTGTCTTTTTTTAAATTTGGCTTAACGTTGTACAGTGATCGCCCTTCAACGTGTTAAAATAATTATTTTATTTAATTCGCTTTTCTTAAAATTCCTGGATTCATACGCTATAGGCATATCTAATCCGTTGTAATTTTGATTTAGTATCGCTGAGTTAAGATAAATTATCTAAGGTTTTATTTCGTTTGTGTCATTTACGTTCAAAATTCACACATAAGGATTGTCTTTTGAAAATATGGCTTTAGCCATAAAAATTCCTAGAACGATTTCTTGTTCCACTACTTTATGTTGTCTTAACTGCTTAAAATGTTCTACACTATGCGATATACCTCGTATCTGGGTGGTATTGCTAAAATGTCATAGTCTGGGTTGTCATAAATGTGTAAAAGTTGAGAAATAAGTTCTAATATGTATTTTTAGCTGACAGTAATCTATCACACATTCAAACTTTTTCATAAAATCTTTGCCTAAAATTTCACTCGAGGCTTTTGGAAAATTTTCTTAGCTCTACCTGTTACCCTAGTCTTAATGAACAATACCGCTGTTTCAACATGCCCGTTAGCCTGCGGCTGTAATAGCCTAAGTGCGTCCAAAAATGATTGTTCCCTAACCGGATCTTCTTTAAATTCCGAAGGAATAATTTTACTGGCTAAATTAAAAAAAACTAATTCATTATCCACGGCATATTCGCTTTGTTCACTCACTCACCTTATTGTTCTAAAACGTCACCTTTTATCTTCTGTAATAACCGTAAAGGTTTTTAATTTAAATTTTAACCACTTTAGCCTAGCCGAGAGGATGTTAGGCTAAAAGAAGGGTTCGTGGTTTCGGCCTCCGCAGTATTTGGCGGTTAGGAAGGACGGGATTTGTTGCTGGTCTCTGAAAAAGGTCTGGAGTCTAGAGAAATGATACACAATATTCTCGGGAGAGTCTAGCAAATTTATTAAAGCTCTATGTTTGATGGTACAAGTGAAAATTTAAGTGAGGTTCTTGCGGAGTGCTATCTGCATCTCCCAAAAAAAGAAAAACAAAAAAAAACTTTCTTTACGTTAACATCAACAATAATTAAAACTAATCAACAACGTTATTTGAATGTGGTCAGATGGACCCTCGCGTTATACCAAAAAAGAACGCTTGCTGATTTATTATAGTTTAATAATTAGTCGCTACGTTATGAATTACCTTCCCGGAGGACTCAATTCTCTGTCGGAGAAAATTATAGACGTCCCGACAGTGGAGACTCGATGGACCCTATGTATCCGGTTGAGGATAAAAGATACAATATCCGTCTGAACAATTAAGACGATACAAATTCGTTTATCGAACAAATTCAAACTCCCATATAATTATGGGAGATTGGTTAGTTTGGTTAATGGTTAGTAAAATCTAAACTGACTCACCAATTTCCCTGCAGCAAGTTTGGGTTCACCCACACACACAATTATTTTATTAATCGACCCGGTAAAATTTGTGATTTATCAGTTGGATAATATTCACTATTCTATTATTACAAAAAAAAATATTTCTTTACGCCGGCCCGGTATTCGCTTACTTAAATTTTTAAGTTACCGAAATTAGCACTTGAATCACTTTACAAAAAAAAAACACTCAACTTTACCCTAAACGCGGTTGATTCGATTGGCATCTAGCCTATGGAACGCTCCAAATCGAATTAACCCATCGGTCGTTTTTCGGTCCCCAGGAAAAGTCGCTTTTTCCCTAGTACCGCATGAAACTTCCCTTTCTCCCTCATTCTGCTCACTCGACTTTTTTCCATTGGCTAGCAGACCTGCTACGGGAACTGCTTGGGTACGTCTCAGTAGCTGAGTCAGCAAAATTTTGCTTACATTGATACTAGCTCCTACTTGACTTTTGGCTAACAGAATTTTGTAAATTCTTTAGTTTCATGTTGTATATTGTCTTTCAACTACATTCTTGAGAAATCACTTTTATGCTGGCAAATATCCTGCCGCTAGGGACTCGATCGGATTTATTACGCAATGGTTACTTAGTTTCTTTTTGAATTAATGATACCGGGGAGCTCCGATATGTTATTTGACTTTTTATGAATTATTGTATCTTTTTCCCTCAATATCAACCCGGGGCGGGGAAGGGGGGTTCCTTTTGGATTATTACACTTCTCTGGAAATAAGTGGTTCCTCCTAGTACCTCTGAATTTCTATTATAGCTTTGGAAAATGGAGTATCTCTTGGCTTTCCAGATACTACTTTCTGTATTATTCATTTCAGTATGTTTTGTCTGAAGTGCTGAAGGTTGTGAGATATCTGACTCGACAGTAGATAAACCAAGAGAGTTCTGAGCACAAAATCTGTCCCTAACCTCACTTTTTTCTTGCCGCTATTTCGATCCCCGCTCGTGTTGCCATCTCCCTGCTGCCAGCCACATGTCGGTCGGTAATGTAGATGGCGCCGCCATTCATTTCGTGTCTGCACCGGGTGGGGTACAGAATTTCGAAGGTTGTCATCAATCCTCATATCAACTGGATACCTAAAAAGGTAGCTTATGTCTTTAGATAAATACCACAAATAACGTATCCATTGAGACGTATTCAACCGACACCATGCCGAACAAAACAGAAGAAGAACATTATGAAAAATGAAGTCAATAATGTTTTCACAATGGCATGTATAATATTAGTAACTTTAAAAATTATCTTAAAAATCATATAACGGAAATTTACATCAACATGTAATATAAATGTCGATGAATACATAGGGTGTTTTAATAAAAAAGAAAAAATCCATTAAACATTTATTAATAATAATTATAATGGTAATACAACATTATAAAACCACTGACTTAGATGTTGTACGTTTCGTTCGGTGCACATATACGGTCCAGATAGGGCGTGGCAGGGGTTCGGATCTTAAGTAAAGTTTCCAGTTTCACAATAGGTACTATCAAATTTGGTAACGTCAATAATGTGTGGAAAAACATTAAAAATGTGGCATTTCTTGACAAGAAATTCTGCTTTTTGTTGTCCTCGAACGTAAATGTAGTCTGCAGCATACAATAGCTTGCTTTCCAATATTTCATTTACTTTACAATATTCCACATCTCCTGAAGATTATCTAATTTCATGTACATTCTTTTCCAAATAAGAAGCGGTCTTTTTATCAGCGCTACTTAATGTGGAATACGGTTGTGAAGGTAAAATATGTAATGTGAACGTTTAAAACCAATTTTTATGGTGAGTTCCTTGACAATGAATTGTCCGTCTATGACAAAGCCTTGAATGTCTATAAAAACTACTCTCATGTTGACGTCTGCTCGAACACTACTACGGTGCAACAATATCTAGTTCAAGCTTTTAACAATTTCAGTGAGGGGATAGTATTCCATCACGCAGTGATGCAATAGACTTTGGTATTTTCGGGAAAACCTATGTTGGCTTCAATATCAAGTTTTACATCGACTGTAGACGCCTTCATGCTTTCTTCCTGTTTTGAACAATCGATAACAAACATTGCTCGTTTCTTGAAAGAAGAATAATCCAGAAGGTGGTGCTTCTGAGTGGAGTTTGCGTAGTTAGGATGGAATTTGGTATAGTTAAAATATGCCTTATTGTAGTCAGTTTTACCAAAATTCAATTGCATTCTTTTATCGGGCCAGAGAGAGGTGTTTTGATTTTTTTTCTAAATTCTTGCGGAACCCTGACAGAGGTATCATGGAACCCTAGGGTTCCGCGGAAAACACTTAATGTATAGCTGCTCTACACTATAGACATTATGTTCAAATGACATAATGCAGTGTTCTGTGGTTATTTTATTTTTCCATTCTTTCAAACATTCAACATGGTCATCAAACGTAATGCAATTTTTAACAACATTATATTTAACACCTTTGGATTTCTTAACAATTTTACAACCCTGAACCTTGTAACTATACATTTTGGAGCGAAGGCCTACGAAATGAGTCATAATTTTCCCATTATTTTCGTCTTTCATTAACCCTTTGCGGTCGAACGGCATGTCAAGTCGTTGACATACATGCCTACTGAACTACGTGTCACTGTTTGACATATGAAAGTGTACTGAGGTCGTTGTGGCCGTTTAACCAATCTAATATTTCTGACATTATTTAAAATAGCTCTATCTTTCTTCTATTTGTTATAAAGTAATTATATTTGGTCGAACTGAACAAAACATGTTAATTAAGCTACAGGTTGAATTTAAAATTGAATGATGTGTTCATTATACTCTCATTTGGTTCAAAAAAAATCATGTTTTTATACTACAATTTATTGTTAAATTTTATTAACATATTTTATACTTTAAATTTAAATTAAACTTGGGTTGAACTATATTGCAGACTATTGTATATATTCCTTATAAAAAGTATCAATTTGTTTTTCAGTTATAGTCCTGCAATGTATGGTATTTTACAAAACAATTGCTGAGGAGTAAAGCAGGACATCCTGGCACGAAATAAATCACCACTGGTGTAAAACTTATTTTTAAAAAAAATTTATTTTATTAATTTTACAACTTATTTCCCGACAATTAAAATACGATGTGTACAAAGTGAAATGTAATTACTGACTGCTTGAAATGAATGCAATTTGAAATAAAGAAAACTATGATACAAAAGAAATATGATATGCTGGTGTCGGCTTGTTTTATATGATCTTCTGGAAAGAGGGTGACATAATTCCTCCCCCCGAAGATTCAGCTTCCGTGGGCTGCGGCTAAGGAAGTTGAACATCTTGGAATTGGTTTTCTTGAGCTGGTTTTCTTCGCTGAAGTTTCTTGAAGGCCATAATTAGACATAATATAAGAAGAAGACAATAAATGATAATTGTCCATGAACTTGGAATGTAAGATGGCGTATAAGTTTCTAGAATTGGAGTATTTTGAATAATTCTTTCTCGAAGAGTATTAAGATCATCAAAATTAATTTGTGGAAGACTGAAGTTATTATTTTGATTTTTAATATTAATAGGCAGTTGATTGGAAATTGTTATTTTTGGAATCAATATTGGTTGACTTTCGAATTCTATTGGACCATTATTTGTTATCACTTCAGAGTCTGTGATTATTTGACAGGATGCTGGGATATTAGCTAAATAGGTGCCGCTGTATGTAACGATTTCTTCTTGCTGGAAACATTTTGACCTAATGTTTATTTTCTTGGGAAGGACCATAATCCATTGATTGGAATTTTCCAGTCTCTTGAATATTGGTTGGGAATTGCTAATTGGAACTTGACGACAATTGGAACTGGTCTTGAAATCTAGGATTTGAATTTCACATGGGCTACTGGGATGAGTTTGTTGTAAGCTGACTTCGTCGCATATATATTCTTGCTTAGTTAGTTTTGTGCATGATTCGTCCAAAAGTTTGTAGTACAATTTATTTTTTATTAAAAATTTATTTTGAGGGATTATTACATTAAACTGACTCTCACTTTGAACAGGTATGGGATATAAATGGTACAAATCTAAATAAAAACTATGTGTTATAGGAACTCGTAAAATATATGTAATCTTACTATTTATTATATAATAGGAAACTTTTATTAAACTTTCAAAGATTGGAATGTTACTTAATTTTAATTTTATTGGCATTTGATTTTCATTGAGATTTTTATATATTTTTTCTAAAAGTTTAAATAATTCGCTGGGTTTTATTATACTAGGATGCATGATTCCTACTTTTGCAAATGAAACTGAATTTTCTATATCTTGTAGAATTGAATTAAGCATTTCATACATATTTAAAATTTGGAAGATAATATCTCTTACGAAGGCATTAGCTTCAGAATTAGCTTGATTACTTACATATAAGTCTATTGATTTTAATTTACGTTCTAATAAAATTTCATTACGATTTATTTGTTGAATACTTTTATTAAATTTATCTATTAGAGAGATAGCTACTAAATTTTGAATTTTAATTTTATTTGTTAGTTGATTTTGATTTTCTTGAAGTTGTTTAATAAGGCTATCGTAAAGCCGTGTCCACACTATGTAGATCAACTCTGTCGACCCGGTCGATCGATAAAATCGCTCGATACCTTCGACTGTGTCAACTCGTCTAAATTGCCTCAGTACATGTGGACGAGTCGACCGACAACCATCATAAATTGTTATATATAAGTAAGTGATTTTCATATATAATATGAGTGATGATGAAGATGCTGGAGCAGCGGCTTCTGCTGCAATTCTTATTGCCATCTTGGGAAGCCAAAAAGATCCTAATCGTCGCCCGCGGAGATTTTGGGTACGGCCTAGCCTCGTTCAAGGCAGAAAAAGGTATAGTACAGAGGAATTTATGCCAGATTTATTGCTGGATGAGGTTGACGAATTAAATCTAGAATATAGATGTGACGCGGGCTTTAAAAACTTTTTTAGAATGAAAAGTTCCGATTTTGAAAATCTTTTGGAAATGATACATAATTACAACATAATTAAAAAAGACACACCATTCAGAAAAGCAATTCCAGTGAACCATCGCCTTGCAGTAACGCTGCGCTTTTTGGCAACTGGCGATTCATACACTTCACTACCTGTTGAAGATATCAAAACAAGCAATCTCCATCATTGTCCCAGAAGTTTGTGATGCCCTGGTAGAAGCACTTAAGGAGTATGTCAAGGTAAGAAAGTTAACTACACATTCTAGTAAATGCAATACTTTATTTTCATATTTTGTTTATTCAATTTAAATTACAGCTTACAAAATTTGCTCATAGTATAAAATTGGAAAAAGTATGTAACACTTGAAAATATAAATGTGTAAATTGTTAAGTGCATGTAAAATTAAATACGTTTAATAAAATTCTCGGATCTCGTTTTCGGTAAGTTCAGGTTGTCCTCCCAAGTTATTCGAAATATTGTCAGACCGAACAGATGATGGGGACTGAGAGGCAGAAAAGGATGAAGATG
Organism: Ophraella communa; assembly: GCA_035357415.1. Lineage (NCBI taxonomy): Eukaryota > Metazoa > Arthropoda > Insecta > Coleoptera > Chrysomelidae > Ophraella > Ophraella communa. Next base: position 1,224,066 of record CM068979.1, on the reverse strand, counting down.
AATATTGTGAATTTAACGTAGGAGATTGTGTTAATGGGTAGGGCGATAACTGAGGTTGATAATATTGATTTGTAGTTGGGAAGATATTGGGATATGTTTGTTGATGTGTGTTGGCATTGTACGAGTAACCTGCCATGCCCATCTCTGCCTCGAATAATGTTTTATTAATTATTTGTTGGGCTTCAAACCTTGCTTGATGTGAAGTAATTTTCCTCAGTTTAATGGCTACCTGTTCTCCAAATGAATCGTACTCATCTTTTTCTTTCTTCTTTGACTGAATAGATCTCAATAAGTTAACTGCTTCATTCATGATCGGTGCACTGCCAGCAGAAGTTGATCTTACTTTGCGCTTTTTAATTGGTGTTTTTGGGGAGGTAAATGCGTCTTCAGGCAGTGGTGTACTTGCACTTTCATTGTTGTCTTTCGAATTTGATGTCTGTGACTGTTCGACGCTTTCTTCATTATCATTTTCTTTTTGTTGTTCCTCAAATTCTGGCTCTTGTGATCCCTAGAAAACACAATTATACAAATACAATTCAATATTTTTTGACAATATTAATTTGAGTTGATGAAAAAAAAACGAATTATTATTGAATCTACTCAGACAGTTTTTGTTTCTTTACAGATGCCGCAAAATGCAGGGGAATGGGAAGGTGTTGCAAAATGTTTTAATGAGAAGTGGAACTTCCCAAACTGTGTGGGAGCCATTGATGGGAAACACATAAGCATTCAAGCGCCAGTCCATTCTGGCACAGAGTTTTTCAATTACAAAGGGTTTTTTAGCATTATATTGCTTGCTGTAGTTGATGCAAATTATAATTTCATTTACGCAAACGTTGGTTGCCAGGGAAGAATTTCAGATAGTGGCGTTTTCAATGCTACGTTTTTTAAAAAATGTTTAGAGGACAACATAATGCACCTTTCCCTGCCACGCCCTTTACCCCAATCAAGCTTTACGATGCCATACGTCTTTGTAGGAGATGAAGCTTTTAAACTTACATGTAATGTTATGAAGCCATTCTCGGGATTGCATAATAAAAGAACAAAACAAAGAATATTCAACTACCGACTAAGAGTTTCCGAAAATGCATTTGGCATAATGTCTTCCAGTTTTCGAGTATTCAGAAAACCATTATTGTTGGAACCAGAGAAAGCAACAAAAGTGACATTGGCTGCAGTTTATTTGCATAATTACTTGAGGAAAAGCGAATCGAGAAACGTTTACAGCTCAGTTGGGATGTTGAATAGGGAATCATCTGAGAGTGGAGAAGTATTTCCAGGCCTATGGAGGCGTGATCCAGCCACTTGCCAGATAAGCAAGCTACCTGCCATCCCAAGGAGAAGTTCTATTGAAGCTCAGAAAATTAGGGATAAGTTTGCAGACTACTTTGTTTCTCCGCAAGGTGAACTACACTTCCAGTATGATAAGTAGTTCGACATATTTTTGTAATTTTGATTAATAAATTAGTGATAAATGAAAATATAGATCTCAAATTAGCCTACCTCTGTATCCTGAGTGTTCCTGGGTTTTTTCCTATCTGCCAAGAACATCAAAGCTTTGTAGGCAAACCACTTGCTTGTATAGGCGTCATCAGCGCCAGTCCCGGTCTTCCTCGACTCTCTCTCTTTCTTTTTCTCCCTTGCAAATTGGCTTTGCAAATTTATAATTTTCTTTTCCACCTCCACTTTTTCAATGCCAAATGACACCGCAATTTCCACCAAACCATCATGCCGTTTGTTTCTGTTTTTATAGTTAACATCACTTGAATCCCATAAGAACCGTTTTACACGTACGAGAATTATTGCGAAATTTACTCTGAAAATTACTCTGGTAATTTTCATAAGAATATTGAAAACATTTCACTGTTTGACTGTTTTACACATAATATTTTTACCACTATAAATTTCATAAGAATTCATGCCATACGCCTGCGCAGTGAGATTGTTTTTGGGTTAAGTTGTCATGATTTTCATATTGACATTTCTATCGCTGTATTCGAAGTATTAGAACCGTTTTTGTGCCGTTTATTGCATTCGATTGTTTATCCTAGTTTATCCTATTAATTGAGATTTGCAGTTATGCCTGCAAGACAAAAAGAGTTGCTGTTAGGTGCTGCAGCAGTTAGCTGTTGTTTATTATTTTTAATGATCAAACGAAAAAAAACAAAGATCTCAATGGACAAAAAAGTGGCTTCAAAGAAGAGAGGGTGGAGGTACTTTGGCTCTCCTGAATAAAGAATTAATGGTTGAAGATCCTGAGGCATATAAAAACTTCCTCAGAATGAACGAAAACCAATTCAATTATTTATTAAATTTAGTGAAGCAGGATATAGAAAAAGAAGACACATTTATGAGAGAAAGCATTAGCGCAAAAGATAGGTAAGCTTACTATTTAAAGAAAGCATGGATACCTACAAGTTGTATATACATTTAATGTGAAAATTATATTTTCTAAATTATTTTCAGGCTTACTATAACTTTACGGTTTTTGGCTACTGGAGAGTCGTACAGGAGTCTGATGTACAGCACAAGAATCCATGAAAGTACAATTTCAAAAATTATACCAGAAACTTGTCAGGCAATATGTACCCATTTGAAAAAAAAGTACTTAAGGTAGTTAACTTGTTTAGATTATGATTACTTACACTAAGAGCAATGGATAAGCAGAATAAGTTAATCTTATTCAACCTCATACACTTTTGTGGAATACCTATTCAGTTTGAATACAAAACAAAACTTTTTTTTTACTATTAATATTTTTTATTATTTTAGACCCCTTCATCGACTAAAGAGTGGTTAAAAGTAGCTGATGACTATGAAAATAGATGGAATTTTCCTCATTGTATTGGAGCTCTAGATGGTCGACACATTGCATTTAGCTCACCTACATCTGCAGGATCCTATTATCACAATTACAAAGGAACCAATAGTATTGTACTTCTAGGCATTGTTGATGCAAATTACAAATTCATTTATGCAAATATTGGTGTTAACGGAAGGGTTAGTGATGGAGGTGTTTTTAGTGCCTGTAAGTTCTATGAAAAAATGCAAAACGAGACCTTAAATCTTCCAGAACCTACAGAATTGCCTGGCAGGCAAACAAAAGTGCCATATGTTATAATAGCAGATGATGCTTTTCAATTAATGGAAAATTTAATGAAACCATATCCTCAACGAGATTTGTCATACCAAAATAGAATATTTAATTATCGTTTATCTAGAGCCAGGCGTATGGTTGAGTGTGCCTTTGGCATACTTGTCAATAGATGGAGAGTTCTCACTCATAAAATACTGCTTTCACCTGAGAAAGTTGAAATCATTACATTAACATGTGTAATTTTGCACAATTTTCTAATCACAGAAAGTCCTTCATATTTTAAAGAAACTGGAAAAGAAGTTAATCTAGATCAAAGTATTGAGTTGTCACAGATCTCGCAACAAGTTGGCAACAAGTCAAAAACATTGGCACGAGATATCAGAGAGGAGTTTAAACATTTCTTGAACTCTGAACTGGGCTCAGTACCATGGCAAGATGATGCTGTGAGAAGGGGAAATTACTAATTATTTTGTTAGAATTAAAAACATCAAGAACAAGTTAATATATTATTTATTTCGGCATTTTTTTATAGCACTATGCACAACTGCAATTAACTCAACTTCAGTTTCATCTCTGAGATCTTCATCATTAATCCTCTCCATTTTTGAAGCCAAGTATTCTGCAAAAATTTCGCTCTTTGTTTTTGCTGGTAATGCTTCCGGCTTTGTAAGTGATTTTGAAATGGACCTGAGGGTGTTTTTCACCTCAGCCACATCATCTTCCTCTCTCTTCCTTTTTTTGCCTCAGGAGTCAGTCTTATTGGTGGATTTGGTGTGGTAACTCTTGATGGACCAGGAGAACTGAGTCTCGAGGAGTCAAAAAAATTGATCTTAGTGTAGGCATTAAGAAAACAAAGCTAAAGTGGTTTAAATCATTTAAATTTTTACATAAAGTGTATTTTTCTTCGTAAGCACAGTAGTGCGCCTTTTTAAATATATTATGTACCTATACCTTTTAGTGGCTTTATTCAGGAGTTATCAAAAAAATAATTATTTTTATTACTATTACTATTAATACTATTTATATGTTTACAATTAGCATTTCATTAATTAATAAAGCTGTATTTCACCTCCAAAAAAAAAAAAATAAATAAAATTTTTAGTTACCACTATTGAGAAATTTTATTGTATTATTAATTTAAATTATAATATACTTTATTATTACTATACAGTGTTTCCTCATTTGTAAATCTAATACTTACAAGTACTATCTGTATTTCTTCATCTAAAGAATCAATGGCTTCCCTAGGAACCTGGTCATCAAACACATAGGAAATTAATTTATAATACCAAAGGGATGGTTCTGCTATCTAAAAAATAAAACATTCATCTAAATACTGATATTTATTTTTCAGTTAAATATTTAGCTCAGTAGGAACTGTTTGTCAACAATAACGATACATCTAAAGTACCTACTTCATCAGTACCAGCTCCACTTGTTTGGGATTCCAACAGATTTTTCCTTTCTTTGCTGGCATTTTGTTTTAGTGCCTGGAGCTTTCCTTGAATATCCTGCGTTGAAATGTCTGGTTTTAAGGTCCGCAATTGAGCACAAATTGATTCCAACGCACGGTTTCTTAAGTTTCTGTTTTTATAGTTCGCAGATTTAACTTTATATAAGTTAGGCCACTTTCTATAGTCCTCCAATAACATAATAACTTCTTCCCTGTTCCACGACATTTTATTCAAACAAATATTTAAAAAATTTTGTTCTCAAAATTGCAACGAACACACAAACATATAAGAGCACAAATGTAAACGGTAGATAACAAACTAAAACTGAGCTAAGATAAACTGAAATGACAACAAATTGTTTTTATCATATTTTTGGCTTCTGCGTCGATTCTCGCGCACTTTCTAGTTTATTGTGATAAAAATATAGAACATGTCAATATTTTTACTCCGAAAATTTTGGCAATAATTCTTTGACGTGTAAAACAGCAAAAATTATTCTTATGAAAATTTTCAAAGTAAATTTCGCAATAATTCTCGTACGTGTAAAACGGTTCTAAGTAAGAACGATCACGGTACATTTCAATAAAATTCGACGTTTGGGTATCACTCCAATTCATTTTCAATAAAAATGTAGGCACTTGAACAACAGTATAGCACTATTCTATTTTTTAAAACGGAACTGACAAGATCGACACGTCCACACTGGTGCCTTCGACTCGACTGTCTTTGATCCGGACCGACCTGATTCGGGTTGCGTTCGACTCGACTCGACACCGCTCAACAATGTCTAGCGACACGTCCAGACTTGTTCGACATTGTCGATCGACTTTGTCGATCGACATAGTGTGGACAAGGCTTAACGTTTACCATCGCTGGCATCTAAATTTCCACTAATAGTTTTAAAAATTGAACCGAGGCCATTGATTAAACCTCGTTTGGTTCTGTTAGAATAAGGCAACAATTCAGTTAATTTTGCTTCTACTTTTCTCTGACTAAATTTTAAAAAACGCTTTTGATTTGTTATTTCTTCTTGATATATTTTATTTTTAGTTGCTGAGTTAAGAATTTGAAATGTTTTAGTTTTAAGGTTTTGAAACTGTGTTACTAAAGGATTTATATCATAATAATAAAAAATAGTGTGATAGTATTCAGTTACTTTCGCTGAGCCAAGTTTCAAGGGCAAAAGACCAGGGTTATCTTGCAAATTTCGAAGTGTAATTGTCTCTTGGAATCCGAGAATTCCAGGAAATCTGAAATAATAATTAGGTGTCAAATGAATATATTCGTCTAAGTGGACGTTTTATATTACTCATATGAACTTTTCCTTGTTTAGTTGTAACTATTTTACGTTTACTATTTACTGATTTAATACTACAGGCTTTATGAAATTTATTGGCATTTTTCTGTCTCTTTTTATTTTTTATAAACACCTTTTGTTCTGGTACAAATAATTCAGGATTTTCGCAGTTTTCATTTATCGTTTTAATAAGAACATCTTTATTTTTTGATAAGTCTGAGTTAATTTTTGCATACAAAAGTTTAGAGCTTTGTGTTTACTTACATAATCATTTATTAACAATTTGTCTAATTCAATGTAGAATGGATCATTATCAGTAATATGTCCGTAATTATCAGTAATTATTATATGCTAAAATTGCGTTTGTCATTCTAGTTTCTACGGGCGTATTTGAAAAACCTTGGGAATTGAGTAATCTTAAATGTTCTATTAGAGTTGAGTGAAATCTTTCTATAATGCCATTTGATTCAGGGTGATCAGGAGAACAAAAATGAATTTTAATTTTGTGTAACCCTAGTAGTTCTGTAATAACAGTATTTTTAAACTCAGTACCATTATCACAAATAATTTGAGTTGGTATACCATGATGAGAGAAATATTTAACCCTTTAATTGGCAAGGGTATAAATACTTACTGAAAAATTAAATGTTGTTGAAATATATAGTATAAAACAATCATCTTGAAATAATTTCCAGTTATTTTTTGTATTTCATGTCATACTTTTTTTACAGATTGTATCCTACAGGATATACTGTCAAAAACTTAAGGCATAATGTTTAGTTAATTTTGAATTTTACACTTTGCTCAAATTATAAAATATCAATAGGATTTAACAAAATAAAAGATTACTATTAATAAACCCTTTATTAAAAAATACATTATTATTTAGTTTTATGGTTATACTCATAACACAGTTCCTTTTAGAGACAATACATAGTCGTGCATTACATTTTTGGCACATAAAGGTGGTAATGAATCCAGAATATTTGGTTCTAAGGGAGTCAAAGAATTGTTTAAAACTCTTTCTGATCTTCAAACAGATTCTGTGACATAATCATTCTCACTCTGAATGGAATTGAAATACATTTATTGTCAAGTATCTCATTTCAATTTCCATATTATTTATGACATCATTTTTTTCCAAAACATCCTCTGTATCTGAAACATAGGAATCGTCTGATCTATTGGTGGTAACATTTCAATTATATTCATTGTTCATTTATAATAAATCCCTAATTCACGACTTGCCATCTGAAAAACAAAAAATAAGAAGTTAATTTTTGCATACCACTTTATTAGGCAATGTATCTTTAAAGATTGTAACCATAATTGGTCCCAAAAAGGCAGGAAGCCAATTTGTAACACTAATTACTCTCTCGAGAGCTGTCCCGGCTTATGAGACCTTTTAACTCAGGAGTGGGTACGCTCCAGCTTAGCGACACTCTGTATATAGGATATGATTGATGGGTGAGGGCGCCACTGCTTTAAATTCGACAAAATTTAATAACTAGGTGTAAAGCAGAACACCTTATTTAATTTAGAGTTTAACTAGAAAGAAAAAATGAATATTAAAAATATTTTGACTACTTTAACACAACAATAAAAAAACTAAAATACTGATACCGATAGGCAGCCACACACAGCAAGTCTGTGGGTTTAAAACAAACACTCAAGTAAAGAATTCAAATTTATTTTGCCACAAAAGGTCAGGTACTTAGCTTAGGGTTTCGGATTTCTCCCACAGCGGTATGTGTATGGCTTTGGTTGGTTACAGATGTTGACGACTTCTACAGGAAGGCAGACCTGGGGGACTTCTCGTGTAGTCAGCTAGATCGGTAACTTGCTAATAATTTGCGATGTTTTCAACGGTAATTTGGACGTACTTTTGAGGTAACCTGGAGGTACATTGGACGGTAACTTCAACAGCAACCTGCCGGTGACTTGGAACTAATAATTTACGATATTTTCAACGGTAACTTGGAGGTAATAATTTGCGATATTTTCAACGTTAACTTGGAACTAATAATTTGCGGTATTTTCAACGGTAACTTGGGGCCGTATAAATCTGTGAGAGAATAGTGTATCAGGAAAAGGAGTATCAAGAAATTATGGAATATGAAAATTGTTGGAGAACGGACGGCAATTAAATTTGATTCCTTACTATCATTTTATTTGCCGGGCACTCAACAATGTTCATATTTTTATTATTTAACAAATGATATGAAATAAAATAAAATATGTGTGATAATGGTTAAACTAAAAAAATTAGGAATTATTAATAGTGAGTCGTTACTAATCAAAACTTGGTTCGGTTTATTATAGTCTATGTTCTGAAACGTGTGTTCTTAGTTTCTAATTAAAAAGTCTTATTTTTAATAAAAATATTATACATTGTATATGTCAAAAGTTGCGTTATTGATTGTTAATTTGTTTGAAAGTATTGAATACTATCGATCACTGAATATATTGAAAATACATGCATTTCGGCATGCCAGCACGTGGCTGATAGCAAAAAGGTTAAATTAATGAAAAGTATTATAAAATATATATATTAACGTTAAGTTATTAATTATTAGTTCATTTAAAAATATTAAATAATGTCGATTATTGATTGTATTAAAAATACATGCATATTAACATGAATTGCCACGTGGCTAAATAAAAGGTTCAATTATGGCTTTGGTTATCTATAAAAATATCTAGAAATTATTATTTTGAAATGCTATTAATATCTGTGTTCAACTGAGTAATAAAGATAAATTGATAAATGAATTAAAATGTCTAATAATAAAAATTTTGTACTTACATCGGCTAAGGTAAGAATTCGTTAATACGCAAAATGATGTTCATTCTTTGAAGGCAGAAGGCTAAAGGGATTTCTCCCACTGCGGTACGATGATTTTAACTGTTCATTTCCGTTAGAGGAGGAATTCGAGCGTTCTGATTGGTTAGTTTTTAACCGGTTCTCAACGTTCAAAAACGGTTGTGTCTATTGGTCGTCCGAAAGGTATTTTTTTTAATGGTTTGAAGTCGTGGGATAGTGAAACATGTTTATCATTTATGATTAAGTGCAGGATTTAATTATACGTGTGATTAAATTAATTTTACGCTCGGAACATGTCAATGAACATGTTACAAGATACATATTTTTAAATGGGACTTCATACAAAAATTATAGAATATATGGGATGTAACAGTACCTGTTAACATTTTAAGCACCTGGTATCCTAAATATTTAATTCAATTAGTGCCGCTAGCTCCATCTATCATAAAACATTTTTAATAATAAAATAATGAATACGGTCTCTATAATTATAATTGGAAGTTCAAAGTAGCTACACTACGAGGTGTACTAATGAGTTGGCATTATCGAGTTCAATAGGTTTTAATAATTATTCCCGGTCTCATTTCTTCTATTGATTTACTGTCATATACAGAAAGTTGGAATATAATACAGTAAACTAGAGGCAACTCTTTAATTGAAGATTCTGTAAACTAGAGGCAACTCTTTAATTGAAGATTCTGTAAACTAGAGGCAACTCTTTTATTGAAGATTCTGTAAACCAGAAGCATCTCTTGAATTTGGAGATTCCGTAAACTTGAACAGCTTGTAAACTTTAAGCTCTCGTATGTACATTCTTAACTGGATTATCTCTACAACTGGGGCAGATCATCCCTCCACTAGTGATCTTCCATAATCATTTGGAACCACCTAGACAGTGCCGTAGCGACCCCAAGGTGCGGCGAAGGATCGTCCACTATTGTAACAGATAAGTTTATTGTGATCTATCAAGTTTACTGTTCCCATATTTTTTCTCTTTTATTTCCGTGTATATCTATCTATATCGTCAACTGTATTAGAATAAGTATTTTTAAAGAACTGTTTGCGGATTATTTTGTTGTAACGTATTCTCTACCTCATTAATTTCAGCACCAAGGAAATCTTATTATCTTTTATATGTTTGTACATTTTCAAATCATTTTTTTATCTTCATAGACAGTTTTTTCTGACATCTTTCTGTCATCTCATGATACTTATTTAAATAACTCAGCTTAAAACAACTTTCTTCAGTAGTATCATAAAAAATAAAAAGATTTCAGTGGCGCCCTTATAATTTCTTAGAGAAACAAATATTGTACAATAGTCAGAGCTAATGAACTTACTCACCCCTAGCCGAGGTATTTAACTATCATAATTTTTGTGTGATAAACATTTATAAATTCTGTTAATTATTGAAGTATCTTTTACAACTAATTAAAGACGAAATTAAGCTTAATGTTTGTTTTATTGTAAACTACATTTTTTCTTTTGGTATATTGTTATTTTTTCAAAAAAGTTAACTAAATATTTTTATAAAGTCACTATCAACTGGTAACTCATATTACAAATTGTCGCCCAACGAACAAATAATATTACAGGGACAAACAACTTGATATTATATCGCAGTGTACTTACCTTTATCAATATATATTGGTATCAACATAAAATCTCTAAAAACTTTTCTATAAACACTGTTTACATGCGATCAGTTAGTTGTAAACCTAAAAATTTCAACATGCTAAGATTCACGTCCTCTGTAGAAAGTTTGTAATTGACCGTATAGATCGCGGCTCGCAACAAGTTATAAAGGAAGAGTGTATTTAAAGAAACTTTACCAAAAACTGGCATACTTTTGAAAAAAACTTGCTTATACAAATTTTTTATTAATACGTATCTTTAAAGATACATTATCAATTAAAGGGTTAATTAAATTGTTTGCTACTTCTGTTCCAGAAAGTGTATTTAAGCGGTTTGCTTGAGCATATTTTGAAAAACTGTCAATAATAGTTAAAAATTTTCTAACGAATCTATATGAACTATTTTAAATGGTTTAATTGCAGTTGCTGTTAATTTTAATTTTACTGGGTGCCTATCATATTTACATTGTTGGCATATTTCACATTCGTTAATAAATGTTTGAATTGATTTTTTTCATTTCAGGCCAATAATATTTTTCTTTAATTTTTAAAAGTGTTTCATTAATGCCGCGGTGATTTGATTTACCTTCATGGTAATTTTTTATTGTTTCGTAGATGTCGTCTTTATTTATAACATCTAATAATTTAATGGTACAATTTTTAAATTTTAATGAAGAAGATCTAAAATATTTTTGTAAACATACTGAAAATGATTCGTAAATATCAGGATCTTTAAAATATAGATAGTATTGAGTATCTGGAACTATATATTCTTTAATAAAATTGATTACGTCGTTTTCAAAATTATTTTTTGATAATTGAACTAAAAATCGTTGTCTATTACCGAAAAGAATGACTCGTTTTAATTTTGCAGGTGAATGAAAAACCGATTTAATAAAGATTTGGTTTTTACCATAATTTACAGCACACTCGACAGTGGGTATGCCTATAATTGGATTTTCATCATAATTAGAATGTATTGTATCCAGGTCATCTGTATCGTTTTTTGGAGTATTGTCAGGTTTTGTCATTTCGTCAACATTAACTATTATTGAAAAATTGGCTAAATCTTGATTTGAAGTACTTTCAGTTATTATTGGGATTTCATTTATTGGTTTGGGGGATTTTCGTCAATTTGGGTTATTATAATAATTAGAGGTTTCGCCTAAAATTTCAACATTTTTCCAAAATTAATTATCATTCCAAAAAGAATTAGTTTCTTTAGTATTAATTTTAAATCGCGATAAAGAATCTACGTTATTTGATTTACCTTTTCTATAAAAAATTTGATAATCAAATTCTTCTAATCTAATTTTCCAGCGTAGTAATTTTGAATTAGGTTCTTTTAACACGTTCGCTGCGCATCAATTTTTTAACGCCTACTAGTAGTGTTAACACAAAAAAATCTTTTTTTTTCGTAAAGATTTATGTTTTATCGAGTTAATAGTGTAATAAAGTGCTTTTTTATTTCGTTTTTTTTTCTCTTTTTTTTACAAAAAAAACACGACGCATATGTGGCGTCATGAGCACTCGACCCAAGTTTTAATCGTGCAGTGCTCTTGGACGCCTACGTGGCGCCACTAGAAAGTGTTTATCAAATCTCTTTATTTGAATAGTGAAGTCATTATTAGTAGTACAAAAATGGTAACAAAAATAAACAAAAAAACAAACTTAAAATTTATAAAACAAGATTTTAAAATAGTTTTATGATTATAAAAAACAAATAAAACATGGAAATGTCAATTATATATAAACTTGAAAAAAATTGTTCATTTTTCAACTGAAATGATGTTTTAATGAATGGAACTAAAAAATGTATGAAAAATATATATCTTATACACTATAGACTATTGTGAAATTCCTTGAAGCAAGGATCTAAACACAGTCCTGGTAATTCCGGGCAACTTTGACAATAATAGCTTGTATCTTTACGAATACCACGTTTTGAGCACCACCGACATTTTTTTCTTAGTCTTTTGTTACCTGGACCCTTCTCTAATTTAGATGGACCGTGGTGAACCCATCCGTGGTCCGTGGATGGACCTGGCTTCTCATTGGCTGCATTTTCTGGCACCATTGCATCGACTACTGACTCACGGTACTCTAGGTGGCAAATCTATAGTCGTTCCTTGAGGCTTCCTTCGACCTTAAGGCGTCCTTGGAATAAAAGTAAGATTTATAGTCTGTTAAGGAAGTCTTGAGGATCCCTTAAGATTAAGGTAGTTCTGAAGCAACCTTGAGGACGACTTGTAAGAATATTTGAGGTTAATAAATTCTGTTTTGGTTTTGATTTTTAATTTTGGTGTTCGATTTTGATTTCTAAATGGAAGATTTTGACGAATTTGTTGATTATGTGCATGACAGGCAACAGTTACCTCAAATCAGGTTACCTAAAAGGTACCTTAGAGATATGGAAAATCCTTTTATTTTTTTTAATGACAACCAGTTTAAGAAAAGGTACAGATTCAGTAAGGATACAGTTCAAAATATAATACTACCTCTGGTACAAAATGAACTTGAAAATCCAAATAATAGAGGTTTCCCTGTGCCTCCAATTTTTCAAATACTTTTATTTCTCCGATACCTATCAACTGGAAATTATCAAGTAAGTAAATACTTGCTTAAATATATATAATTATATAAACTGTTTAAATGTACTTTCAGACTGTTTCTGGAGACTTGAGAGGATTGTCACAGTCAACAGTAAGTGTAACTGTCAGGAGAGTTTCCACAGCAATTGCCAGACATCTGTCAGATTATGTAAAATTTCCACAAGATCATACAGAAAATATCCGGTTATTTTATGCAATTGCAAATTTTCCAGGAGTGACTTGTTGTGTTGATGACACACATATACCTATAAAGAACCCTGGTGGGAATATTGGGGAAGTATTCAGAAATAGAAAAAGGTTTTTTTCTTTAAATGTCCAAGTAAGTGCAATTAACCATTTACATAGTCTTCTAATTACGATCAAGAAAGATAAGTTAATATTATACTTGTTACAGATAGCTTGTGGTCCAAGATTAGAAATTTTGGATATTGTGGCGAGATATCCTGGGTCCAGTCACGATAATACAATTTTTGATAGAAGTAGACTTAGAGTAAAATATGAAAATAATGAAATACCAGGTAAACGATCAGCTACATATTTAATAAAACCAACCATGTCCTAACAGGTATGGTTGGTACCACTCAGATGAGTCTAGTATTTGTTAATATATAATTAAAATATTTGTAGGCAAAACTTTAGGTGACAATGGATATGCTTGTCATAATTACCTTTTAACGCCAGTGTTAAACCCAACTACTCGAGCTGAGCATAATTACAATAGAGCCCATCGAAGTACAAGAAATACTGTTGAGAGGTGCTTTGGCGTGTGGAAGGGCGTTTTTATCCTTAAGAAGACGCATAAGCACAAAGTTGGAAACTACAGTTTCATGTGTCTGTGCAGCTGCAGTATTGCATAACTTGAGAAGAAGACAAGATATGCTTAATAATATAGGAGAAATTGAAAATGAAAACGAGATAGAAATAGAAGTCGAAGATGCAAATATTAATGCATTAGCTATTCGAAGAGCATTTATTATTACACATTTTAATTAAGTAATAGCATTCTCACAATAAAATTTAATAAGATTTCCTTTTATTATTTTTTTTTATTTAAACATATAAACATCTAACAAATAAATGTACTGCAAAACTATCAATCAAGCAGGGCTAACTTTTTTTCCCAGAATTTTTTTTCTGCCTTTGCAACAGCTATTTTTTAAATTATGCAACTTTTCTTGTTGCTGAATGGCAATTTTTAATTTTTTTACCCTTAGGACACTCTCTTCATCAATATTTTCCTTCCTACTCTCCTTCCTTTTTTTTTCCAGATCCTAGAAATTATTTGTTAGCTAAGTTATCCCTACAGTCTATTCATTTCATAGATAACTTAATATAAACACAAACCTGAATCACACTAGTTTCAATGTTTAAAAATTAAAAAATATAAAAAATAATATAGTTCAATAATAATGATAACAATAAAACAACGCAACCTTAATAATAACGATACCCAATAATTAACTCAAAATCAAGCAGTTCACAAACAAATGCAAATTCAATTATGAGCAGCGTATGAATTTTGTCTATTAGCTGGTTGTGGTTTGCTTTGTTTTAGTCTTATCCTTAAAAATAAATAGATTTTAGTACTATTGATTTAACCAAAAATTAAAAAAAATTACCCGATGGCTCCACAGATTCATCTTTTTTTGGTAACGCAGTTTCAGTATTTGCATACTCATTTCCATCCTCGGGAGCTTCTACAAAGGTAATGTCATTCTCGTCCATAATGTCGACCAGGTCTAAAAATTTAAAGTATATTATTAATTTCATATTGTACAAAATTAGACAAAGTATTACTTTCACTCTGAGCTTCGACAAACGGTCTGTTGCTATCCAAGTCATTTTCGACTTCGTAATCAATAGTGGGCACCACTGCCCTAACCATATCGTTGATAGGGTTTTCATCTTCTGAAGGTGGACCCCCACCGGTCTGTAATAACTTAAACTTTAAGTTGGAATCAGTCTTTCTGGTTCTACAAAAAAGAAATTGTTGATATTTCAGTCTATATTCACGTAATTACAAAGTACATACTTTTGTTTTAAGTTGTCCCAAAGCTTGCGTAATTGTTTGGGAGTCCTTGATACATGGTTTGTATTATACACTTCCGCAATTTTTTCCCAGGCTTTTTGTTTCTGCTGGGTGCTGGAAGAGTCGGTTTTTTTATTTTCAATAATAAACTTGTGCTTTTGCACCAAGTTTATTAACAACACTTTTTCCTCGCTGGAATATGGGGCTTTAAAATTTATTTTAAATAACTTTTTTTATCACACTGGCTAAATGCTAAATCAATGTTATCAGGTAATATAACATAACCTGATCTGATATACCTGATTTTTTCTTCTTCTTTTTGTAAAAGAATTACGATTTACAGGGTTGCCATACAGAATGTTTCCTTGAGGGTGCCTTAGCAGAGGAAGCGACTATAATGGAGAAAAGTTGAGGGAGACTTGAAACTTCCTTCGGTAAGGGAGCCTTGAGGTCACCTTCAAGGAACGACTATAAATTTGGGCATAGGAACGACATCTTTGGTTTAGAATATTTGTTATACAACATATAGGAATTATACAATATTAACTCAATTATATGAATCCCTACTTTTTTATACCATCTTATGGTTTTACGATGGGAGGGATAGTAGGACTGCATTTGATCTTGTAGGTCTATAACTGACATATATTTGTTGTATTGAACGATTGGGGATGGTTTAATTTTTTTATTGCCAAATTTAGTCAAAACTTCTTCCATAGTATTTTCATGCTCCGTAGTAATATATAGTACCTCCCGTTTGTCCTTCCATTTACCTACACACACGTTGTTCCCATAACGATGGATGGTTTCACCAGGCTTAAGTTTTGCCTTACTTACATCTTCGGCAGTTTGTTTTCTTCCCACCCGCAAAGTACCCGTGCAGTATGTATTTCTTTCCAGCAATTGTTTCTCAAGGGTCACAGAATTGTAGTAGTTATCCATGTATAAACTATAACCCTTATCCCAGTAGTTTCTCATGAGATGAAGGACGACATTTGCCGCATGTCCTCTACCGCCCAAATCATCAAGTACTCCAGTGTATATCTGCATATCTTAAAGTATACCACTTGACTCCGTGAGCAAATAAAATTTAATACCGTACTTGTGTTTTTTATTTTTTATGTACTGCCGGAACGCGAGACGGCCACGCCACAAAAGCATCGATTCATCTATCGAAAGATTTTTACCAGGGGAATAAACCGATTCCATTTTATTGTTAAAAAAGTTCAATAATGGCCAAACTTTGTACAACCTGTCACTTTTCAAGTCCTGAGAATTTTCAACAAAATGAAGACACCGCAAAATAATCAAATATCGGTCTCTACCCATGTATTTTCTAATAGGCAAATTCAGAAAACGACTAGTACGCCAGTAGTCTCGCAATTTGGGTAATTGAAGAATTCCCATAAAAATTGTAAGTCCCAAAAATAAAGTAATTTCTTCTCTATCCACTGGTTTCCATCGACTTATTCTAGAGTTTGGTCCAGACGGTTCATTTAGTAGCACATGCTCTGCGTAAATATTCGTTTGACGCACTAACAAATCAAAGAACTCGTCGTCGGCCAGGAGGAAAAAAAATCAATGGGCTTACCTTCACCAGGTATTGGTACCTTCAATTCTTGCCTTCCAGTAAACACAATTTGCCCAAGATCGGGGGGGTTTTCTCTCCATAAACTGTCTTCATTTCCCATAGCCGCCACATTCAACATATCATCCAATAGCTCCGTGGCATCCAACGACTCCGTGTCGCTTTGCGAGCCATCTATTGCATCTTGACGATCATCGAATACTCCAGAAGTAGCACTCCAGTCGCTGCCTGAGTCCGCAAATGGCTCTTCATCACTCGAACTCGATAAATGTGCTAGTGCAAACATCATGCGTAAGCTTCTTCGGATTTCGCAGTCTAAGCCATTTCGGTACCGAAGGGCCGGGGGACGAACTGTCGGCCATCATAAAAAACCCGCACCACAATTAAAAAGTAATACCCAATGTGCTCACACAAAGTTATAAACATTACTGCCGTGATTATACCGATTTTCATTTAACTATTACGGAATAAAATACAGGAGCACCACCTGTTGGCAGTTGCAAAAAAATCAAATAAAAACGCGAACCACGTATGACAATTTTTAATTAAAACCTTTAACAACGTGCTCCCACAATATCATAAGCGTTGCTGCTATGCTCGTCGATTGGAGCACCACCTGTTGGCAGTTGCAAAAAAATCAAATAAAAACGCGAACCACGTATGACAATTTTTTATTAAAACCTTTAACAACGTGCTCCCACAATATCATAAGCGTTGCTGCTATGCTCGTCGATTGGCATGTAATTACCTTACAACAGACACCAGGACGCCACCTGTGCGTCGTGAGCTTTGGGCAAGTATGATCGGTTATTATATTAAATCGGCGACCATATAAATACGGACGAAAGTATTTAGTTGCCCAAACTATGGCAAGTAACTCTTTTTCGATAGTCGAATAATTTTGTTCGGAATCGTTAAGGGTTCTTGAGGCATATGCTATTGGTAGGTCTTGTCCGATGGGACCTTGGGATAGAATGGCTCCTAATGCTACATTGGAGGCATCAGTGGTAAGGTTAAAAGTTTTATTGAAATCGGGATATTGTAATATGGGTTCGTTGGTAAGTAAGGATTTACAGGTATTAAAACAGGTAATATATTCATCGTTAAGTTCTATTTTAGCATTATTTTTCAAGCATTTAGTAAGAGGTTTAGTTAGTCGTGCAAAGTCTTTAATAAAGCGTCTGTAATAACCTTTAATATCCTTTAATTTTTTTTGTCGTTTTAGGGATTGGATATTTAAGAATTGCTTCAATTTTGTCAGGGTTCGGTTTAACTCCTTCCGGTGTAACCAAGTGACCTAAGTAAGCTACTTCCTTTCTTAGGAATTCCGATTTGTCCAGTTGGACTTTAAAATTTGCTTCCCTAAGTCTCTGAAATACTGCTTTAAGACGTTCTAAATGTTCTTGTAGTGATGTCGAATATATTATAATGTCGTCTAGGTAAACTAGGCACATTTCATTATGTATACCGCGAAGTATATTGTCTGCAACACGCTGAAAAGTAGCTGGGGCATTTTTAAGTCCGAAAGGCATGCGTAAAAACTCCCAATGGCCATTTTCGGTAGTAAATGCCGTTTTTTCAATATCTTTTTCCTCCATCTCTATTTGTTGGAAACCGCTAGCGAGATCAATGGTTGAAAAATATTGGCAATTTCCTAATTTGTTAAGCAATTCAGTTGTGTTAGGTAAAGGATATCCATCTTCGATTGTTTTTTCGTTCAATTTTCGATAGTCGATAACGACTGACCCTTTGGAGTTTATCGATTGTAGTAGATATAAATCTGTAACTGTAAGAAACACTGTGCTGTCACTAAAAAATTGGGAACATATTACGATGAGTATAGATATTGTTTATGGGTATCATATTATAGAATTTTCAATTATAAAATGAATGTTTGTAGGTATTGTTTTGAAATTTTATTAGAAGCTCACAAGAGCAAAAATAAATCATTATTAGCAGGATTTGATAATTTCCATGAAACAACAGACACAGATTCTCTTCTCACAGATAAATATCAGGGTCATTTCTATTGGAGTCAAAGTTGCTATCATGAAGTATTGTTTACTGTTAGAAGCCTTGAATCATGCGTAAATGCATTACATTCACACCCCCCTAAAAGTTACAGATTTATAGATTCTGAGGATAATGATAGTGAACATGATAAATTTCCTGGATGCAAAAGTTTTCTTCTTCCTCCCACGTTCGAGCGGTAATATATATATTGTAATGAATATTATGATTCTAAAGATAATTTATTGATTTATTTATTTATGAATTTGACTGATTAATATTTGATATTATTATTAGCAACAAGATCTTTTCCTCTGCGGTGTTTGGTTACGCCAGTTTCCAGTTGGATTATTAGGTATGTGAATGAAAAATTTGATTCAATTATAATTATAAATTTATTACAAAATAGTTAAATTAAAACAGTAATATTGAAGTTTAATAAGGAAAAAGAAAGGCCTTTTAGTAATTATAAAAGAACTTACTTGATGTGCATTTAGTTAAATTAACCAATGTTGTTTATGTAATGGCAAATAAGATTATCAAATACACTAATTATTAAATATCAAGTAAATTCCTTTGTTTTTTTAAATTATAAAATTCAACTAACTACTACAAAAATTTTTAAAAGTTTACAATTTTATCTGACCTTGAAATAAAGTCCTGCTTCCTGATTGGTGGAAAAATCTGTAGTTCATCTATGAAAAACGGAGACGAACGAAGCGATACTTGGAACCTCCGACCTTGGCAAAATGTCGCCTTATTAGACGTTTGGACTCTCGTGTAATATTATTGTGTTTTGTTTGTTCCTCAAATTTGATACAGTTTAGTGTTTGTTGGATTACTGTTCGTTTTATTGTATTAATAATGGTAAGTACACTTATATTCTTCTTTTTTATCGACCAAAAACGTTTTAATTTCACTTTTGGATTCAATCTTAGTAATGTCACTTTTTTGTCACTTTATTTTACTTTTTGATTGTTTTACTTTATTCTTAACGTCACTATTTAACACTTTATTATGATAACTACTTTAAAAACTGTTTGTTCAAATTGACTGTTCACACTCAGATCTTCACTGTTTGACTTCCAATAATAAACTCCCCACTTCGACCTCTGTTCAAGTCTTTTATAGGTTTCCATCTTCTCGAAGCTTCTTTTCTTTTGTTCTAGAGATTAGTCATTTCTGGAAAAATATGTGTATCTCTTTCTTTCACATATATGACTAGACATTCTTACTTCGTCTATCATGGATAATTCCAGAATCAAATATAGCAAAAATATATCTGTCTCTTTTTTACACATTATATAATCAATTTTCGCGAAATTTCCTTTAAATAACATATTTATGTACTAAATATAATATTAATACATTACATAATAAAATAATTTCTAACTTAAAATTCTCTTACAAATACACAAAATATATAATAAAATAATACAATATAATAAAAATTATTTGATTTAGTTATATTAAACAACCTCTGTTGATATTATAACCATTCAACTATTGACAAATATTTAAACATTACAATATATATATATAATTGATTAAAATATGACTTAATATGTATGTAATTAATTAAAATATTACATTTACTTACTTTGTGTATATTGCTTAAAAATTTAAACTTTCATTTTATGTATATTGTATTAAAAATCTTTAATCTTTTTTGAAACTATTTATTTAAATCATTGATAAATTTAAGCTTATAAAAGCATACCAATTCTCGTAGAGCATTGTTCAACATATCATTTGATGTTGTATGTATATTGTATTATTGTATTAATGAAATAATTCTTACCTTCCTTTCTGGAGAAGAACTGATAAGTTAGAACTTGGAACTGTTAAGTTTGCTATCTTACTATGTAATTCATTAAAATATATATTATATATTATATATTATATATATATATATATATATATATATATTACTTATATTGTTTTAAAAATTTAAACGTTTAATGTATGTATATTGCATTGTTATATTAAAAATGTGTAATAACAATTCTATAATCTCTTTTCAAACTTTTTATTTAAATCATTGATAACTTTAAGCTTGAGTATATTATAAAATCATTATAGACTTCAGGATTTTTATTGGTATTTTGATTATCTTACGATGTAATTCATTAAAATATTACATTTACTTATATTGTTTTAAAAATTTTAAATGCATGTATATTGCATTATTATATTAAAAATGTGTAATAATAAATCTTTAATCTTTTTTCAAACTTTTTATTTAAATCATTGATAACTTTAATCTTTTTTCAAACTTTTCATTTAAATCATTGATAACTTTAAGCTTATAAAAGCATACAAATTCTCTTAGAGCATTTTTCATTATATTTGATTTGATGTTGTATGTATATTACATTATTATATTAAAAATGTGTAATAATAAATCTTTAATCTTTTTTCAAATTGTTTATTTAAATCATTGATAACTTTAAGCTTGAGTATATTTTAAAATCATTATAGACTTCAGAATTTTTATTAATAGATTGATAATTTAATCTAACTAGATTAATATGAAAACGTATAAAAAATAATATGCTGTAGGTATCCATAATATTGAATTATAGTTTTTGATGAAAATTCTTTGATTGTAAATAAATTGCAAATAGTTTTACGGACGAAAGGGAATCTACAATGTATTGTTTATTTTAATCAACACAACTTGACTATTATTATGTAGTAAGATTTGTAATTAAGATGCAATAAATAAAACAAAAATAACTTAATCAATTTCTTTTATTTTAAATATATATTTAACTATAAAATCATAATTTATTTTTCTGAAAAAACAAGACAAAAATTAATAAATATGAAACCATTAACTTTGTAGTGTTATTACCTTTATTGTGGAGCTATGGCCCACACAATTATCCCCTGCGGTCTGATATCTATGAATATGGCTACCTCATTGAGGGTAGTCAAATAAATCATCTCCAAGGGAATATTGACTGGGCTTGTTGTCCTTATTATTACTACTGGTAGATTCTAAAAACGAAAATCGCAACTACATCATCTTTCTAATTTCTCAAACTAAAATAGGAGGGTTATCATAACATAAACGATTTGATGAAATTCTTGTGTACAAAAAAAAAAATTTCTAGTGAAAAAAAAACCTTTTATATTAACAGAGAATCGATGATTTCTAAAATAACCTGGATTAAAAAGCAAATAATATTTGAGAAATGTTTACAGTTCTAATCAATAAAATAAATTATAAATATAGTTGTTATGATATCGATTGATGTTTAGGATTTTGAAAAAATTAGTTTGTAGCAAATTAATTTTCTTCTTCATTAACAATGTGATATTTTGCTCAATATTCTATTATATATTAAAAAAAAATAATTATGAAAGCCTACTTAAATCAAATAAATAAAAGTACTCACTTGATGTGTAGGAGGTCTTACGCTGGCCACCAGCTTATAAATTGCTTAATCTATAGAAAACACGTAAAACATTAAAAAATAGGTTTAAAAATATATATATTACCTTCTAACCTTCTAAATAGTCGCTCATTTTGACTGTGAACTAAAATCATATAGCCTAGGATAGTTAATTTATAGATGGACAAAACCTTGATTAAAATAATATGAACATCAACTTGCACAGGAAATGTTGATAAGATATTAATAAAACTTTACTCTTATCTACCAACTTAACAGTATTTTAAGGATGTCTTCTTGGTTTTATGCTGATAATAGTGATCTTCTTCAGGTACGTGACAATCAATTTGCCAATTGAAATTCATTATTTAACTTTAACTAGTCGCAACACATAAAAACATCATCAAAGAGCATTATGACATCTAAAGAGAAAATTCAACTTGTAGACGAGCTCCACAAACCGATACGGAGAATGTATCCACGAAGACGTCAAGGGTTTGGATAAAAGTTTTGATAAACATACTATCGTGTGACCTTTACGAAAAAACAATTCGCAACAAGTTGAGACTTGTATTGAAAAGAAGTCTGTTATCGAAGTACACGTTTTCTTTATTGGAGAATTTATCATTTTGTGAAATGTATAGGAATATTATAGAATATGAATTTTTAAAAATAATGATACTTTAAATTCTATAAATATTTTGACTAAGATTTGTGTGACAATAATTTACTTAAAGAATACACTTTTTATTATAAATCAAATGTTGTTAATAAATTATCTCACGCTAGGAACATTCAAGTGTACCCAGACACATCTACGGCACTGGTTTTTTAATGTTATATTACCTTTTTGAAAGTATAATTTTTATTGTGAAATGTATAGGAATATTATAGAACATGAATTTTTAAAAATAATGATACTTTAAATTCTATAAATATTTTGACTAAGATTTGTGTGACAATAATTTACTTAAAGAATACACTTTTTATTATAAATCAAATGTTGTTAATAAATTATCTCACGCTAGGAACATTCAAGTGTACCCAGACACATCTACGGCACTGGTTTTTTAATGTTATATTACCTTTTTGAAAGTATAATTTTTATTGTGAAATGTATAGGAATATTATAGAACATGAATTTTTAAAAATAATGATACTTTAAATTCTATAAATATTTTGACTAAGATTTGTGTGACAATAATTTACTTAAAGAATACACTTTTATTATAAATCAAATGTTGTTAATAAATTATCTCACGCTAGGAACATTCAAGTGTACCCAGACACATCTACGGCACTGGTTTTTAATGTTATATTAACTTTTTGAAAGTATAATTTTTATTGTGAAATGTATAGGAATATTATAGAACATGAATTTTTAAAAATAATGATACTTTAAATTCTATAAATATTTTGACTAAGATTTGTGTGATAATAATTTACTTAAAGAATACACTTTTTTATTATAAATCAAATGTTAATAAATTATCTCAGGCTAGGAACATTCAAGTGTACCCAGACACATCTACGGCACTGGTTTATTAATGTTATATTACCTTTTTGAAAGTAAAATTTTTATTGTGAAATGTATAGGAATATTATAGAACATGAATTTTTAAAAATAATGATATTTTAAATTCTATAAATATTTTGACTAAGATTTGTGTGATAATAATTTACTTAAAGAATACAGTTTTTATTATAAATCAAATGTTAAAATGTTGAATCTGGAACCGTTGGCGAAACTGATACCGAAAACCGTTTACACCGTTTATACTCAGTCTCTGAAGAAGATAACTTGGTTATCGAAACGCGCGTCAGACATATAAAAGTGTGTGTTGGTGTAGTGGTAGTGTAAACGGTTTTCGAAATCAAATGTTGTTAATAAATTATCTCACGCTAGGATCATTAAAGTGTACCCAGACACATCTACGGCACTGGTTTATTAATGTTATATTACCTTTTTTAAAGTATAATTTTTATTTACGTTTCACAATAAATCGTTGACTTGGTACCTGCTCTTAACTGCTCTTAAGGGATTACTAAAAAAAGGTGGTTAATATTTCTTCGAACATTTACAGAAAGGTATTATTTATTTTTATCTAGGAAGATATATACGTATACGTAAGTTTCAACAGTTCTGCCTAATTTCAATTAATAAATAAACATAAAACTTGTTTGTTTGTTTTTAAAAAATTTCGTGATTTTTTTTACAAAATAAATTTAAGTTTTAGTAAATGTTACCGAGTTTTATTTAAATCTATTTTGAAAACAGGATTACGGATCTGTTAATGTTTACTGTACAGTGAGAAATTTATAACCTTTCATTACTAATCCCCTAAGGTCAGGTACCGGAGTCAACGAATTATTGTGAAACGTACTTTACCTATATATTATTATGAATTTATTAATTTATTGTTGTTGGGTTCTTATGGTTTAGCTTTTTTGTTTTATTATTTTAATTTTTCTGATGTTTAAATGTTATTTTAGTAAACCCACGTTAATTGTGACAAGATATTATTAGTGGTTTGTTTTTATTTGATTTGATGTAATTGTTGAAGTTTTTTATTACAATAATGTTGTTAGCCACTTAAATTATATGTATAATGATGACTAGCTCGTTTGTTTAATTCAAAATAAATACTATCGTTATCGAAAAATTGTATCTCAGGTCGTACAGGTTTTACCACAGATTTACGCTCAAACAAAATTATAAATTTTCTATCAAAATGAAATTAAAAAATCTTTACAATGAAGTAGTATAAATGTCCTCTAGCGGCAAATAACTATTATCGCTTTAAAACAGTTTATACGCACACTTAATACAAATTAAATAACGGTACCTTTTTTAACTTTGTCTCTCGAGTGTTCGCCATTCACATGTAGGTGTCGCTGGAACTGGTGGTCTATCTTCTCTTCTGGTAAACACGTGGGATACAGAAAATTCAATGGTGTAATTAAAGACAGAAACTTTTACGATGTAGAATTTATTATTGTTTACTTGTGGATTTATTTATACAATTTACTGGTTGATAAGACTCCCTTTTTACAAGTTTTATACTAGGATTATTTCTGATATAAGGTAAGTCAAGCTTCTTATTTTAATTTGATACTAACTTTTGTATCATTAAAATTACAGTTGAAACTGTTATATTATAAGATTACTCTGCTCGATTCAACAAACCTATTTTCTAGTCGAATAATGTTAACTTATAAAGTTAATAAAATTTATGACTAATCAAAGTCTTTTTTAAAAATGTAGATTACAAGTTGAATATTTTAATAACTGTTGTTGAATGTTTTGAAAATGAGTCTTGAATCTTTTTAAAATTAAACTTGAGTGTTGAGTCGTGAAAGTTTTTTTTAAAATTAAATATTAAATGTTTGTTGAAAGTTTAAAACGAGGCTTAAATATTTGTGTAAAGGGTCTTGACTGTCTTAAAATTAGGCTTGAATCTCTTTTATTCTTCCTGACTGGTTGTTTTACGTAAATACTGAGATCCCTCTCTCATTATTCTCTGACCAATAAAAATGCTTCATTTAAAAACTCTACGAGAACCAATCAGAAGGAACTATTTCTTAATTTGCTTATTTCTAACTAACTACTTATATTTTACAAACAATTTTTTTACATAATATATACAATAATCATTTCTAATGTTCAATAATTTTTTATAATTCATTATGGTCGGAAAAGCTCTCAAATTATATCAACACTGAGGCTTGAAGTCATAAATTAATTCGACCGATACATTTCCGAGTAACTCTTACGTCACAACGTGCAGGTGCTATTCTAAGCTTTTGGAGTTCGAGGAACCAAAACATTTCAAACACGCGATGTTGTGTAGCACTCAAAGTTCTGGTAATTTGACATTCCATAAGCTACACCTGGTATGCAAGACACTAAGAAATCACAAGTACTTTTTACTTTGTGAGATAACTAAGAAAAGAAAACACTTTTTAACCTAGTATTTTTATATTTTTCATAGTCCGCTCTTTTAACAGAAACAAGTTTATTGAAAAAATATAATATACACATCATTTGATAAAAAGAAATTATTTTTGTTAACAAAATCTTGAGGACCCGTCTTGTTAAAACTAGTACTTCAGTTGAAAGACCTCGTTTTTGTTTTCTTTCAAACAGATAAACGAGTACAGCTGATCTCACTTTATCGGACGTACAAAGCGTGAGACTGTCACTTGAAAATCATTATAGAAATGAAAATCTTAGGAAGCTACATGTCATTATAGAAATGAAAATCTTGCATGTTATTAAGAAAAAATCCAGTCGGACCGGAAGGTTGCTCTTTTATAAGAGACTGTGTGATGTCCCCTCACTGAAATTGTTAAAAGTTGATGTTAATTAGAGTTTGTGTTCGAGCAGATATGAGAGTAGCTTTTTAGACATTCAAGGCTTTGTCGTAGACATTCATTGTCAAAGAACTCACCAGTGGAATATTGTAAAGTAAATGAAATATTGGAAATATTGCAGACTATATTTACGTTCGAGGACAACAAAAAGCAGAATTTCTTCTCAAGAAATACCACGTTTTTCCACACATTATTGATGTTACCATAGCACCTTTTGTGAAACTTTACCCAAGATCCGAACCCCCTGCTACGCCCTATCTGAATCATGTGTCCCGAAAGAAACGTACAACTCAGTGGTTTTCTAATGTTATATTACCATAGATAAATAAACCTTATAACCACAAATGCGTATTTTTTACCTTATCATTCTCGCTTATCTTTAAAACAGTTTGTTTATTCATCAACTTTTATATATATTACATGAAGATTGAAATTTCCGTCTTACAATTTTTAAAATTAAAACAAAAATATATTGTAAGAAATTAAACTATTCTTTAGTTTTTAGTTTATTATTCCCCCTTTAAAAATAACAATTTAACAACAAAACGTCTTAACGCTACGATATACTAAACTCATCTGAATCATTCACTATTGAACTGATTCATTAGCAAAGTAATAGATTATCGATGACACATCCTCCTCGGTATTTCGACAACCGTTGACACAAAAACCCTTACACTCGGCCATCCTGTTAACTTGCCTGTCCTTAGGCTTTGATCATCTGCAACAAAAATGCTATTAATGCTCTCACACTATCTTTTGAACGATTAAGCAAAAAACTATACAAAAACTAAGGTGAGAAAGATAGAAACACCTTGTAATTACTTTAATTAAACAAATGAAGAAGCTACTTGAAATGAAATACCGGCCACGCTACACCCTTAAGACTTATAGTATAAGGTATACAAATGAAACTGTTTGTTAAAGCTATTGTTTATTTATTGAGAATATAAGTACTTGCTGATAGTGAACTGGAGTTGTAAAAAGAGGACTTAACTTTGAATGTCTGCGCTGTCTAGAAGGGCGGCTTCAGCTTCTTTATGGATGGATGAAAGTTTCTGTGATGGTTCTGGCTGCTCGAAATGTAATAGTACCTATTCTTATCTCAGAAGTAGTTCGAAGGGCTGTCTACACATAGGCGGCAACTGGGCTCTAACTTAGATTAATTGTAGCTTGGCTTCAACTTGGAGATGATTTAACTGTAGCTTGACTTCAACTTAGGGGTAATTTTCACTCCAACTTAGGGGTAGTTTTCACTCCAACTTAGGGTAATTTTCACTCCAACTTAGGGATGATTTTTCGTCAACCAATTTGGGAAATTTCACAAGCTGAGATACAGACGCTTCAGTTTGCCTGTTAGTCGTCGAGGAAAGGAAGGATCGTTGCCTTGCGGGTCGTTTAAATAGATTTGCTCAAGACGGAATTTGTGTTTTATGTCAGTTGTCAGCGTTCTTTATTTGGCCTCATTCAAACAGATAAATAGTTAGCGTCTATAAGGGGTGTCTTGTTTACAGTGGCATTAACAGTAAATAGGGTCGGTTTTAATGTTAATAAGAGCGGTATCGTTTACGGTCGATAATAGTGCATGGTGACATGACGATAGACATGTTACACCCCCTCTCCTCCGGAAAAATGGTTCGAAGAAACATTTTTCTGAGTAAAGAAGTGTGAACGAGATAGCGGCAATAAGTGTCATTGAAAGGAGTAGCAGAAAAGTGGGGATAGCGAAATAATTAGAAAAAAGGTATTAGCGCCCATCTATGTTTTTGTGGTAACTAAAAGGTTCGGTTTGTGACGTTTGTGCTTCCATGTCAGCGTAAGATACATAAAACGATATGTTTCGACAAAATGCTGGAACCATAAATGCTCAAAAGCGAGTGGTTCCAAGCAGTTCGAAACGGACAAAGCGCACACTGAGTACAAAAGGGCAAAACCACAGCAAAAATTTCTCAGCGCAAGCCAACGACAAAATAAAGGAGTGTTTCGCAGCAACACCGGAATTTTAAATGTGCAGAGCAAAATAATTCCCGAGAGTGCGAAACAAAATGTCCCTGGGGAGAGACATCATTTGAAACAAAATAAGTGCTGCCAGTCTAAAATTTGCAAGGAACGAACCCAATCGTGACAGTAAAAAAGTACATATTTGTCATAATGACGTCACCACGGGTGAGTTACTATTTTACCAGCCAACAATTGTTCGGCAGAGCGACAACACTTACAATGTTCCACACGGAGCATACGACAACAAAGCTAGCAAACAAAGGTCACAATACGGCAACTCAAAAAAAGTAAGATATGGCAAAAACGATACATAGATGTGGACGATATATACGACGATAAAAACGGCAAATAATGGAAAGATTAGTCACGGTTGATAATAGCGAGAGGGGGGTAAGGGTGGTTTACGACGGTATGGCGAAAAGAAGCGATTGGCATTTATTGAATAATTGGGCAGAAGAATTTTAATGTATAAAGATGGTGCAGGGGATTACACGTCATAGGCGTAGGTATAACTTTTCGATGGGGGGGGACCAGATGGAACACTTACTGATATAGACCCCACCCGTAAGGGGAAATCTACAAACTCATCGAAGCAGTATAGGCATTTACTCCCATGCATGTATCCTATAGGTAACGTAACGACGAATGAAATACACAAAGAATGCTTTCCTAAACATTAAGCATTTTTAATAATTAACTTTAGTACAAACTAGAAATATAGTTAACTTATTATAAACTAATGTAATATAAACTTGGTATTATATTACACTAGTAGTAGTAGATCACTTCACTAGTAACATTAAATTAAATAATCAAATTGAACCTTTTTCTATTTGCAACCAGTTCGTTTACAACCTGGTCAGTAGAAATTTTAATATCTCTGTGGATATTAAGGAGTGCGAGGCCTGACAGACGACATTCATTCATTGAATTTCTTAAGTAGGTTTTTAGGCGTTTTAGCGTGGAGAAAGATCTCTCTGCTTCACAAGTAGTAACAGGCAACGTGGCTAGTATCAACAATAATTTGCGAATGTTGGGGTAAAATAGTTCAGGACACATGTCAATAACTTCCAAAAGAGATTTTTTTAAATGATCCGCTATGGTCTTTCTCCATAAAACTAATTCCGTTTCTATTTCTTCACCGGCGAGAAGGCCAATAAATTTGTTAGCCGCTTCACGAATTTTCTTTTTATCTTCTTCAATATCGTGTGTTTGGAACTGAGGCAAGAGGAACTGAATTTTAGCGACTGTCTCCTGGTGTGACGAAAACCGGCCATCAAGTTCGGTTAGTACATGGTCAATGAAGGGGTAGAATACAGATCTCCGGTAATAAATTTCAGCTGTCTCGGCAGGAACATTAATGCGGTGTCGCTGTCTGGAGATTACTCTTGGAGCACTTAGTTCTTTACATGCGACCTCTTCAGCCTTCTTAAAAATCTTTTTGAAATAGATTTCACTCCTCATTTCCCTAATTGCTTCTTTTATCGACTTTGCATGAGCAAGGGCCTCAAATAAATTTATAGATCTCTTCTGCAGCGCCACGGCCAGATTTCTTGTTATACCAAATACTTCATTGAGGACTTGGAGGGATATTATGAATCCATCATCCTCGATTGTTTTAAGAAGTTGCCACGCTTGTGTCGAAAAATCTTTTTTCATCTGGTGCAATACTTCAAGGGTGCGCACGACGGTTTCGTACATTTGTACGAACCTCAGTACTGCAGAATGCTTTTCCACAAACCTGGTTTCGCAAAGGAAATCAAATTTTCGTGATTTGTTTTCAGTTCCTCGGCAATGTTCTTGAGTATGCCGTCTCTTAAGGAAGATAAATGAAAAAAATTCACGACACTTTTCACCGTACCAATACAGTTACGTATTTGAGGTTCTTCGCAAGAATGGGCCAAAACTAGATTCAAGCAATGAGACGCACAGTGTACGTAGTGCGCTTTGGGATATTTTTCACTAATTTTGGTTTTCACGCCCCCAAAACGTCCGCTCATCACTGCCGCCCCATCATAGCCCTGTCCCACTAGGTTATTTAAATTAAGATTCAGGTACGATAGTCTCTCAAGTATGCTTGAAGCAATGCCCTCTGCTGTGACATCTTTCACTTCAAAAATTCCAAAAATTTTTCACAAATTGTGGCCCTTCCCGAAGAACAGTCTACGTATCGAATACAAATTGAAAGTTGTTCATGTCTGGAAATGTCCTGAGTTTCATCCGCCAGCACAGAAAAATAGCACTCAGACATACTCTCTGTTATCTTCCGTTGGATTTGACGGCAGCATATTTCAATAATTTCATTTTGAACAGACGGTGACGTGAACATGTTCCGTCCGTCTTCTCTCTGGCTCTCCAAATGCTCTTTTAAGAGCTTATCTCCTGAAACAGCCCTGAATCGTAGCAATGCTCGGAAATTCCCGTCATTTATAGAGGGTTCAGTAATTCCAATCAATTCCTTTTCACTGTGCCCTCGCAGTGCTATATTCTGTCGGCCACAGAAAACAATCGTTTCAATTATCGATTGCAGCTTTCGGCGGTTTTCGTCCGCAGTTTTTATAGTTAGACTGTAATGCTTCACTGACATCCTGAGAACGACCCTCTACGATTATTAAGAAATTTTGAGCCTTTTCCTTTGCAAACTGGTGATATTTTGACTTTTCATGGATTCTGAAGTTTTCCAGGGCATTCTTCCAATTATTGAATGGCTTTTTTACAAAATATCCTAGTTTTTGGCTACCGCGGCCTGCTTCGGGCCCACTAAATAGTACACAAAACTTACAGAATGCACCTGTTTTTCTTGGCTGTACAGAAGCCAGGAGAATTGTTCCATCCATTTCAATTGAAAGGAAAGGTTCTTTTTCGTTTTTCCTACTGCAGTACATGGAAACTGATAACTAGGGTCTGGTTTCCAAGGACGCTGCAGTAGCTGCAACTTTTCGTCGTCACGCGGAAGGGCATCCAAGTACCGCCCAATGTCATACTCGTCGCAGGATTCGATAGAAACGTCAACGTCTCTGGATGTCGATGGAAGTGATGGAAGATTGGAACCTTAAACATAAGCATACAAATCATTGTAGATTTTAGCGCCGTCGCTTCGCTAGCGTGGGTATAGTTAATATGACGGTAAAAGCATCAGTGAAAACATCACGCTCCTTTTGGGCTTCGCTACTGTCGGTTTAAAATATCCTATTAAAATAGCCAAGGATGGATACCCTAGACTGTCTATCCTTGAATTTATGTGCATGTTTTAAAATAAAACAAATAATAAATTTTTAGTTTTATAAAAAAAAATTAAATTTTTATTAAATTTTCAGGATAAACAATGCTTTTTCAACAATGAAGGAAGAATTTAGATTAAGAACCACGACAACCGAAATCCGGAAAAGGTGTAGGGCGTGTATGAGAAATAGTGGAGGACATTTTGAGCAGTGTTTATGAAAATAAATAAAATTATTACTAAAAATTTATTATTTGTTTTATTTTAAAACATGCACATTTTCACTATGTGAGAGGCTTTTTAGTGTCTGTGGAAACACATATTCCACATTTCAAAATAAAAAGAGACGACAGGTAGTTTACTATTGTGCTAGACATGGACAAACCCGGCCTCCGTAAAAACAATTACTGTTATTGTCGGCGTAGGGCGCGGGTTCAGGTAGAGAGCTTTTTGTTATTTCGTCATAAAAAAAAACTAAATAAGCTAGGCGAATGAAAGTGGTATCATTTTAAAGAGTGATAACTAGAGTCTTTTTTTTAAATTATTATAAAGTGTCTGTAGGCTTTCATTTTTTTTAAATTTATACCTAAACTTGAAGGTTTGATAAAATTTTTGTCTCTATCATGATTTCGTGGGCCTACAATTTTTTTCGTAGGTATTTTCTGAATCAAGTAACATTTATTTTACATGTGCAATGTATTGATGATCAAAGCAAAAAAGAAATGGCGTTGATATATCAAGAAACAAAAAAGATATGATGGATAAATCATTGATTTTCGGCATTTTATCCTAAAAATAGAAAATCATCATTAAAAAAAAACCGTAACACTTTGCGTATAAGTAAGTTAGCCCAAATAGGTTCCAAACGATCCCTTCTACCCAATATACCTCTATGGCTAACCATTCCCCCAACACCCTGTATATATAAATAAAATAAATCTAAGTGTAGATAGGTATTTAACTAAAAATATTATGTGCATAGTTATGCCATGTCTGACTGCTTATTGTTGTTATTTATTAGATAGGTTAGGTACCTGTTGGTTGTAGTTGAGTAGCTTCGTCACTCGTTACTGCTTTCTTTTTCGTTACAGGTTGAAAAAAATCATGTATTCGCTTCATCTTCAAAGATTTCTAAAAATTTTTACAAACCGAAGCGCACTTAACACACAAACCAAACCAAATACTAGACGCGTGCACTCGTACAGCCTGATGCAAGCTTAGTGGCCTTACCCTCGCTCGATCACCGCAGTCGCTCTACGTGACGCGCCGCGCGTGCGCTTGCACTCACAGCCACAATTCAATCAACCACACTGATTACGCGCCATCCCCCTAATATTTCAAAATTTAAAATAAAACTTCATTCTATCCAGTATACGTTGATTTTTCAATGGGGGGGGTCCGGACCCCTATGTCCACCCCTTACCTACGCCATTGTTACACGTGATAACCGCTAACAGGAGTTTGAATTCGGCAACATGAGTTTGAACGCGACAACAGAATACTGATAAGATAGAGGAGAAGGTACTGTAGACTGAATAAAGAAATTACTATAAAGGCGAAAAGAAAGGTACATAAACGTACGTGAAGAATGAAGATAAAAGGGACTAAGCAGTCATTTTTCTCAAGCCTATTATGTTTATAAACCAAGCGCAAGCCGCAACTCAGCAGAGGCCAACCCAGCTCGATTGGGGCCTAACGTCTTTCGACACGTCAATCGATGACTCTACGTTGGTTACACTAATAAAAATTAACTCGTTCTTTGTTTGAGGGACGGTTAGAAGACTCGGGATATCATAAACAAAAATATATAAAACAAAAAGGGGGACCAAAGATTTGAATGACGTAAAACCAGTTTAAGTATGGTGACTCTTTCACGGTGGCTATCCGGGGTTTTTTATGTTTAAACAGAATGACTAAAATGCGGGGTAAGAAAAGGATCCGTTTTGTCCGGAGAACGGTATAAACTCCAATGTAGCTTGGTCTACTTCCTTTTCTACACGGGGGAAAGTCAATGGGGGAGCCAAGTTGTATATGGTATGATTATGTAAACGGTTATATATTGTAGCGTGGCAAAATAAGGGTACAAAAAAAATGAAAAATAAAAAAGTAATAAAAAAATAAGAGCAAAAAATTAAAAGTTATATTGAACAAACAAGAATATGTGGACGAAGACTAATGCAATACTGGTCAAATTGTAAAGGAGTACTCGAACTGATTATTCTGGGAGGTTGCCTGTTAGCGTCCACAGTAGCCATAGGTCATCGCACAGAAGTCACAAATGAGGGGTTCCTACACAATATATCCAGTACAGTGAAGCGTGTTTAAAGTGATGACTAACAAAAGACTAAAACTCAAAGGCAATAGAGACTCTAGACACTACCTGAAATGCGGCTCGATACAGTTCTACACTGTCCAAAGCATAAGAATGTATCACTTGGGTTCCACGCAATATTTTACTTGACTTCAAATAATTGGCCTGCATTTTGAAACAACAACACACAAACTAAAAGTACTCCAAATACCCAAAAGGCAAACACAAAAGATAAGGTATCTGAGCACAAAACGACAATAACCAATACTAACAAAAGCAGGGAGGTATCCAAAATCTACATAAACTCCAAATTCCAAAAATAGACACCCAAGATCCAAATTACTAATACCAAATGCACACAAAGACAACTAGTAGGGAACCAAATCTCAAATGAGTCCAAATCTCTATAATCTCTGCTACATCTTTCTAAAAACTATGGGTATTGACTGGAGATGAAAAGCTTCCATTAGCATTTTCCCTAACAAGAAGATCTGTTAAAATTCTACACTTTAGTTCGACAGTATGGTTTCTTATCTCGATTTCATAAGGTAGTTCAAAAGTTTTAAAATGATTAGCCTGCATTTTGGACATAATACTCAAATTTAAAAAGTACTCAATACTCAAACGACAAAGACAAAAGGTAAGTATCTGAATACAACAACAACATCAACAATCGACAGTAACAAAAGCAGGCAAATATCCAAACTCCAAATGAACTCTAAAATCTAATAAGAGAAACCCAAAATCCAAATGAATGATTCCAACTAAGCATAGAGATAACTAACAGATAGCTAAACCTTAAATGGACCTAAAAGTCAACAAACAGGTACTCAAAACTAAAGAAAACAGCATAAGAATCAAAAATCAAAAAGCCAAGAACAGCATGACAGGTATCTGAAATGACAGTAATAATTCAAAACCGGCAACAGCATTAATCTAAGTCTCAAAAGTGTACAAAAATAAAAATAAAAATGCAATACTCAAATAAACATACAAGTCAAATAACAGAACTCCAAAACCAAGACAACAAAGTTATCGAACAACAAAGTGTATGTGTAATACTGTATTAGCATATATAACTCAAAAATAAAATAGCAAATACTACAAATAAGTATCAGTTTAAATTGTAAAATTGTCTAATATTTTTAACAGCTGTACTGAAAAATTATTTCAAACCCACTTCTTAAATTTGTCAATTGTTATTTTGAAAAAAAATTCAAACATGTAACTGTTTCAACTCAAAAATATCTTAAATTTGTACTAAAAAGAAAACAATATACTAAATACTACTGGATATTTAAGAATGCAATATCAAGTTAATTTCTTTCAGCAAAAAATTTATTTCAACAAAACTTAAATAAGCAAAACTCAAAATGTTCAAAAAAAGTCATCGAAACAAGAGGAAAAAGTTATCTAGACATTATGTGTTTTTAGAGCAACAAAAAAATTATTATCTATAGCAAAAGTTAATACTGAGGTCAAAAATGAATCAAAAAAAAAATTATATCCCTCTCAATCCAAACTATAGCAAAGCAATAACAAGGGGCGCCAGTTTGTAGCAATAACTGTCCCAAAAAGGCAGGAAGCCAATTTGCAACACTATAACTCCTCAAAAGAGATCCCGGCTAAGAGACTCTCTCCAGGGGGTGGTTCGACTCCAAGTTAATGCTCACTATAGGAAGGATTGTGATGTATAAGTAAAAAGGGCGCCACTATCTTTTGAACGATTAAGCAAAAAACTATACAAAAACTAAGGTGAGAAAGATAGAAACACCTTGTAATTACTTTAATTAAACAAATGAAGAAGCTACTTGAAATGAAATACCGGCCACGCTACACCCTTAAGACTTATAGTCTAAGGTATACAAATGAAACTGTTTGTTAAAGCTATTGTTTATTTATTGAGAATATAAGTACTTGCTGATAGTGAACTGGAGTTGTAAAAAGAGGACTTAACTTTGAATGTCTGCGCTGTCTAGAAGGGCGGCTTCAGCTTCTTTATGGATGGATGAAAGTTTCTGTGATGGTTCTGGCTGCTCGAAATGTAATAGTACCTATTCTTATCTCAGAAGTAGTTCGAAGGGCTGTCTACACATAGGCGGCAACTGGGCTCTAACTTGGATTAATTGTAGCTTGGCTTCAACTTGGAGATGATTTAACTGTAGCTTGACTTCAACTTAGGGGTAATTTTCACTCCAACTTAGGGGTAGTTTTCACTCCAACTTAGGGTAATTTTCACTCCAACTTAGGGATGATTTTTCGTCAACCAATTTGGGAAATTTCACAAGCTGAGATACAGACGCTTCAGTTTGCCTGTTAGTCGTCGAGGAAAGGAAGGATCGTTGCCTTGCGGGTCGTTTAAATAGATTTGCTCAAGACGGAATTTGTGTTTTATGTCAGTTGTCAGCGTTCTTTATTTGGCCTCATTCAAACAGATAAATAGTTAGCGTCTATAAGGGGTGTCTTGTTTACAGTGGCATTAACAGTAAATAGGGTCGGTTTTAATGTTAATAAGAGCGGTATCGTTTACGGTCGATAATAGTGCATGGTGACATGACGATAGACATGTTACACCGTAATAGTTTTGATTTCCATAAAAACCGTTTTTGCTTTACCGAGGTTTCGCATCGAAGAAGAAATGCAATCAGAAAACTTATTTAACAATAAAATACATTCAGATTTATACGTTTGTTTAATATCACCAAAATTTACCTCATCAGTGCGGATTTTTTCTATTTTGTCAATAACAAGGGTGACATTTTTATTTAATTTAGGAAGCTCTCTGAATAGGACACGGTTTTCTTGTTTAATCATTACCACATGAGATTGATCAAGAAAATCTCTACCCAAAATTAAATTATAATTAATGTAACCATCTAATACAAGAATTGCGTTTATTTTTGCCGAAACTCCCATTAATTTTACTGTTACTGGTGTTGAAATATTGCAAGTGACTGTAGTGCCTATAAAGCCACGAAGAATAGTTTCGTTAATTGAATTTTGTTCCCATTTAAATTTCTTTGCTATTGACAATTTTACAAGGGTTTTAGAGCTCCCTGTATCCACTAAACAAGTTAATTTGCAATTATTTACTTGAATCTTATGAACATACATATTATCGATTTTCTTAGAATCTGAAATTAAATTAATTCCTTTTTTATTTTTTTCTCCCACAAAACATTTATCACTGGTGTGCCCCAGCCTCTTACATTTTGAACATTCTATCTTTGGTTTGCGACAATCCTTGGCGAAATATCCCTTAATACCACAATTGTAACATGAAACATTCGTTTGAGCTTTTTGAAATTTA
The DNA here is from genome assembly GCA_035357415.1 of Ophraella communa. Classification (NCBI taxonomy): domain Eukaryota; kingdom Metazoa; phylum Arthropoda; class Insecta; order Coleoptera; family Chrysomelidae; genus Ophraella; species Ophraella communa. Next base: position 1,186,904 of record CM068979.1, on the reverse strand, counting down.
TTCAAAGAATGATTCATGTAATTATTGTTGCTTCTATGTTTTGGAAATGATTGAAATTTTGGTGCATCTGATTGGGCACTAGTACTAGGCTTGGACAGCTGGCCAAAATTTTTCTAGGTATCGTTTGGCATGTTACCTAAACTGTTTAGATAAGCATAAAGCGCATTAGGATCTACATGGCGTGCAGATCGTACCGTTCGTGCAATATTCACATCTGTAATACCCCCTATTACGGCATCTACGAGATATTCGTTAGGTATTTCCAAATTTAACATACATAATTTCGATAGTTTCTGAAAACAATAATCCCCCAAACTTTTTCCAGCTATCGTTTTATAACTAGATGCATCTTCGAGTAATTTAGAAAAAGGAATACACTTACGAAACTGTTCCATCATACTTTCCTGCAGTTGTTCCCAAGTAATATCGTACTTTACTTGTTCGTCATACCACTGCCTTGCATTCCCTCTAATACGACTTGAAATTAGGCGGATAATTGCATCGTCATCCCAATGAAATCGAGCCGCTAACTTGTTCACACGTTCTACCCATCGTTCCACTAACTGATCATCTTTACCGGGATCGAAAATTGGGATTAAAAATTCATCTCCCGAACATGCGACACTAGAGGTTGAGCGATTTTGTTGTAGTTCCGTAACTTGCTTTTTAAGTCGCTTTAACTCCCTTTTTAGGTCTGCTGAGGACGAGGAACTCGAACTTGAATCACTGTCTGAACTGCTACTTGGCGAGCGTCTTCGCCTTTTTCCCATTTTGCACACAAAAGGCACACGCGAAAAAAATAGTTTTCGGAATATTTTGAATGCAGAAAACACTATTATTAATCCCACTTCTGATTGTAAGAAATTAAACTATTCTTTAGTTTTTAGTTTATTATTCCCCCTTTAAAAATAACAATTTAACAACAAAACGTCTTAACGCTACGATATACTAAACTCATCTGAATCATTCACTATCGAACTGATTCATTAGCAAAGTAATAGATTATCGATGACACCCTCGGTATTTCGACAACCGTTGACACAAAAACCCTTACAATATTATACATGTTATTGTGAAATCATTATGGATATGTGGTAAAGTCCTCTTTAGGTTTCCATGAGGATTGATTGTCCTCTTTTCTTCTTATCCAACAAGGAAAGACTCTGCTTACACTCTCGGCGTTCTTGTAAAGCCTTCTTACGACTTTTCTCTGTATACACGTCCCGGTTGTGGTTTTTCTTTTGGGTGGTTTGCAAATAATTTTAACATTCTTATCGATAATTTTAAAAAATGGTTTGGTGGTGTGCAGTATACGCGTCTTTTTCATACACTATTGAAAATTATGCGAATAGGGTGGATTCAGTAGCTTCGCCATTCCGGCTAATGCCTTTTTTGATCATAGAAAGTGTCTTTACTTGACCCGTTCTTTTGTCGTCGCGTTGGCTTGTTGCCCCCCGTTAATGCTCTTTGATGTTGGAAATGGAGTCATCGGTTGTTAAAAATAATATTACCTTTGAGGATTATGTTAAATGCTTAGCTGGCAACGTTGCACATCATAGTCTGGCTTTGATCATCCTAATGTCTTTTTGTCTTTGTATGATTGGTAAGGATGCTGGAAATTACCCTCGTACCACACCCTGTATATCTAGGACCCTACCGTAACAGGACTCGTACCATACCGTGCGCCAATGCGCTACTCCGGCTAATGCCTTTTTTTTTGATTATAGAAAGTGTCTTTGCTTGCCCGTTCTTTTGTCATCGCGTTGGCTTGTTGCCACCCTTTAATACTCTTTGATGTTGGAAAGGGAGTCATCGGTTGTTAAAAATAATATTACCTTTGAGGATTATGTTGAATGCTTAGCTGGCAACGTTACACATTATAGTCTGGCGTTGATCATCCTAATGTCTTTTGGTCTTTGTATGCTGGAAATTACCCTCGTACCACACCCTGTATATCTAGGACCCTACCGTAACAGGACTCGTACCATACCCTGTATACATACCAATGTTAAGCCTCTGCATTCTTGCGACTTTTCTGTTATACTCTGTATACACCTTTTAACGTGTTGGTTGTGGTTTTTCTTATCGGGGGATTGAAAAAAAATTGCAAATCATTTTAAGAGATATCAAGTTTGTAGAGAGTGCCCTAATGTTTTTCTGTGCAGTATACCTAAACGCGTCTTTTTCATATATCCACTATTACAAATTATGCGCAAAGGGCGGATTCAGTAGCTTCGCTACTTCGGCTCTCTCGCTGGTAATGCCTTTTTTGAGTTGTGAGTGACGTCATAGACCACCCGTTTTTTTGTCGTTGTACGCTGGTGGTCCATAAGGATTCTGATGATGTCTTAAAGGGCGGGTAGCTAATGCCTTTTTGCATCGCGCTGGAGGCCTTTGCTTGTGTGTGACGACCGTTAATGCCTTTTTGACTTGTAAGTGACGTCATAGACGACCCGTTCTTTTGTCGTCCGCCATAAGGGGGTATCCCAGTATGCACGAAGGGCGGTCGCTAATGCCTTTTTGCGTCGCGCTGAAGTGGTCAGCTGATATGCCTTTTTAACTTGTTCTGACGTGATCGCCCGAACCGTTCTAGAACCGAATGACGTTACGCTGAAGGACTGGCATGTCTTTTTGACCACCTGGGTTTTGGATTATAAATGGCGGTCAGCACCTAGCGGATGATAGATATTAAACAGGGGATTAAAAATGGTAGCGCACTCCCCAACGCGATCTACATTACCGACATGTGGCTAACAGCAGGGAGATGGCGCCACTTTCTCTCTCATCCCCAGGCAACCCGCAATACAAACTCGTTCAATTCTTTAATAATTCTAATAAAATTCGCTCCAGTCGCTCAATTATTTAATCATTATAATATAACACAACTATTCCAAATAAACAACTGGTCCACAATTCAGAACCACAGTCCGAAAGTTCAGAACCGTTCCAGAACCGATTGTCTCTCTCATACACATCGATTTGTCTATCTGTCTCTCTCTAACACATTGATTTCCCTATATCCATAGTAGAACTGTCCTAGTATATCTACTTATCTGAAGTTTCTATATTATTTATTTCAAAATTTTGTAAATAATGTTCATCAAATTTTTCTACTAAAAATGGTTATGAAAAATCTAAAGATACGGTACTGTCTAAATTATTTGAAATTGTTGTAAGAGCATAACCATTTTTTGCAGTACTAATACATTGTGGAATTTCGCAGTTGTATAATTTTTGATATGGGATAAAAATATCTTCATGAGAGACACTTGTTTTTATTTTAACAACTTGTTGAGTTCTAGGGGATATTGTTACAAGATTAAGATCGGTATTAACTTCGTGATATTGTAATTTTATTTTACTAAAAGGTGTGATAAGAAATCCTTATGAGAAATTTAATTCTGCTTTTAATAATTTTAAATTATCTAGTCCAATGAGACCATCAAATACGTTATGAAATTTGAAAAGATAGAATTTTAATTTTAATGGATTCAATAGATTAAAAATATTAGATGTAGGAATTTCAACACTATGTTGATGTGCCGATTTTGAAATACAGTAGTCACAACAAATGGATCATTTTTTTATTTCCTTAGAATAATACTTAAAAGCTAGATTGGGATTGATAAATGATCGACTTGATCCAGTATCTATTAAAAATTTTAAATTATGTTCCGGTAGAACAATATACGGTAGTTCACTTGATTTCATATTATTCAAAGTTCTAACTAATTTTGGTTTTGGGTTTTCCGAGGCTCTTAACAAAAATTTTCATTTTCATTATTTGTATTATTGTTATTATTACTTAAATCTATATTATTACTTAAATTATAATCATTAAAATATAATTGATCATCAGTTTGATCAGAATAATTATTGTTATCATTACTTGAATAATCCTGGTAAGGAGGATTATTATTTTCTGAAGTTTCTACACTATAAAGTTCTTCAGAAACAAAATTTGGACGTTTTGTTTGCCTACAATTACTTGTAGAAGGTGGTGTTCTTTTATTCATATGATTATTGTTGTTATTAAATTGTGTACCTCGTGTACTTACGTACATGGGAGTTGGTTTTGGTAAATTAGCATTTGGATTGGGCCTAAAAACATTTACATTTTGATTTGGCCTTTGAAAAACTTGTGAGTTTCTAGGAAAGTTTGGTTGAAACGGTCTTGAATTTATTTGAATTGGTTGTGATGGAAAATTATTTTGTCTTCTGAAAAAATTATTTGGAGTATTAGAATTAAATGTTTGTAAATTAGAGGAGTTGTGATTAGAATATCGATTTTGATTTGGTGGTTGATGAAAGTTTTGTCTAGGACTTTGTTTTTGATAATGTCTAAATGAATTTTGTAAATAATGAGCCTTTTTTTCCTGTAAGACAAACTGCATTGCCTCTCTTAGTGAGGTGTGTTTCATAAAACGAATTGTAGTACCCAAAGGCTCTTTTAATCCGGAAAGAAAAGTTTTTAAAGTTAAATTTTAATATAACTGTCTTTTTAAATTTTTACCATCTTCTGTTTTTTCATGTAAACTTACATAGCTACAGAGTAAATTTAATATATGTAAACACCTATCATAAAATGATTGTGGATTTTCATTGGGATTTTGTTTTATCATTACGAGATCCCTATTTAAACATACTTCATCTCGTTGATCCGAGAAGTTTCTAGTTAATATATCTTTTAATTCTATCCAAGTATTGCAAGCTTGAATATTAATAACTGTTTTGGCTTTACCTTTTATTTTTGCTATAATCGAATTCAACAAATAAACGTTCTGAAAATTATCTGGATTGTTTCTATCAATGAAGTTATTAATTAATGTTTCACTAACGGATATAAATCTATTTAAGTCGTTTGGATTCCCGTCAAATTCGAGTAAACAATTTGAATATTCCCATTTAAAAGATTGTGCTGCCATATTAATTTGATTATTTAAATCTGTCGGGTTTGAGTCAGTAATGGTATCTAATATTAAATTACTAAATGCACATATTTCAGAATTCATAAATTGTACTTACAAAAGAAATAAGACGATTTTAAACATGCTCTACTAACTATGAGAATTCAGCTAGATCCTCGCAGAACTTGGACGATATGGGTCCCAAATCTCGTTGTTTGCTGGATAACGGTTGGAACAGGTCCTCTGTGGACGGAAGAGTAATCCAAAGATGTGGTATCTCACTGCACTAACCAGTTTTCTCACAAAACAACTTTGCTTAGTGTTCGATATACTTCGGTAAATCTTTAAAACGAAAATCGCACATTCGATATGTTCGACCCGAAGAATCCTACTGACTGCGCCAAATAAATTACCACTGTTGTAAAACTTATTTTTTAAAAAAATTTATTTTATTAATTTTACAACTTATTTCCCGACAATTAAAATACGATGTGTACAAAGTGAAATGTAATTACTGACTGCTTGAAATGAATGCAATTTGAAATAAAGAAAACTATGATACAAAAGAAATATGATATGCTGGTGTCGGCTTATTTTATATGATCTTCTGGAAAGAGGGTGACATAATTCACGTCTTACAGAAGAAGTTGGTAGTTTTCCGTCCATCTGGTTTTGTTCTATCATTGCATACCTTACAATCTGAGTTGCTTTTTCTCGAAAATATTGCATGAAAATTCCCATCTAATCGAATATTGTTATTAATGTTTGCAGTTCTTTGTTTTGCTTTACTTCTGAAATTTCCTAGCAATTGTAAAACAAATTTTTTCTGTTTTTTCGCGATCAATAATTTGTTTAATTTTTTCTGACCGATACAATATAAATGCGTTATTCATAATAACATTTAGCAACCAGAAGAAAACCTTTCGTCACTATTTAGATGATTTTCGCGTTGGTTTTTGGATAGTTTCTTCAATCCATCGACCATCAACTGTTTTAGAGCGCCCTGTCACGTCTTGTACGCTATTATCGTATAAAGTAGAGAGCGTAAGCACGACTCAAGCCAATGCAGACAAAGATTTGTTGTGGAGACCGGCTTTCATTATATCTGGAAGACCTCGACGATTTGCCATTACAGTCCCTGTTAGATGTATTTTCATTTTCTGCAGTTCTTGGGCTAACAATGGACTTGTGTAATAACGATCAGTAAAAATGTGGTAGCCACATCCACTAGTAGCATCAATGAGCTTTTGTGCTAAGTGAACTACTATACGCGCTGTAGCAGGAAGATATGGACGAATCAGTGATTCTGTAGTTTAAGTTCCAAAATACGGTTCTTAATTTCATACATACCCATTGGTCGAATCGGCAAGCACGAATACCTTTATACCCCATTTAGTGGGCTTGTCTTTATTATAAACTCGGAAAGAAACTCTGCCCTTGAAACCAATTGTGCTTTCATCAACAGCTAGGTGTTTTCCTGGAGTGTAGTATTTTGTAAATGCAGATTCCAAGTAACACAGTACATTTTTTACTTTGTCACTATGGCTTCTCTTACCTAAAGGATTGTTCTGTGGTGGAGAAATATGGAGATTCCAAAAGATTTGAAAACATTTTTAAAAAATGGCTGATTATCGATCCAAGAAGAAGAAAAATAGTCTCCTAGCTCACATTTAGGAATTAAACCCATGTTGTACCACACCTAAAAAGGCTTTAAATTCTTCCAGTGTGACAAATTGTTTTTTTAGTTAATGGTGTGTTCATTATAATTTTTTCACGTGCATATCTAAAATCAAAATAGGTAGATAATAATTACTAATTAAAACAGTTAAAATAACTCACCTATTTTTTTCATCTACAATTGCTTGTAGTAGCTCGTCTTTGAAACAATTCTGGTTCTGATGTTGGTTGATTTAACCTGGGTTGGCAGTATCCAACATCTTTGGTAAACGGGAAACTTAAATCTCAGTTGATTATCCTCTCATGGTTCCCAAAAATCTTCTGTAACGGTTGCATCTGCATTTGAACCATCCGATTCTAAAAGTTCCTCAATTTCCTCAAAAAGCATCTCATCTTTAGACGAGTCTGAATCTACTTCATTTTCTATAATAATATCATCTGAGCCGTTACCTATGTCAGCTGCTAGGGCCTTTAACTCTGCCTGAGTTAAATATTTTCTTTTACTCATGTTAAAAATACTTTCTTACTCTTTACAAAACACTTCTTTATATACAACAACACAATCTTTATAAAATTAACAGAACTCCACGTAAACACTTCTCTATACTTGAAATGTAACGATGTTTAGCACGTGCAAGGTCAAACAAATGCCTTCAAAACAATTACCAGGATTTGCCGAAAAACCGATATGAGTAATTCTCAACCGAAATCTACCGAACAATTCAAATATCCCGTTAAAATTGTCATCTATTGAATGGTTAACGAATTATAAAACTTTAAATTTATGGAATGCTAGAAATGCCAACGACTAAATCCGTGTTTTACGATTTTCATGTCTGACATGCCAGGCTACCTGTAGAGCAAATTGTTAGTAAATTTATACGATTAGTTAGGACCGCAAATTCAGAACAATAAACAACTAATAGGTTGAATTAACTTCCACTATTTATTCTTTAACACGTTAAGCGCCATGACGGTACTTACGGACCGTCAATGACTTTTACAATTGGACCTTGTTGGTCCGTGAGGACCGTCATAACACATCTCATTCTAAATGACTGTGTGGACCGTTGAACCATAGTTACAATATGTTTAACGGTGTGAGCGGACCGTCAGGGTCCAGGGGAATTATAATTTGTGGATGGGCCGCGATATTTATGTTCACAGGAATATGTGGTCCCTGGATAAAAAAAAATAGTTTGATCGGATAATAAGAGTTTATTTTTTATAATTGTAAATACAAATTGGTATAAATAAAAGAGAAACAGAGTATATTTTAATGTAACAAATTAAAACAGTCTAAACACATTGGTGGTTCTCCTAAACACCCGGAACAGAAAGTTGTTACTTTTTTTGTTCTATTCTGAGCTGCCTTTCTTCCATCTCTTTGGGATATTATCTTATAACAGTTGGAACAAAAACGCCTTATTATATGACTTGATCCGGGTTTTTTTTGTAAATGATGTTTTAAATTTGGTGTAGTCAATGGAACCTCTTCGAGATTACAAGTTAATTGCTCTACAAGATATTTTTTAAAATCAGTTATGGACAGATCTTCGTTATGAATTTCTTTGTAAATAATATGTGCATTTACTACTGCTGTGGTTAGTAGTAATTGAAAAGCTAGTTTTCTGTACCACTTTAATGATTTAAGGGTTGTTGTAGGCACCTATTTGATCGGAAATATCAACAGCTCCTTTACCTTTATTATAATCTAAAATCATTTTTGGTTTTAGTTTGGTTGTACCTCTATATCGCACTTCTTGTTGCTCTGTTGAATGTCTGGTGGACATCATTAACACGTTTCTTTGGTCTTTCCAGTTTAAAACTGTTATTCCACATTTATTTTCTTTTGTTATTATATCTCCTTTTTTCATTTTAATGTTCTTTGCTACCACGTCCTTAGGCAGCCCCTTTATTTTACGATTTATTGTTCCTATTAGATGTGTATTAACATCTAATAGTCTATTGGCTAGGTCTAGGCTGGTATACCAGTTATCAGTAACCATTGTTCTACCCTTATTCAGCAGGTCACCCGCTAATGACATAACAACATCAGCAGGAACCGTTTTCTCTAGTTCGGCATTTTTACCAGCATACACTTTTATGTTGTAGGTATACCCCATGCCAGTACATAATTTGAATAACTTGATTCCGTATTTATGTCGTTTTTGTTTATTGTACTGTCTCATAACAAGTCGTCCTCTAAAGGGAACCATTGTTTCATCAACGCAAATGAATTCATCAGGAGTATACAGACTTTGAAAGTTGTGTACGAGCATATCGACCAAAGGTTGTATTTTATATAATCTGTCTCTTTCGGGACATTCTTCATTATTGGAGAAATGAATCATTGTCAAAATGAGCTCAAATCGATTCCGAGATATCTTTGATTTACCAAATCTAACGTCGTATATAGATTGTCGGCTCCAGTAGTCCCTAATAGACGGGAATTTTACCAATCCCATCCATAGTATCAGTCCAAAAAATGTCTTAATTTCAGCTTTACTTACCGGATTCCATTCATGCAGACGTGACTGTGGAGTGGTATCACTGTCAATAAGTTGCTGAGTGGCATAGAGATTCGTCTGTTCAACAATCATGGTCCAAATGCGATCATCAACAACACTATTGTAAACATCAATAGGCCTACAGTCTGCTAGCATCCCAGCAACATCTGGATCAACCCCCCCATTGCCTTCAAATTGTATTAGTTTAGGTTGATTACCTACAGGTGGTAACCACTTTTCTGTTTCAGGTAGTAAAACTTTGTTTTTAGTTTTCCGAACAGTTGCTTTCGTAGTATTAGTTGCAGCATTAGTTGATTTTCTACCTCAGAATTATCAGACTCGGACAGAACATTATCGGATGATGACGGTTTTGCCTCATAAATGTTTCTTTTCCGTTTCAATAGTCGCGATATTGATGGTGTTGTGAAGACATTTGCAGTATTTTCATCAGAATCACTGCTACTTTCATCCGGATTATATAATGGATCTTCAAATGACAAATGGACTTCTTCGTTCGACATATCTATCATCTCCGCAATGTTTTCGAATTATGTTTTCGTAAGAGGGCGTTTATGTCTCTCCGACATCCGTAAACATAAAATAATTTTCATAACATAACCTAACATAAATTAATTTTTAATATTATAACACTTGTAAACTTATAAATATTGTGTATTTTATAACTGTACTACTATTATTATATGAACAACTTACGATTTAAGATTATCCTGCCTTTTCACCAACTTTTACAGCTTATCTATGATATCTAATTACAAACGAACTGACCACGTGCACAATTCTATGCTAACTAACTGTAGTCACGACGGGACCAACGGTCCAGAGAAGGTATTTGACTGGTACCAGGACCGCGTTGGGTCCATCGGCCCGTCATCCAATATATTTAAATATTTTCGTTAATTTCAAGAATTTTGAAAAATCTTTCAAATTGCATTTACACATCATCAATACCTATAAAAAAATGAACTCGGCCCGTTTACGAAATTTTATGAATAAAGCATGGCGCTTAACGTGTATACTTTATCGATGCTATTTCGATAGCGAAACGGCTGTCATTATAATTAAAGTATTTAAAGAATAAATAGTGGAAGTTAATTCAACCTATTAGTTGTTTATTGTTCTGAATAAGATGAACTTTTACACAGTAAGGGTTAGTACCATAAATTTCATTAAGGACCGCAAATGGTTAAACTTTTTTATTAACTTTAGGAATTTTGTATGTATTATCATCACTATAATCAGATGTATCAAATTCGGATAAATCTGCTTTCACAATCTCCTCATAAGCATCATTACATTGTAATTCAAAGATAAAACTGTCTGTGTCCATATACATAATTTTACAACGATCTACACCCATTTTTGGTAACATGTAGTTGTAATGAAAATTGTAAATAAAAATTTTAGATATATCTAGTATTGCTTGATCAACGTACAAGGGTTTATTAAAAATAATTTCTGATTTTTTCAATTTGATAACCACCAAATTTTCTTCCAAAATTGTGCGGCTATGAAATCGAAAACTTGGAATTAAATTTTTAGCCCCATAACGACCACCTCATGATTTTACTATCTTAACCACGTGGTGATTACGTATATTTTCCATGGTTTCGCCAAACACAGCGTTATTCATTAACTTGAAAAGTCTTGTCAAAATCATTATTAGCCGCTGTCCTCAATCACGTATTTAGATCGATGTAGGGCTTCAACCAAGCCGCCTGTCGAAACTTTAAAATTTTATGAATTTTAGTTAAAATTAACCCATTAGCTAACATTTGTTTCAAGTTTCTATAGTGAACAGTATATTCTTTTTTATCTGTGAGAGAGGCTAGTCATTTTGGTAATTTAGCCCCTCCAGGGGGTATGCTGTGTTCAGCAGCAAATGGTAAGTCATTGTGTTTGTCGTGCAGTTGGATATGATAAATCAACCTGAAGAACGTACCCTTCTTCAGATTCGTCTGGTATTGACATTACATCAAAATTTGTAAAATCAATCCATTCGAACTTTTCGTAGGACAGTGGTTCACCCATAGCATATAAATTGTTAATGTCAAAATGCATGAGGTACGCTGAGGGTTTTGTGTGATCATACTCCCTCATGTATTTATTGTTGGCTTTTGAAAATCGGTTACTACACACAGAAATTCCTCCTCTTATGGCATCTTCCAAAAACAACACCATGTCTAGAATTTGCATTGTGTGTACTTTAACATACAATCTCACGTATAACCAGGCATAGTGTAGTACCATGCGGGGTCTAACCGTATATTAAAAAAGATTGCAAGAAGCAAAACATCTGTTTTTAAATACAAGTCCGCATATTCCCCCAACGTTTTAATGACAAAATGTTGCCAAACTGCTTGAGCATGAGCATACTTTTTATCATCTATGTTTTCATCGGTAAGTTTACTGTAAAAATGCTTAATTGGAGGTAGTGAAGTTTCATTTAATTTATCAAAACAATCAATATATTCATAGCAAAAAACCCCTTTACACGTGAATAAATTGAATTGAGCATCATTTAAATTTTGGAATTCTTGTTTTAAGATTTTCTTTTCTGAACAATCTAAAATTGATGTTAATTCATCAAGAATCTTAAAGAGTCTACAAACCGTAATTTAATTTCAATTTTTAAGGAACTAAAGGTAAAAGAAATGTACTTTTATTTGTTAATGAGAAGTACACTTAAACATCCATGTTTACACAAATTTGAAATTAAAAATACGAACTAAAATTATGAAATAGTACAGGTACAATAAATAATTTTTGAAATTTAAATTACATGCTTGATGCGCAAAGCCTCTAAATTCCCCAGTAAAGTGGTTGTGATCTTTGACCATCATTTCATTAATTGTAAATTTTTTATTACATATATGGCAAGCCTTTGATACTTCTGTATTAAATTCATAAATAGAAACGATTTTTTTAAATTTAGATTGAACAAATTTCACAACACATAATATTTTATTTGCAAACCAGTCTATACAATCCGCACCGCGATAGCTATCAAAATATGAAAGGCTATTGTCATAGGAACACTTTACATAGTAACCAGCACTGTTTCTGATATTTATTTGTTTTATTTTGACAAGGGTGGTCAGAAAATTTTTCCAAATAACACTTAAAATCAGCAGAAACAACAAACGGAGCCGTTTGTTGATATATAAAATTTTTAAATTCTAGATTGTCGTATTTAGGTAAACTCATTTTATATTTATTTAATTTACTACACAATTTCTCATGTTCCATTAGTTTATCTTTTGTTTTAAAATAGTTAAGGCATCTATCGCAAATGAATTTAATACCATTATGTTTGTTTAACTGTGTGGAAGTTAGTCTTGATAAATTTTTAATCTAACAGCAATGAAATTTAATTTCTTTATTATCACAATAATTTAAATGTGGCGGTGCTTCATAATAATTCAATTTAGGGTAATATATTATGTTTTGAATCAAAAGTAAATTTACATGTTTATTTAACTTATTTGTCGTCAATCTAGCTTGCACTACTGTATAAAATGATTTTGGGCCCCTCACAATAAGTTCCAAAGCGTAAACGTTGACAGAAATATTATTAAACAAACGTCTAATTTGGTTATTTTTGACAATTCCATTGGGCAATCTAAATCCACTGTTTTTAAAACGTACGATAAAATGGATAGGAGTGGGTATTGTTCACACGTCTATGTGCAGGATAAAGGGCACTAACAATCGACCAGTAAAAGCAAAAGTGGTCAGTATTTTGAATATTTATGCAACACTGTCTCTTTAAAATTTTTTCTGAAAGTTCAATGTAAGACGAACCGATCCCAATTTCAAATTTATTTATATTTACTGCTAATGAAATAATTATAGATAATGCCATACCCGACTCTTTTTCTGAAAATTCCGATGATTCATGTAATAATTTGTTTATAACGTGATCTTTAAACCACTCTAGTATATTTGTGGATTTATCGATTATTTCATTTTTAGTATCAAAGTACTTTACTTAAATTGATTGTACTAACCCTTACTTTTTGGAAGTCCATCTTATTAAGAATAATAAAAAACTCTTCGTTTTAACAAACTTCCACTATTTATTTAAAAAACTGCTTTTTTAAAACTCAGTGACAGCCGTTTCGCTAGACAACTAGCATCGTCAGATTGACATGTTGAAGTTACTATTTGTTTGTTTGTAGCTAGGTACCTGATGTTTATTAGGTAGTTATAAGGGTAGACCAAGTATGGAAGTAATAAGACATAACAATATTAAAGCCTAGATGTTATTAGCCCTAAGGGATTATCCTGGATGTATTTCCCTCTAAGATCAGTATAACTATGCAATGATATAGAAAAACAAGGAAAAAAACTATATCATGCTGATCTTTACAATAACTTAATATGTTTGTGTTACAATTACGTCTTATCTATATATAAAATGAAGACTCAATCAAAGCAAACACTTTAAAAGTGGAGAACTTCCCAGATTTATTTGTTCATTAACAACTTTAAATTGTGGATCTGCTAGATGTCTTTTTATTTCAAGTTCTTCAAGGAAATCTAAATTTTGTTTTTTATTACAAGTGTGTAGTATTTGGATGTCATTGGTGTGTAATATAGTATAGTTAAGTATTCTTATTCTTAACGTCCTGTAGATTAAGTTATTAATTATATAATTATATTTTACTAACCCAACCTTGTAAACTTGCAAGAATTATTGTAAATATTAAACACTCTACTAACCTAGTTTTAATTCTGTTATTGTTATCATAATTTTGAAATGAATTAATAAAAATACATAAAAGTAACAAGACGTATTTTTCCTAAAGTAATCCCATTACATGGCGATCCTGCTAAAAAGAATCGATTAATGGAAAATAAAGTAAAATAATGGAAGTAACTATGGTTAAATATTAAAAATGGGTTCTACTCAAAGTAAAGAAGAAATAATACTTACTCAAGCTGGCAATAGTGGTGGAATATCGAATGGTCTGTCCCAAAATGGTACGAAATTATCCACTGGAGAAATACTGGGAATAGTAGCATTTGGTATAGTTGCAGTAATGGTTCTAGTTATTTTATACAATTATATAAAGAAGCGAGTGGAAACCAAAATAAGAAGAGAAATTTCCAGAAGCAAGGAATTGGTTTAAAGGAGAGCTTAAAATTTTTTATGGACTAAGGAAATCAAATTGGACGATAAAATTAGCCTATGAAATGATTGTTTTTAAGGTTAATTTAATTATTTGTAAAATATAGGTATAGAAAATATTGTTAGTTATATGTAATGAGCTCAATTGAACCGTTTCGACATATACATGAAGAATTAAAAGTATTTTTAAGAAATATAAATAAGGATAATCAAGATAGGCGCGTTGATCATAGTAAAACAAGGAAAAAACTAAATAAATTGGATCAAATTAAAGAGACATTGCAAATTCAAAAAGATCAATTTAATAGTAAAAAATATAATAATCCTGACGATATAAAAAAACGTAAAACTAATTTTAGGTTTTATTAAAAAGTTAATATTAGATATAGCAGATATTTTAAATAGTAGGTTAGAAAGTTCTCAAAATAGTATAATGGGTGAAAAATTTGATATTAAAACTGCGACAAGTCTGTTACCAATAATGAATGGTACAGAAAATATAACCAAACAGCTCATTGATTCTATCGAATTATACAATGGTCTTTTAGATAGTGACGGGAAAAAGTTACTAACTACTTATGTGTTAAAAAGATGTTTATCAAACGGTGCCAAACTCCGAATGTCTTCAACATATGAAAACAATAACTTATTAGTATCAGATTTGAAAAAGTATTTTTTAACAAAAAAATCTTCGGCAGTACTATCGGTTCAATTAAATAATGCTAGGCAAGGAACTAGGACTGTTGAAAAATTCGGCCAGTATGTAGTAGATTTATTGGTAGAATTAACGGTGTCACAGTCAGATAATAGTGAAAATAGTAATCAAATTTTGGCTGCAGTTAATGAAAAAATAGCTATAAATGCTTTTGTTAACGGGCTTCAAAATAATGATATTCGCACAATTGTTAAGGCAAGAAATTATATTAAACTAAATGAAGCCATTAGTGGTGCCAGGGAGGAAGAAATGTCACACAAGGATAGCCAAAGGTTATTTCACATGCATTCTAATAATTTTCGATACCCCTGGCCTAATAACAAATTTTATCCGCGTAACAACGTTCCACAGCAAAATAGACAAAACAATAATGACCGCTAAAATTTTAATAGAAATACGAATAGACAAGTAGTATAAATGAGAGGCTGTCAGGACACAACCTTGAGATTTTAAAGTTGATGGTATGTGTAATTGGCTTCGGATGGATCGAGGCCGTGGTAATACAAGAAGTCATACGAAGAAGTGCGAGTCTCCAGAGGGTTTTCAAGAAGTCGTGTATACAGGGTGTAGAGATATTAAGGTATAAGTTGTTTAAGTGGCTTCGGATGGCTTGATGGTATTGTATGACGTCATTCGAAGGCGGAAAAATAAAAAATTCAATGCATTCTTATATCGTATTATTGGTTTAAACGACTTAATTTCACCCCTGTATACACACTCTAAAAGTCTTCTTCGTCTTACATCTACCATCATTGCATTTTCTGTTACACCCTGTATACACGACTTCTTCTACTGGAGACTTCTTTTCCGCCTTCGAAAATACCATTAAGCCATACTCTTCGTCTTACATCATTGCATTGCATTTTCTGATACACCCTGTATACACGACTTCTTGAAAACCCTCTGGAGACTTCCACTCCTTCGAATGACGTCATACAATACCATTAAGCCATTAAAACAACTTATACCTTAATATCTCTACACCCTGTATACACGACTTCTTGAAAACCCTCTGGAGACTTCCACTTCTTCGTATGACTTCTTGTATTACCACGGTCTCGATCCATCCGAAGCCAATTACACATACCATCCACTTTAAAATCTCAAGGTCGTGTCCTGACAGCCTCTCATTTATACAAGAAGTCATACGAAGAAGTGCGAGTCTCCAGAGGGTTTTCAAGAAGTCGTGTAAACAGGGTGTAGAGATATTAAGGTATAAGTTGTTTAAGTGGCTTAATGGTATTGTATGACGTCATTCGAAGGAGTGGAAGTCTCCAGAGGCTTTAGAAGAAGAAGAAGAAGAAGTCGTGTGTGTATACAGGATGTAACAGAAAAGTCTGTTAATAGAAAGAATGCAATGATTAATGATGGTAGATGTAAGACGAAGAAGAAAAATATTGAAAGAAGTCTCCAGAGGTACAAGAAGAAGTCGTGTGTATACAGGGATTAGTGAAATTAAGTCGTGTATGTATTTAAAGAAAAATAATACAATTATTTGTTGCATATAAGAATATATTGATTTCCGTAACAGTAGTAACCTTGCTTTTAATATAATTTTTAATTAATTGTTTCAATACGCGTGGCGACATAATGACGCCAGCCTTGAATAAATGCATCTGTTAAATGTATTACCTAATTAGTGTGTTTGTTAAGAATACTTGCATTTCCTTTAAATACAGCAGTAAATCTTATTTTTAATCAGTTTCATATTGAATTGTGAGCTGTTAAATATTTAAGGTAAGATTATTATTTAATTATGACTTTTTATTGTTATTTACTTTTTCAATTGTTATAGATGGAATTTTTAAACGAAATTAATGAATTTACTTCTGCTATTGTAGAAGTTAAGCCGTTAAAAAAATTACATGACTTAACGGAAAACACACCGTTTAAGATATTGAATCTAAAGAAAGTAAAGGGACAATTTGAAGAACAAATTTTAGTGGAATTAGAGAGCAATATCGTATTCCTACCATCTAGAGTAACCAATATATTTACTCCGCATATTGAAAAATTTGAGGAAGGAAAATACTCTATAATATTCACCGGACTTCAAAGTCTTTTCGAAGGATGTCCTCCTAGAACACTTTTTAAAATTGTAGAGAACTAATAATGTAAGTATTAATTTTTAATGTCTCTTTAACTTATTATGTATTTTATATTTACTATTATTACATTGTTTTTATATTTTTTTAGAATCTTACACCATCATCATCTTTCTTCTTCTTCAACGGTGGAAGTGCAGGAGTCTCCTCTTTTTAACTATAATTATCTAAAGTAACAGTTTTTAATATTATTAAAAAAATGAATTCCGATGAAATAGGTCTTTTCACTGACAATATTGTAAAAAAATTTAAAGAAGTTCAAAAAATTTTACTAAATAATAAATCTCATTCTGTACAACAAATAGAAAAATGGTTAAAGCAAGCGAAATCTCACATTAGACTTTGTAACGTTGCAATTAATAAAGGAAATTTAACTATGGGGACTTTAAAAAAACTACAAACCAATTTAGAACATTTGAAGCGATTTAAAGTAGTAATACAAAATTCAAATAAAATTGGAATGGGAACACCTAATCATCAAAAACGAAGTAGTAGAGTAAAATGGGAAGATATTAATTCAATTTTTGAAAGTAGAATTCGAACAGGGGTTATTATAAATCAATCACATAAGGATTTGCTAGAATTTTTCAAAGATTCGTTTTTCTTGTTTAAGATAAGAATTACAAATGCTTTAAAAAATTGTAAGATGCTAAAAGTAAATACTTGTTTTTGTGCAGAGTTTATTAAAAAATCATCAGATGATAATGAAATGACGGAAGATAAATATTTTAATACCAAAAATGAAATAATTGATACAACAAGTAATCTACATACATGGTTTGAAGTTAATGTTAGGGATGTTATTTTAAGAAAACTTTCCGAATTTTCTGAAGAAGGATCAGGGTGGGCATTAAGTAAAATTTTATTTTTAGAAGTTAACATAAATTATTATGAAATACCTAGTGGCATATCATCGTATATTAAATTACCAGCATCAATTGCCAAAAGAAGAGCATGCATTAATGTTCAGAACGATGATGATGCATGCTTTGCTTAAGCGATTGTTTCAGCTTTGTACCCGTGCAAAATAAATCAAAAACCAAATCGAACTTCCTCATAACCTCATTATAATGATGTCTTAAACATGAACGATATAACATTTCCTATGTACATTAATAAAATTACAGTTTTTGAAAAAAATAACCCAACGATATCTGTTAACGTTTTTGAATTAGAACTTGGATACAAACTAAATCATTATACTGTTGTACCCGTACGTTTAACAAAACAGAAGCGAGAAAACCATGTTAATTTATTAATTATTCAAAATCAATATTTTCTTAAAAAATATGATAACGAACCGGATTCTGATGATGTTACTGATGACATAAAATATCATTACATTTGGATTAAAGATCTGTCAAAACTTATATCAAAGCAACTTTCTAAATGTAAAAATAAAAAATATTTGTGTGATAGATGTTTAAATTATTTTTATTCACAAGAAAAATTAGATGAACATTTTAAATATTGCCAGAACATTGATGATTGTAAAATAGAGTTTTCTAAAGAACCGTACGTAAAATTTAAAAATTTTGTTTACAAGGAAAAAGTACCTTTCATAATTTATGCAGATTTTGAATCACTACTTAGACCTTTTAATGATAACCATATGAAAACTGCTAGATATCAAAGACATGAAGCTTACAGTGCGGGATTATATTTTAAATGTGATTATAACGATGAATTTTCATTTTATAACAGTTACCGAGGTTTAGATTGTATGTCGTGGTTTGTAAATCAAATTAAAAGTATTGCATCATTTGTAAAATCCAAATTAAAATATGTTGAACCATTGAATGTTGAAGTAAGCTTAAAAGATGCTTCAGAAAAGTGTCATATTTGTGAACAACCTTTTTTATTAGGAGAAAAAATTGTTAGAGATCATTCACACCTAACAGGTGATTTTAGGGGTTATGCTCATAATAATTGTAACCTAAACTATAAAAATTCTTTTGTAATTCCTATTGTGTTTCATAATTTAAGTGGTTACGATGCACACTTTATAATTAGAGATTTAGCTAAAAGAAATAATGTACAACTTTTACCTGTTAACAAAGAAAAATATATAAGTTTTACAGTTTGGGATAATGAAACGAATATTAGATTTAGATTTATTGACTCTTTTAGATTCATGGGCTGTTCATTGGATTCACTAGTGTCTACATTAAAACCAGAAAACTTTTTACCGCTTAGAAAGGAGTTTATAGATTTAAATAATGAAAAGTTTAACTTGTTAACTAAAAAAGGAGTTTTTTTATGATTACTTAGATGATATTGAGCGATTAAATGAAACAAATTTACCTAGTAAAAAATTTTTTTATAACAAACTTAATGATGAACATATAACAGATACTGATTACAATCATGCAAAGTTAATTTGGCAAAATTTTAACATGAAAACTCTAGCAAATTACAGTGATTTATATATGAAAACAGATATTTTACTTTTAGCTTCTGTCTTTGAAACATTCCGTAATACTTGCTGTAAAACATACGGTTTAGACCCCGGTCATTACTTTACTCTTCTAGGTTTTACTTGGGATTGTATGCTTAAATACACTAAATGTAACCTAGAAACAGTACAAGATATTGATATGCTTTTATTTTTTGAAAGGGGTATAAGAGGTGGAATATCTCAGTGTTGTAACCGTTACGGTGAAGCTAACAATAAGTATATGCCAATGTATGATCAAAGCAAACCTACCAAATATCTTTTGTATACAGATGTAAATAACCTGTATGGATGGGCTATGAGTCAGGAGCTGCCCTATGGAGGGTTCAAATGGGTAGATACTAACATAGATATTACTCAAATTCCTGATAATGCCCCTAAAGGATATTTACTAGAAGTTGATATAGAGTATCCTGAAAGTTTACATGATAAGCATAAAGATCTTCCATTCTGTGCAGAGCATATGGCACCGCCAAATTCCAAACAAAAAAAATTATTAACCACTCTTTATCATAAATCAAATTATATTATACATTATAAAAATCTTAAAACAAGCTCTAGCACATGGATTAATTTTAAAGAAAATTCACAATGTATTAGAATTCAAACAAAGTTGCTGGCTAAAGCCATATATAGACTTAAATACTTTACTGAGATCTAAAGCAGAAAATAATTTTGAGAAAAATTTGTATAAACTTATGAATAACGCTGTATTTGGAAAAACTATGCAGAATTTGCGTAAACATCGAATAGTTAAATTAGTTCGAAAATGGAACGGGAAACGAGGAGCTAGAAATTTGATTGCTAGTCCTTCCTTTCATAGTCGTACTATTTTTAGTGATGATCATAATAATCCCCTTTTAGCCATAGAACTTAAGAAAACTAAAATTGTGTTTGATAAACCCTTATACATAGGATTAGCTATTTTGGATATTTCAAAAACATGTATATATGAATTTCATTATGATTATATGCTAGAAAAATTTTCATCTGAACAATGTAAATTACTTTATACAGATACTGATAGTTTTGTTTACGAAATTCAATGTAATGATATATATGAAGAAGTAATAAAATCAGATATACACCGGTTTGATACTAGCGATTATCCTATAAATAATATTTGGAATATTCCCCTTACTAATAAAAAAATTCCTGGCATTATGAAAGATGAAAATAATTCAAAAATAATGACTCATTTTGTAGGCTTACGCTCTAAACAGTACTCCTATAAAATATTAGATCAGACCCTGGAAATTAAGAAGGCAAAAGGGATAAAAAATAATGTCGTGAAGAAAAAAATTACTTTTGAGGATTATTTAAACTGCTTACAGAAATTTGTAAAAAATCCTCATGAAGAGTGTCTTATGCATACAACTCAACGTTGTATACAATCAAAATTACATGAAGTATACAGTATTGAACAAACTAAAATTGCTTTGAATCCATCAGATGATAAAAGATATTTGATTTCGGGCTCATATGACACTCTTCCGTGGGGACATTATAGAATTATGGAGACATTATAATCGGAATTCGTTTTTTTTACAGATGTATAGCCTGGAAAATCTATGTATAGCTGTTATTTGTACTCACGTTAGCAAATTATCAAGTTTTCTTGTTGAAACAAGTATTCCTGAACTAATGAAAATAAAAATTTCTCAACGATTTAGTACAAACAAATGGTTACAATTAAAAGAGAGTTATAAGTCTAATTATTGTGATGTTATATCAACTGAGCTATACTGTCTAGAAATGAAATGTTACACAATTTTAACTTTAAACCATAATGTTTGTAAAGATTGTTTTCAAGACATATTAAAGGTTATGCCTTATATTGATTATAAGTTTAATGAAATAATTTATAATTGTTCCTCAAAAAATGTATGTAATTTTTATGCTAGTGTATATTTTTGGTGTCAAAATGATTTTTGTACAATACTTTTTAGCTTACATGAAAAATTTAAATATATGGAAACAAACCACATGATTTATGAGATTTAGTATCGATGATGATGTTGATGTGTCTTATATGTATTAAAAAAAAATAATAAAAGAATAGAATTTATGACTACCTTTTTTATTTCCTTTCCCATAAAAGGTTTTCAACAGCTGAAATAGCCGAGTTGGTAAGGAACCAACCTATTAAAAAAGTAAGAACGAGAGAGTTGTGGTTCTAATTATCCAATACGGCTATTTCATCTGTTTTGTGATAAAGAAAAAAAACATGTCTGCTTAAATAAATCATTTATTTAAATCATTTATAATATTAATTTTATAATAGTAAATATATTCTCTAAGGATATTATTTAACATATCATTTGGTGTTATAGAACAATATGCATAAAAAAGCTGCAATGGGCTTATAGTATCTGATGAGTAAGTTTTACAAAAATCTACAACATTATAATAATATTCACAAAAATTCAAATTTTGTAAAACAGATAGTTGATGAACAATCAAAGAATTATTTAGCTTCAATATTTCTGTCACCTCAGCTTCATCCATGTAGAACTCTACACCATGTTTTTCAATAAAAATAAATTTGTAATTATCATAAACTGATGTAGTAATGGTACAATAATCTCCACATGAAAACGAAACAGGCTGCAATATGTGGTCGTTGTTTGCATGAAAAAAATTATTTATTTGTTGAGATAATATAAATATAATGGAATTCCATTCATAAAGGCTAAATGATATTTTGCTTGATTTAAACTGTTGAGATAAAATCACGACAGGCGTAAAAGATCTTGCAGGACTAATACCACAATTAACTTCATAACCTGAAACTTTATATGAGGTTAAAAGCAAATAAAAATTTTCAGACTTTGCAGCTCTCTCATAATTATCTAAAATTCTATGCAATTCTTCTCCATATTCCGGTAAACTATCACTCTCATTAGTAGAAGTAGTAGAAGTAGTAGAAGTATCTTCAGAGCTCATGTTGTTATAACTAAAGCTAAAAGATATTTTTTTTTATTATATAGGTCCCACCACTAATACGTTTTTAAAAATTTTTTATTATAAAAGAACATCTCCATTTTCAATCCAACTATTATATTTGCTATCCAATCCTAACCATTTCACGTTAATTTTGCTACCTTTTTTTTAAGTACTTTTTCAACCAAATAAACATCAGGATTTAACGTTTTCTGCAATTCTTCTTCATAAAAACACCCCTTAATTGGTGTACTTTGCATGTCTTCTAGTAAATACGTGGTAGGTGTGGTTATTTTAATTTTAGCAATTTTGAAAAGCTCAGTCGTCCATTGTGGGGTATAACCTTTTTCAAAGACGTGCTTTGCTTTGGATATACGTACAATATCACCGACTTTAAACTTTCGCGGACCGGCTATTTTTAGATGCTTATATGTTTTGTTCCAAATACTTTTTTCATTGGATTTGTTAACTTGCGAGGGCTTATATCCGGTTGTTGTATGTTTTGTATTATTGTACTCTTTAGTTATGATGGGTAAAATATCTATCCATCTGTATGAACCATTTAAACTAAATTGCTTGTACAATTTAGATTTCAAAGTTCTTATAACTCTTTCGGCTATGGCTGCTTTCTTTGTACTAAATGTATGGTAATGATTAATACCATGTTTTTTTATTATGCTTTGAAAATTGCTATTAAAAAATTCTGTACCTTGATCAGACTGTACATTTTTAGGTATTTCTTTAGCATCGTTAAGTATATCAGTAAAGGCACGAGCAATCTCTTGCCCTGTTTTAGATTTTAATGCTCGAGTCCATAAAAATTTCGAGAAACAATCGATAACCACCAAAATCATTTTATAATTTTTATTTTGATGAGCGTAAGGTCGCATTTCCGCTAAATCTATCTGCCACAAGTCATACAAACCTTTAATAATAGTACGACGACGAGGATAATTCTTTCGAGCTGGTTTATGTAATTCATTAACTACCTGAATTTTTTCCTTAGAAACCATATTTTAGTTATATTTTATTTCTTTGTTCTAAGGCTTGTACTCTTTCAGTTAATGGAGATATATGAGAGTGAATTAAAGATATCAATAACTTATTTTCTTCTTCTTCTTTTTTAGACAAGTTGTTAACACTTTTTTTTTAATTTTTCGCAACGATCATCTAATTCTTGAATACTTTTCGTTATGGGAGTCAAGTCACATAAACGTGTTAATCGATCTAACTCTACTTTTATATCAGCCATAATTTTCTTTGTTACCTCTAAAGCTGACGATTGAATATCTTTTCGAATAAATATTTTTGCCTGAACAATAGAATCATCCACATATTTTTTGTTTACCAAGTGTTTGGCTGCAGTGGGTGGGTCAATAGATATGGATTGAGAAAAATTATTGGTTTTAGTAACTAAACTATTAATATCTTTTTTTACTAAATTAACTTGTGATAATAATACCGTATCTACATATTTTTTGGTTGCACCATCAGTCTCTTTGGTTGGTTCTTTCACATTACAGAGTCTCAGGTTTTCTATATCAATATTTCCATCAGGCGTGTGAGGTAATTTCGGTTTTGGAGGAGGAATAGAGTATGGAAAAACATGTCGACCTCTTAGACGTCCAAATTTATCAAGACTCATAGCGGAAATGAATGAATACGTTCTAATTTCTTATTATATTAGCTTCTATTAATTCGTTTATAATGGCTACTATTTCATTATCATGAGAAGTATTTCCTGCATCTTTTGAAGCTATTAATAACTTTAGACGTTCAACCAATTCATTTGGATCATCCCAATAAATATATTCTACGGGTTTGTTATTGTACACCAAATGTGTATTATTTAGGAGACCTTTGCCTTTTGGTTTGGGAATAGATTTTAAACGATTCACGATAGTTTTAGAGCGAGTAATTATAGGTTCAGGGGTGCTTGACAAAGATGATTTTTTGAAAAGAGGTTTAATGATATAGTGGTATTTTTCAGTACTTGAACCTTTAAGACGATCTTTCGTATCTAAATGAACTTTAGTATGCTGTAAGAGTGCTTTGTAGCTTTGCAAATCTTCATTGTTATAAGCCGGATCGGTATAGAATAAGAGTTGATATACACCTGGTGTTCCAGATACATATCCTCCTGCTTTGTTTTTCTCTGGTAGTATATTGATATTACCGTTTCTTTTATCAAACGCTATTCTTCGCGTACCTAAACTCCAACCGAGTTCTTCATTATAGATCGGACCGTAATTTCTATCAAGTTTTTCATTATTTTGGAAATAATCTTTAATATATGATTGACTAATTTCAGGATACTGATCTAAATATTCTTCTATGGCTTCCTGAGAAAATTC
The DNA here is from genome assembly GCA_035357415.1 of Ophraella communa. NCBI lineage: Eukaryota > Metazoa > Arthropoda > Insecta > Coleoptera > Chrysomelidae > Ophraella > Ophraella communa. The sequence continues at coordinate 1,162,086 of CM068979.1, read as the reverse complement.
TGGACGATATGATGAATCTTGTATTAACGATCCAGTAGAATCATTATTATCATTGTTATGCTTAGAGTATTCAGCAACGTTTTCCAGATTAAGAAAGGAAGGAGTGAATACCTCATCATTATCATCATCGCTATTTTCTTGTTTTAATTTTAATCCTTTTTGACTTCTTTCTTGATACTAGGCTGTTTTTGTTTAATTGCTTTTGAAGTTTTAAGAATTTGTTGTAACGGTTCAGATATGGGTTTAAAAAGCTTTTGGAGTGACTCATCCTGCTCTGATCTACCCAGTTTTAAAGCCAAATACTTTTTTCTAATAGAACGAGAAAGTTCTGCAATTTTTCTTTTTCGAGTTGCTGCAGCAACCTGATCAGCTGACATCTTAATAAAGATTAATCTACATCAGTCAAGTTTAAAATTTTATATACTTGTCAAATCCTTTTCGATATCTTCCATCGTTAATGGGAAAGTCTTTAACAATTACCAACGTACCATAATTGTTAATCCAACATTCGGAACACATTTTTTTAAATTCTTCAAATGTTATATCTGGAGATACATGCTCTTCAAATATATGTTTAAGATTGATTTCATCCTGCTTGAAAAGTACAAGCATGTTACAATTATCTCGTATTAACTGTTTTGGAATTTTCGAATAAGTTTGACAAAGATAGGCAGCATCAATACCTTTATGTCGACACATGGAAAAATATTCTCTAATTTTCTGTTGACCATTACAAGCAACGTCATCGAATATAAATATAGAATTATTTTTAGCTTTGGTAGGACTAATAATTTCTTCATTATCTTTGAATGGGAAATATCCAACACCTTTAGTTTTACTCAGAACCTCGAGTAGCAGCTGATACTTTGGTTGATACAAAGACTTTGAATAAACATAAACATTTTCAAATTTAGCACCATTGGGATTAAATAATAGTGATAGCATTACGTTAGTTTTACCGCATCCGCTTGGACCAGAAATAATTGCACGAAATGAGTTTGGTAAGAGCTTACCATGTTTGCTATTTTTTAACTCTGAAGTAAAATCCAAATTTTCAATCGGTAACGTCTGCACTTGTTGAACAACCTTCATCTTTTATGATCTCCTTTACAAATGTCATTCTATAAATAGTTATGATACTGCTAGTGTTAACCAGTACTAATGTTTGTATACCAAGGTGAGGGTGTTTTGAATTCACTTATCAATAAACTTCCATTTGAACTTCATCTTCCTGGAGGTTATCAGTACTGTGGTCGTAAGTTATATAGATAAATATTTTTTTATTTAATTTAATGAAAATTTTTTTTTTTTATTTCATAAAGCTGGAACCAAACTTAAAAAACGACTGGCTCGTGGAGATCCTGGCATTAATCAGTTAGACGCTGCCTGTAAAGACCACGATATATTTTATTCGCAAAACAAATCTTTAACAGAACGTCACGAAGCTGATAAGATCCTTGAGAACGCTGCATGGGAAAGAGTTAAATCAAAAGACGCGGGTATTGGAGAAAAGGCTGCAGCTTGGTTTGTTACAACAGGCATGAAGACAAAACGTAAATTGGGTATGGGTAATAAAAAACGTTCCACCATTTCTTTTCAACGTGACATCGTTCGAAAAGTTATGAAATCTTTTAAACCTGCATCTACATTAACAAAATCTGCTTCTAATGCTTTAAAAGCTGCAAAATTCGTTGTTAAAAAGGCAGGCGGTCGTCAACATGTTAAAGTACCCAGAATTATCCCACTTCCTAAGTCGGGAGGTTTTTTACCGCTGTTGCCAATTCTAGGAGCTCTTGGTGCTTTAGGTTCACTAGCTGGTGGTGCAAGCGCCGTTGCTAAAACAGTGATCGATGCAAAAAATGCTCAAAAGAAACTTGAAGAAGATCAACGGCATAACAAAGCAATGGAAGTTATAGGCAAGGGAATGTACCTAAAAAAGAATGCTCGAGGTGGATTCGGTTTATTTTTAAAAAAACAAAAAAACTCCCAATAAAGCTACCTAATAGACCGCTTTACAATACAGACATTGTACATTATGCAAAGTTGCTTAAAATACCACATTTTCGAGGAGTTTTCATGCGAGATACTTTACCTAAAGAACGTCCCCGAAAGCGAGAATGTGCAATAATTAATTTAGACTCGTTTAAAAACAACGGAACACATTGGGTAGCTTACAAAAAGATAAATAATGATGTAGAATATTTTGATTCATTTGGCGGTTTGAAGCCACCGAAAGAACTTGTTAAATATTTGAGAAAAGGCGTTAAAATATCATATAATAATAATCAGTATCAAAATTACAATCAAATTAATTGTGGGCATTTGTGTTTAAAATTTCTATACTAATACATAAAAACATGGATCCAATCAATACTATTGATGAAAGGGCCTTAAGCAGTTTTAATGCTGAAGAGTTGAGGAAGTTGCCACTTGAATATTTAATTAAACGTGCTCGACCAACAGAACTGTTGGACATTTGGCATAAACTTCCTAATGGGTATAAAAAAAATTCTGAATTGCAAATACGTTTACCTTGTTTTATTCATTACAATCAACCTGATTGGACTACGCATTGGGACGGACCACCTACATCTCAAGTGTCTTGTTTTATGTGTACAAAAATGTTAAAATAAAAACAAAAAAATGTATGCTAGTTTTATTTTAAAACCCACCTCATTTTAATTTTATGATTCAGTCATCATGTCGCAGTTGCTGCGTGTAAACAGTACCAATCATATATTTTCTTTTAAACCTCAAACACCTATTATACTTGACCCAAAAAAGGAATATGAATTGGCTCTACGTTCTTTTCATTCTTACAATTCTATGCCAAACATTGAATCTGGTCAAAAGTTTTATTATTATGATAGACATAATAAGCTAAATATTGTAGAGTTTCCTACTGGATGCTATGAAATCACTGATATCGAAGCATTTATACGTAAAAATATGAAAACTGAAAATAAAGTTGATAGTCCTGACCTATATTTTTCGCTGAAACCCAACAATAATACACTAAAATGTGAAATTTTTAGCAAGTATTATAAAGTGTCATTTAAGGAGCCAAACAACATTGGATATATATTAGGATTCTCAGAACAAATTTTAAATCCTGGTCAAACATATTATTCAGATTTGCCGGTAAATATTATAAAAGTATTAACCATACGCTTTGAAACTAATATTACGTCAGGTGCCTTTGACGGAGACAGACCTGCTCATACGATTTACGAATTTGCTGTAAAAACTGATCCTGGATACGCTATAAACAAAACTCCTTCAAATTTATTATATCTTCCTGTTATCCCACAACGAGAGATTACCAACATAACAGTATTAGCCTTAAATCAAGATAGTAACCCTATTAATTTTCGAGGAGAAGAAAGCACCCTAGTTTTGGAATTAAGAAGTCGTAACAAATGGGGTTAATTATAAAAAATACAGCTACTTCTTCCAAATCTTCAGTATTAAATTTACCATCCAAGCAACGACAACTTACCGCTGCAAACGTAGCCTTTCTTCGTTCTCTAGGATATCATGTCAACAATTATGTATAAAAAAAGAAAAACCGAAGCAGTACATACTTCATCAATGTTTAATTTATATCAGTCTCCCACAATTGACGAGTCAATTCGTAAAGCTGAATATAGGTCTTACACCCCATTTATTAAATCATTTAATAATAATGATGTTGTGGAATTCAGCATCAATCAAGTGGACTCGTTTTTTGCCATGAACGCCTCTTTACTAGCTATTAAAGGGAAATTGGAGGTCACTGGAGATGGTGACGTATCTTTAGCCTCAAACTTTGGCGGTTTTCTGTTTGATTCTTGTACTTACAGTGAAAGTGCAAGGGAAATTGAAACTGTCAGGGATCCAGGAATAGTGAGTGCTATTAGAGCATATCTTTGTTATGGTGAAAATGATTCTAAGCATATGGCTATCGCTGGCTGGAACTATCCATCTACACCTATTTTAACTTCACATAACAAGACTTTTAGCTTGCTTATACCTTTAAAGCATATTTTTAATGTTTTCAACGATTATTCTATGATTACGTGTGGAAGACAAACCTTAAGATTTGTAAGATCTCGCAACGACAATGATTGTATTATTATTAAACAAAAAGCTAATACAAAAACAACTGCTAAAATTGTAATTGAAAGCATTGAATTAAAGATAAAACATATTTATCCTAGTGATGAAGTAAAAGAACAGCTTCTTAAGGCAATACAAACAGACAAACCAATATTGATTCCATTTAGAAAATGGGACCTTAATGAATTGCCAGCAATTACTTCTGGAGCACGAAGAGAAATTTGGTCCGTTAAAACGAGTACTGCAGTCGAAAGACCTCGTTTTATCATTATTTGTTTTCAAACCGATAAGCGTGATGTTGTTGAAGCCGATCCCACAATGTTCGATCATATCAATATTGCTAGTATAAGAGTTTCTTTAAATGGAGAATATTATCCAAATGAACGTATGCAATTAGATTTTGCAAACAGTCACTTTAATGAAGCTCATTTTAATTATACTGAATTTCAACCAAGCTATTTTCATTCTTCACTTAAAAATGTTTTGTTAGATTATGCTGCATTTAAAAGTCGTGCTTTATTTGTGATCGACTGTTCAAGACAAGAAGAAACAATAAAAACATCTACTATTGATGTTAGATTAGATATCGAAGCAGATGTGGGTTTTCCGAATAATACAAAAGCTTATTGCATCATTATTCATGATTGTATGATGGAATATTACCCCCTCACTGAAGTAGTTAAAAATATGTCGCAATAACCGCAATCCTTTCCACCCGTTGCAGTAGATATTTAAACCGGCTAAAATCGGTAGTGAAACAGTTCAAACACCGACTCCATCATCATGAGAATAGCACTAGTCGACATTCAAGGTTTCATGATAGATGGGGCTTTCTATCCCAAAGAACTCAGTATTAAAATTGAAAATAATTTAAATAACTATTTATTTAAATCTCCTAAAAGTTATAATAGTTTAAGTGCTCGTGATAGAAGAACAACACACCATTTGGAGAGAAATGTTCACGGAATCGACTACTCTTCTGGGGATATAGACCTCTCGGAGGTAGATATAATATTAAAGAAATGTATTTTGGGTGCTGATTTCATTTACCTCCGAGGTAATCAGAAACTGGAGTATATAAAGAAAAAGTGTGAAGAATTCGGAGTGTCCCCGAGAGTCGTGGATGTTGTTAAATTTGATGGAAGCCCCTTGTGCACGAAACAATTTATAAAGACATTAAGAGTGTGTTTAAACCATAAACAAGAAGGAAAATATATGTGCACCAACGAAAACGTGGAGGTTTTATATAATTGGTTGGTGCACACTGTACTGCCTGTTTAGTTTTTAATAAAATACTTTTTAAAAATATTTGTTGTTTTATTTAAAAAATACATATATATATATTCAATGTTTTACATATTCATATATTTATTTTAATACAAGAAGATTCACATCTTTTATTTATAATTTTAAATATTACATGTGAAGTTAAAAATAAAATTCCTAACAAAATAACCCATAGTATTACTGGTATATCACATATTACAAAGTTATTATCCTTAGTTCCATAAGTTTTATACCAATCAATTTGATCACCCTCCGTATTATCTGGAAATATCAGCTTTAATTTGTAGTAGGAACTATTTTTCTTTGGTATTTCTTTAAAAAATACCGGTAAGTAACCATTATTTATAACTTTCTGATCCATTAAAGTCCATGTTGTTCGACTACAGTCTTCTTTTACATCGTTAAAACATATAGACATGTTTTTCACATTATTGGGAACGTTTGTGTACAAAAAATTGTTAAAAATTGATGTTAAAATTATAAAAGATGAAGCTATTTGTGGGCAGGACATCTTGCAGGCCGTATACGTCTTGTGGTTGTAGATGTTGATGAAAACTTTCTATTTTTAATGACTTTATCCCACAAACTTAATTTTTCCAATTGTCTCAATACTTTTATTTTATTTTCGGTAAATATAATATCACTATGTAGTTTGTGAACACGTTTTAAAAACTCTTCTATTTTACATCTATATTCCTCCGGAGACATTACTATACTACGTTAAAACAAATAATTTTTTTTTTTGTTTTTAAAGTATATATAAAAGAAGAGTGGGATTGTATAAGTTGTAGCTGCTGGAATATTTAATTGGAATCTATTTAATATTCCTTGTCCTATTCAGGGTATTACTCTCAAAGGTGATTTCTTTTTATGATTAATAGTATAAATAATGTATACCGTACAAAATAATAATAAAATTTTTTTTAAACAAAATTATGTTTTATTTACTTACTTAAAAATATAAGAATAATTTAGTTAGTTTTATTTATTGTAAAACCTCTACATAAATGTTCTTTGAACAAAAAACCTGTACATAAAATTACTTCAACTTTAAAGTGGATGGTATGTGTAATTGGCTTCGGATGGATCGAGGCCGTGGTAATACAAGAAGTCATACGAAGAAGTGCGAGTCTTCAGAGGGTTTTTAAAAAGTCGTGTGTACAGGGTGTAGAGATATTAAGGTATAAGTTGTTTAAGTGGCTTGATGGTATTGTATGACGTCTTCAGAGGTTCAAGAAGAAGTCGTGTGTATACAGGGATTAGTGAAATTAAGTCGTGTATGTATTTAAAGGAAAATAATACGATTATTTGTTACATATAAGAATATATTGATTTCCGTAACAGTAGTAACCTTTAGTATAAATATATGTGACAATAATTGTTCGATTGGTTATTTAATAATTTTCTGTAAAACATAGTCATACACACACAAACAGTGTATTGTTATATCTTTAGATTAATTTATTATTCACCCTGTATATACGAAATCTAGTATATATTAAATTGGTGTATTTAAAGGATTTATTAAACCAAATCCATTAACCCAACACCATTATAATATATAACCACCACCTTATTTATTTTAAATTACATAACTATTACAATATTTAGCCCTATTCTGTAACTTCAAATCGAGTAGAAATGAGTGAGATCGAATAGAGGTTGACAAATCGAATCGAAATGTTCCGATTTGGTATTCTGTAACCACTTTCAACCTCTATCATCGAAATGTAAAGTAGAAATCGACCTCGACAACGCAAGCCGTGTCGAAGTAGAGATTCCGATATCGGAATCTGCTTTCGCGCATGCTCTTTGAGTTTTGTTTTGACTTGACAGTTAAATTAACCTAACAAGTAACAAGAGAAACTAATTTAATACATTTATTTTGTGTTTAAATCACCAAATACAATTTAACGATGGATTTACAAATACATCTCGGTATCGCAATTGGACAAGAAATAGAAGAAGAGATCGAAGGGTAAAATTTTAACTTAATCTGTCAGTAATTGATTCATTTTATTCGATTTATTTTAGCCAAATATTTAATTTGCAAAGAAGAACCATCAGAGACACAAGTAACCCATTTCATATTCCTGAAGGAGCATTTAAGGGTTTATATAGATTGCCGAAAAGAATAGCAATGGACTTAATTAATGAATTGGAACCTTTTTAGCCGATCCAATTAGAGTTACTTCTGTACCAAATTATTTAAAGGTAAAGCGATTAAGTATATAACTAGTGGGTATTTCCATACATCCCTAATATTTTGCTATAGGTATTATGTTCATTGCATTTTTATGCACACGGGAGTTATCAAAAAAGTGTTGGGCAAGATTTCTCAGTAGGAATGAGTCAGTCGGTTGTTAGCCGTTCTATCGACGAAGTTAGCAGGATCATTTCAACTCACCTTAGTAGAAGATATATTACATTCCCAAGAACTGCTGAGGAGAGGATGTCTATTATTCAGGGGTATTATTTACTGAATTATCTATGTACCTATTTTTGACATTACAAATTTCAGTTTTATGGAAAAATTTAATTTCCCAGGGATAATAGGATGTATTGATTGTACACACATCGCAATAATTGCACCTCCTATTGATCATCCCGAACATCCAGGCTTTGCGTACTTGAATAGAAAAGGATTTCACAGTATTAATTGCCAAATTGTATGTTTTTTTTTTAATTAAATTGAGCATGATAAATATACCTTTTTTTTAGATATGTGACTCCAATTTAAAAATACTCCAGTGTAACGCTAGGTATCCTGGATCTATGCATGACTCTGCCATATGGAATATGTCGAATGTATATACTCATATGCAAGAAGCATACAATAATAATGAACGTGGGTTTTGGTTGTTAGGTTTGTATAGCATGTACCGTTTTAAATGTATTTAACTTCAATTAACATGTTGTAGGGGATTCTGGCTACCCTTTACAACCCTGGTTGTTAACGCCTATAGAAGGTGCACAAGAAAATACCCCGGAAGGAAGTTACACATCTGCACACATACGTGTAAGAAATTCCATTGAACGGTGTAATGGAGTTTTAAAAATGCGTTTTCGATGCCTTCTGAAACACCGTGTACTACATTATGGTCCAATGAAAGCAGCACAAATTATATATTCTTGCTGTGTCCTACACAATATTCTAACTACAAACAACATAGAACCAGAGCATAATTATATAGATTTGAATGTAGTTGAGGACAATATACAACATGATGGTAAGTTATTGTAAAATGTTTATTTTATAGTTACTTATTGCGTTGCAAATAGTAAGTGTTTGTTCACAAGTTATATAGGTGACCATACCAGATTGTTTGCAATTCTATACTAAAATCTAAAAATTAAATATTTTAAAAATATGAAATTTATTTCAGTGGCACAAAATGGGAACTTACTAGCTGTAGGTCGAAGAATAAGAAACCAGTTAATAAGAAACTATTTTAATTAACTAGAAATACTGTTACATTCGAGGTTACAATTAATAAATGAAATAATTATTTATTATTTTGTCAACTGCATAGTTTTTTTTATTTATTTTACTTTATTTTTCAGGTAATACAAGTAATTATATATTTTTAAAAATAAACTATTAGACCAGAATTGTACTTATTATTAACTTAAAAAATAATACAACACCTACGTAAACTTGTTTGCGTTGATAATACATTTAGATATTAGAAAAATTAGAACAGACTTAGACACTTCTGCGAAAAAAATTTTTATAAAACAAAAAATACATTTTAAAATTTAATTCATTTAATTAAAAGTGAATTATAGATTTTAAAAGCAACAATGTTAGCGTAATTCATACAAGAAGATTCATTAGTTGAACATTTTAAAAAAACGAAAAACTAGAATTAAAATGCTTGACTTACTAATAAATCAAAAAATAATTTGAAAAGTAAAATTATTCGGTCAACAAAAATTTTAAAGCCATTAATATTTTGAATTGAAATTTAAATCAAAACAACTACATTGAATTGTTTTTTAAAATTATTACTGCAAATAATACTAGTAACTAGAACGTAAAAAATTTTATTTTTGACAATAAATTGGACTAAAAAGTAAAAAATAAATATAGTTTAAAAAAACTAAAAAACACGCTTTTATAGCATATGAAACTAAAAGAAAAATAAATGTAATTAAGGAAAACTAAAAAACATGTTTCTGAAGAACATCGAACTAAAAAGTTAAAAATCATTTTCAAAATAAAATTAAAACAAAAATGAATGAAAAAATACTAGTATTTATGCAATACTTCTTGTATTTCAAGCGCCCACGTTTTCTTAAACTATATTTATTTTTTACTTGCATCTATACCTAATTCCGCTTCTCTAAGTCTTAATTCTTGCTCCTTTAGGTCCAACTCCCGAGATTTATTTTTGGCCTCCAGGAATCGAATTTTTAATTCATATTCCCGTAATTCCAGTTCTCTCATTCTAATTTTATCATTTTCTGGAGTTGAAACCGTATCCTTCAGACACATTAATTTGTTTAAAATGTTGGCAGTCTCTTTCTGCCCTGCCGCATATGCCTCAGCTGCCTTCTGAATATTACTAGATTTTTCTGCAAAAAAAAACACTATAATATACTAATACATAGAATGAATAAAATATTTGTTTCTCAATTATCCCATAGACGTTACTTTTACAGGCTTATTCAGATTCTTTATTTATTAATGATACACCAAGGGCACAAGAATACAGTCCATGGAAAAAGCATTGCAACAATATAATTATGATATAACAGTAAAAGACGCTTTGTATTCTACGACCATGGTGTAAAGTGAAGAATATAGTTAGTTACCTTTGACCTGGATTTTCCGCTTCGCTTGTGGATATGTGGGATCTGCTGATCGTTTCAACGAAGTGCTGCTTGTGCTTGGTAACGGCTCAATTCCATTCATTTCATCCAGAAATGTTTCGTAAATTGGCGCAGCTTCAGCGGAACTTATGTCAAGTTGAATGTCCATGAATGTCTCCTCACTTTTTTCATTTCCTTCTTCAAACCCGACTTCTTTAATATTCATACCTCGTACTGTAATCCAGGACAAAAGTGCCATTAGTTTTTCTTCAAGCGGAGTGAGTTTTTTATTATCCGGTTCCCCTCCACCCGTCTTCTGTTCTGATCTCAAACATTCTCTGGCCTTTTTTTTCGTATGACTTTTCCAATCAATAAATGTCTAAAAATAATTTTAAGTAAATAAAAAGTAGCAAGAAATACCTATGTAAAATAACTTACTTTCTTCCACTGTGCCTTAGATTTGGTTGGCCCACAACCAATTGCATTTAATGATGTGGTCAATTCATCCCACAACTTTTCAATAATATTATTGTTAGCTTCGGAAGGTTTTGTCTTACCGTGCAGCAATATGTTATGGTCCGAAAAAAAATCGACCATATAGCTAAGTTGCTCGGGAGAAGTTTTTCTCTTGTTAGGAGTAGCAGTAGACATATTTTTAAATAGTTCAGATCTTTCTTCGTAAAAGCAAATAAACAACTAAAATACTTGTGAAAATACAAGGTATATATATACCTATATTTTATTAGAGTACCTACCTGGATTTAATAATTTGAAAACCCGCATCTGCACAAGTAAACATCACGTAATACCTGATTATTTTATGATACTTTTAAATATTTATTAACGAATTAGGTTAGTTCTCAGATAAATGAGGGTTAGTCGTTGCATCAAACGTCAGTTGGTTATTAAAGCTCATATTCGCATGAAAAATGCGGGGTTGCCGTTGTACCCGAGCTGCGTCAAATAGAGGTTCAGGTTTACGATTTGTACCCTCTTCGATGTGAGTTACAGAATACCAAAATGAGCATGACACGGACGCGATAGATGTCGAACATTCCGATTTGTACCCATTTCTACTTGACCTGTTCATTTCTATTCGATTTGTTGAAAGTTACAGAATAGGGCTGATTATTTATAATACAATATGGTTGAGAAACTTCATATTTGGATAAAAATTTAATATGACATGTCATATAATTCAAACATTTATAATTGCATTCCATGCAATGAAAATGATATTTTGAATGTACATGAGCAAAATCGACGTACACATCATGCATTAAATTACCAGCCTAATATAAAATTTCCTTATTCCGAAAACATTTAATACAAATTACAGTAGAAATTTCATTATATTCTTCCTTTAAATTATTGAGTATGTAACACCGTAATTATATAAAACATGTTGCAATTATTAATATTATCAAAAACAACTATAATCATCAAGTAGTTTGATATGTTTAAATTCAAATTTCTTGGTCATATTCTCTCCATATTCCCAATTTATTGCAGTAAGGTTTTTATCAGATCTATGTGGTAACTTTAATCTCAAATCATTCCATTTATTATCTGGTATTACTTTATAACATCTTCTTCTACCATCTATTATTTCTTTTCTTTCCATTAATGTTATAATCTCAGATCCAATTTTTATTTTAGTATGATTTGATTCCAATTCATCATTATTAAATTTTAAATCAAAAATATCAAAGTTACATTCTTCTATACATTCTAAAAATAAAAATAAATTATTACCTTCTGAACAATTTCAAATTCACTTAACTCACTTAATTGTGTTACACTCTTTTCGTCTTCAGAAGACATTTTATCTTGATAAATTTATCTAATGTTTGTGTGTGTGTGTATGACTATGTTTTACAGAAAATTATTAAATAACTAATCGAACAATTATTGTCACATATATTTATACTAACTAGATCTTGATTTTTAATATATATTTTTTAAAAAAGTATAATTTTATCCACATGAGTTAAATTAATTAAAATTTATTCTTAACAAACACACTAATTGGGTAATACATTTAACAGATGCATTTATTCAAGGCTGGCGTCATTATGTCGCCACGCGTATTGAAACAATTAATTAAAAATTATATTAAAAGCAAGGTTACTACTGTTACGGAAATCAATATATTTTTATATATAACAAATAATTGTATTATTTTTCTTTAAATACATACACGACTTAATTTCACTAATCCCTGTATACACACGACTTCTTCTTGTACCTCTGGAGACTCCTTTCAATATTTTTCTTCTTCGTCTTACATCTACCATCATTAATCATTGCATTCTTTCTATTAACAGACTTTTCTGTTACATCCTGTATACACACACGACTTCTTCTTCTTCTAAAGCCTCTGGAGACTTCCACTCCTTCGAATGACGTCATACAATACCATTAAGCCACTTAAACAACTTATACCTTAATATCTCTACACCCTGTATACACGACTTCTTGAAAACCCTCTGGAGACTCGCACTTCTTCGTATGACTTCTTGTATTACCACGGCCTCGATCCATCCGAAGCCAATTACACATACCATCAACTTTAAAATCTCAAGGTTGTGTCCTGACAGCCTCTCATTTATACTACTTAGACATGGATTTAACAATAATCGGGGCTCTGGATTTAACAATAATCGGGGTTTCGGGGCTAATAATAATCGGGGTTCTTTCCACACGCCTAATGCCAGGGGACGTGGCAGTCACCAAAGAAATTATTATATGCAAAATGTAAATAATACAAATTCAGATGATCGGTTTTTTCGAGATTCGCAATAAGTGCGAAAGCACAATTTTAAAAATGAACGGATTAAATGTAGTAAGAATGAAAAATGGGGTTAATGATTTGAAGCTTCTTGTAGATACGGGCGCTTCTATTAGTGTTATTTTTAAGTCTAATGTTATGGAAGGTCAGTTTATTGATAAAAATAAAAATATTGAAATTCAAGGAATTGCTGGTAAAACAAACACCTTAGGTTGTATTTCACTTTCACTTTGTGTTGATAATATTTCGTTAAATCATGAATTTTTTATAGTTGATGACATTGCATCCGAATTTAATGGGATCATTGGGTCAGATTTTTTTTATAAATATGGTGCAATTTTAAATTATGAGGAATTTTCCTTAAAAATTAACTATAGAGGAAACTATGTAATTATTCCCCTTGAATCTAACCTAAGTAACTATACAATAATTCCGCCTAAATGCGAAATTATAAAGTATTTTTCGATAGAAAGTATAGAAGACGGTATTATTTTATCAGAAGAAGTATGCGAAGGGGTTTTTGTAGGAAAAATTCTATTATCTAAAGATAATAGAATTCCAGTTAAATTTTTAAATACAACTGATAGGGAAGTCAATTTAAAAAATTTTGAGCCTACTGTTGAAAGTCTTGAAAATTTCTATTGCTATGAATTTAACAACACCCTAATGTCTGTTGATCGCGAAGATAAACTCTTAGATTTAATAAATACGAAATCCTTATCAACAGAAGAGAAACAAGCTATCCATAAAATTTGTGCAACGATAAAGCGGTATGTGGTAAATAGTTCCTGAGAAATTTAAACTTTTATTCAAATTACATTAGAGGATATTGAATTTTATGTACATGGTAAAAAAGTGTCATTTTCATATAAAAAACATTACAACTCAAAAACGGTTCAAGATAGGTATAGGGAAATATCAACAAAAAATGTTCAGAATAACAAATATACAGGGTCTTCCATTAAAAATAACAAAGTTATGTGCGACTTCCGGTATAACCGGAAGTAGAATGGTGACGGCAATATTTTCATTGAATAGCTCATTATTCAAAACCCCTTCATGCCAATTTTCATATTTCAGATACCTTTAGTTCTCGAGATATCTCTAATTGACCGTTCATCTGCCGCACCCTGTATAAAACCGTACAGATTACCATATGCTCAAAAAGATGAAATAGATAAACAGGTTAGCAAAATGTTGGCTAATGGAATAATTGAACCAACAAATTAAAATTGAAATTCTCCATTACTTCTTGTACCTAAAAAGTCATATCAAAATAATGAAGTAGTAAACGGCGAAATAAATAATAAAACCAAAAATTGGAGGATAGTAATTGATTATAGGCAATTAAATAACCGTATTGAAAACGATAAATTTCCTCTTCCCAATATAGAAGAAATTTTAGATGCATTATCTGGTGCCATTTACTTTTCACATTTAGACTTATATTAAGGATTTTATCAAGTAGTATTAGAATCAACTTCTAAACCTTATACAGCTTTCACGACCAATAAAGGGCAGTTTCAAATGACCAGACTTCCTCAAGGTCTTAAAATTTCACCTAACGCCTTTTCTAGGGCTATAACGATGGCTATGTCTGGGTTAAATTATGAGAGTTACTTTATTTATCTAGACGACTTAATTGTTTTTGAAAATAGCTTAGAAAATCACAATCAAAATTTAGTTCTACAACGCTTAAGAAAAGTAAATCTAAAACTTAATTCGAATAAGTGCAATTTTTTAAAGAAGGAGATATTATATTTAGGTCATGTCATATCGGCAAACGGTATAACGCCAGATTTAGAAAAATTAAGGTTTTAAAGGAATATCCTGTACCAAAAGATGCGAATGAAACTAAACGGTTTGTCGTTTTTGCAAATTATTATAGGAAATTTATTAAGAATTTCGCTGAGATTGCTGGTCCACTTAATCAGTTATCTATGAAAGGAGTAAAATTCGAATGTACTCAGAACTGTCAATTAACTTTTGAAACCTTAAAGAAATGTCTTCAAAATCCGCCATTGCTTTAATATGTATGTTTTAACTAGGGCACAAACCTTAAAAAATTCTAAAGCAGATAAAGTAATGACAATGAAAGGATTGATCACCCCGGAATTGTTGAACTTCTTAAACTTCCTTCAGAAGGTATAGAGGTACAATTAGTTAATACAGATAAATTTAGTGAATTATTAAAATTAAATGGAATCACAATAATGAATAATATTATTTATAATTCAAAGTTACACATTATAAACATTGGGGATACTCGATCAGCGTCAGCTCTCGATGCGTCGCTGAGAGATCTTCAGACGATATGTATAAAAAATAAAATAAAGGAGTTAATTATAAATAGCAATCAATCAAGCGCGCTAACACAAAAATTGTATGAATTATTAATAAATAACTCCTCAATATTAAAAGAAGCCGGCATAAAGTTATCAGTAATAAAAGGAAAAAAAAGTGTAACTAATTTAGAAACAAGACAATTAATTTTAAATGATTATCACATCTTACCAACTGGTGGTCATGCAGGAATAAACCGTACTTACAATAATATAAAGAAACATTATTTTTGGCCAGGTATGTTTAAGGATATACAAAAATGTATTAATCGCTGTGATAACTGTCAAAGACATAAGTATTCAATTTCTAATAAAGAGCCAATGGTCATTACGACTACAGCCTCTTACGCCTTTGAAAAAGTACTTTTAGACCTCGTAGGCCCTCTTACTTTAGATTCAAAAGGTAGCAAATCGTCGGCTTAATCTGCTAAACCTGTAAGTCCAAAACGGAAATTTTTTCAGGGGAGACAAAACTTTCTGTAAATTTTTGTTTTAGCAAATAAAAAAAACAAGATATACATTTGTTTAGATATAACATGACATTTTAAGGTATTTCTAAGAAGTTATTTGATCTTATGACATATTTAATTGGACTTACGGGTTTTTCCTATTTTTATTTAAATATTTTTGGGACTTACGGGATTCTATTACTCTAAGAGGTGGGTAAAAATTAATAACTAAAATTGAGTAAACTTAACTTTTTATTTATTTATTCCTCACATAAACGAACAAAACCTTAACTTAAAGATAATGCAAAAATTTAAATATATGCCATATAACATATTTAAAGATATGCCAAGTTGTCATAAAACGAGTGATAACCAGCTGGAATACTTATCTTAAGGGATTGCAAATGTATAAACTTTTCTCTTTTAATCGGTATAGGATTATTATACAAGTTTGGAAGTTCACTAAATTGACAGCATAACTCTTTTCTAGTAGACTTTGGAACTCGACTAAAAGCAAGGTCTTGGTAATCTTGGGTATGTCTCAGCTTGTATGCTATTGTTCCATCTGGTGAATACTGCAAGGCGCGAATGTCTGTAATATGAGGATCACCGACTCTTTTACCTGGACGCAAAGATTTTACAAACTGTAGTTTACTACTATAAAGTCCTTAAAAAATTTGTGGTCTACATAATGAACTTTATAAGGTCTTGGATTTTTACGTGCTGTCTTACAAATTTTAACGTAGTCAGCAGGTACGTTAATATTATTATGACGAAGTTTTCTTTCAATAGTAGAATGCATGGAATCTGCCTCCATCTGCGTGTGCCCTTTCTCGAGAAACTTTTGTTCAATCGTAATTTCTGATTCCATACATAGGTTTAGAAGGGCGGTGGCTAGTGTTGAATTTCTATTCTGCGACGTACAACCATGAAAGCTTGGGGTTAGTAATTATATAAAAGTTTACCTGATGAGCACGTTGTCATGAACATCATCCCCTGTCTTTTGAGTACGTACCGTATATCTTGTTAATAGGTCGCTGGTATGGAAATTTCCGATTTATTTCGGTGAAAATATTACCTAATTGGTTTTGGATATTGAAGAAAACACTACAGCTGAGTTCCAATGATTATTTATTACATATTTTTCGTGACGACTTCAGAAGCTGCCATCTCTGCTTTTATATTTTCTATAAATTATGTCATCGAGGACTAATATGTACCCCGAACTATGTATTTACTAGTGAATCACCATTCTAAACTGTTAAATTTGCAAAAATACTAAGGATGCACTGGATAAAGCATTTTAAGCATTTTAATGACACGAGTTTGCGATCTTTTTTACCGCTGATAACAGTGTATGCACTATATACACTCCGCCAAAAAAGTATCGCATCACCTATAAAACTACAAATATTGTATTAAAAATAATTTAAAATATGATTTTTTTACTGTTGTTTCTTTTGGTTTTTTAAGTAAGCAATAAGTATCTAAAGAAAAATGCAGAATGTACGAAAAACAGAGGGTTTATTTAATTTTTTTCACAAATTAGAAGTAAGCGCATAAACAGCATTGATTTAAAATAAATAAAAATCAAAAGTAATGGTAATTTAGTAAGACGTATTGCCTCCTCTAGCTCTTATAACATCTAGACAACGTTGTGGCATACATCCAATTAATCTTCTCAGATAATCTTGATCAATATTATCCCATTCTATGGTTAACAACCGTTGCAGGTCCTGAAGATTAGCTGGCGTCACATTACCGGATCTCACCCTTCTGTAAAGATAGTCCCAAACATGTTCTATTGGACTTAAGTCCGGGCTGCGCGCTGGCCAATTTAAAACTTGTAAATTTACCTCTTGAAGGTACTCTGTAACGATTCTTGCGACGTGTGGGCGTGCATTGTCATGCATTAAAACGAAGGTATCACCAATAAATGGGGCGTAAGGAACAACATGCATCTCCAAAATTTCTCTTATGTACCTATCAGCAGCTAAGGATCTACCATCTAGCTGTACCAATTCGGTTCGACCCCTTAAAGATATTCCGCCCCAGAGCATAATAGATCCTCCTCCAAAGTTTGTCGCCGGTCTTAGGTTGCATTGAAAATAACGCTCGCCATCTCGTCTATAAACTGGTATTCTTCGATCCGAAGTGTATAAACAAAATCTTGACTCATCCGTAAAGAGTATGTTACCCCAATCGTCGATATTCCAGTTTACGTGGTCTCTTACAAATGTTAGTCGTGCTATACGGTGTTCCCTTGTAAGTCTCGGGGCAGTGGCAGCTACTCTGGCCCTAATTCCAGACTGTCTTAAGATGTGCCTAACAGTTTCTGAAGACACACGTACATTTCGAGTCTCGGCTAAGTCATGTTGAAGTTGACTTGCAGTCACATGTCTTCGACGCAAAGCCTGAAGGACTAAAAATCTATTGTCTGCATGCGTAGTTGCTCTTGGCCGACCTGTTACAGCTCGTCTTTCATAAAGACCAGTCTCTCGGTACCTTACTACCACTCGTGATACTGTCGACTGATTTACACCCACTAAATTTGCCACATATATCTGACTCCTTCCATCTTCAATGAGGGAAATTATTCTAACCACTTGATCCCTCGTTAAATTTAAATTTATATTGTCACGACCTTCCATACTCGATATTTAATACAAAATTTTAATTTAAACGCAAATTGTATACTCTTTACCAAAGTAAAATAAAGACTGATAATATAAACACCAGACAAAATAGCAATTATCACTTTTTTTTCTTAAATAGTAAGCTGTATTTACAAATTTTATTTTAATATTTATTCTAGCCTTAATATTCTTAAGGGCCATAAAGAATTAAATTAACCAAATGCGGTAATAAATATTTGTAATTTTAATTAAATTGATTGTACTAACCCTTGGAAGTCCATCTTATTAAGGATAATAAAAAACTCTTCGTTTTAACAAAACTTCCAATATTTATTTAAAAATTGCTTTTTTAAAAGACTCAATGACAACTGTTTCGCTATGAAGCATCGTCAGATTGACTTTTTTTTTTTTTTTTTTGCTTCATAGCGAAACAGCTGTCTCGCTAGACTTTTAGTATGAGAGAAGATAGTTCTCTCCATCAGTTATTCCTTAGATCTTGTACCCACTAAGGATGCTTGCATCAAAGCTTTCTCCTCTATTTCCTTCAACCGAGAATCTATTTCAACGTCCATATCCGGAGTCGATACGGTTTCTACCTTTTTAGAGCTAGCCATAATCACTCTTGTAAAGTTGACTTTCTTCCCTTTCTTCGGACGGGTGTACACCTGACTGGACTTAGATGTTGCTGTTAGTGTTGGGAATGCAGCTACAGTTCTTTACAACAGTTTTGTTTCTTCCACGATATTAGGATCTCCAAAATCTAGTGAAGCTTTATTTAGTATAGCTGATGTCACGTCCTCTAAATCGGGAGCAAATCCTTTTATGGATGATACACTGACGGAAGCAGTTCCGGAAGAAGAAGGCGAAAATGATCTATTTGTGGCAGAATCTAACAATCGTTTATGATTATTCATGATACCGTAGTACTGTTTTATTATAATTTCCCTTTTTTGTGTGGTTATCACTGATTTCTATGGTTTTATCATTTGTAGGATCAATATTATTTTTTGTAACTACGTTGTGTTTTGTAAGATCACTTTCCTGTATTGTCAACATGTAATTTGAATTTTGGTTTTTATAATCATTTATGTCTGTGCATATATCATTTTTATTTTCTTTTTTTAAGTTCAAGATCGATTTTAACAATGCGATGTATTTGAAAGTACTGTCCAGTCCTAACGGGATTTCACTCGCTTGAGGGATGTGATTTTTTTCTAGTATTTTGGATATTTCTGTGCTATTAAATAATAAGTCTCGGAGATATACTTTATTATTTTTTCTACGGGAAATGATTTTTTTTTCCATAAGCATTTTTGCAATACCTTTGCGAGCATTCGTTATTTCTTCATCCTTAAATGGGCAGTATGAACTAGTCACAATCAAATGTGCCCATATTACAATGTAAGGTCCACAATTGTTCATGAACTTTTCTCTGTATCTTTGTTGTGGTATATCATAAGGTCTCAGTAATTTCCATTGATTCCAATCGATAGGCGATTTTTCACCAATATACAGATTGATGAAGGTCTGTAACCCTTCAATAAAAATCCTTAGGTATTAAAAACATTAACGAATCGAAGTACACGAATAGTTTATGTTCGAAATCTATTACTAATAGGGTCCAATGATGATCGTAGTATACTGGAAGTAGCCAAATAATATATGTAGACGCTTCAACACCTTCAGCCCAATCTTTATGTCCTTGAGTGATTTTTTTTTCATAAATTATCATGTGTGTAAATAGAGTTTCAAAACATAAAACTTTAATTTCTGAAATTGTGGCCACGTCTTGAAAAAGCAAAAAAGAAGCATTAATGATATCGTTGTTGAGTTCTTCACCTTTCGAAAGAGTTTTGAAACTTTGCCAATTCAAATTAATTCCGTATATTATTTGATTTAATTCTGGAAATTTCTTGGGATATTTGAGTTTCAGATGTAATAATTTTTTGTACCTAGCCGTCATTTGTGGATCAGTCAATACAATACTATTTGAATTTTTCGTTACTCCCGTATCTTCAATACTTTTTGTGGTTGTATTATCAGAGGAATCGACATTCGTAATTGTTTTTAATTTTTTAAGTGACAGATTTTCATGATTTATTACAATTGTAGACTTCGGTATTTCCTTCTTTTTCGTTTTGGGCTGTGTAAAATAAATATTTCCTCCTTTTTTATTATTCCATGTTTCTTTCGCTAATGCCCAGTCTTTTTGTTGAAGTTTATGTTTATTTCTTGTCTGTCTTTCTGTAACTAAAGATATGTCCCTTTCTTTGATACGACTGAGTAGAAAATTCTTCCTTCATCACTGTGATGAATTGAGCAATTGGTACTCTTGGTGTTTTTTTAAAAATGTTTGATTTAACCAGATTAAACCAGGTTTCAGCCGTAGCGTTGCTATATCGCCTGAAATTCATGTTTTTGTGCTTAATTTTTTCTAATAATATTCCTGACCATAGAGGGAAAAACGGCAATAGATGTTCTAATAAATAAGCAAAAAATTTATCACTGAAATAAGGGTTTATTTTCGATGTACCAATCTGTTTTTTTTTTGGAGTCTTTTTCATTTTCTAAAAGTTCTTTGTAGATTTTGGTAAAAAAAATCTGAAAAGGGTGAACCACTTCGTAGTTGTTTTGCGTTTTCTTTCATGTTTGAATTTTTTTTCAATACATTCTTTATTGTGTCTTAATCTTTTGTTCGGTGTTCATCATCGTTATCATCATCATCATCAGCATTATCATCATCATCATCATCATCATTATTATTATGTATTTTTCTTTTGACATCACAATCTTGATCATTTTTTGTATTAATGTTATTTTCATCTACGTCTTTCAAAACATCATTCAGAATCATGTAATTCTGATACATAATTATCCAATTCTATGTAATAAATTTTAGAGGTAAAAACTTGACATTCTTTTTCAAAAATTTGTTTGGCTTCCTTCAAATTACTGCAGTGAACTAATTTCGATATAAATTTTAATGCGATGCTTTTGTTATTCTCGGTAACGTGTAATCTCTTCAGCTTTCTCTTTACTGTCGCAATTAGATGTGATGAGCAAACATGGACTACTGTAAATTGTAGGGATTCTTTTAATGTGTCAGATTCTAAATTGAATGCCATGTCTAAATAATTTTTTAAACTGATACAATTAAAGGCTTTTAAACTTGCTTGAATCAAAGCTAAAGAAAAATCTGTTTTAATTTTGTGAATAATTGGTCGGCGAGTAGTGAGTCGTATGAGGGCATCGTTAATAGTGCTTAAAAAATGGAAATATGATGGGTTGAGTGTACAGTTGAAATCCATTCTGCAACTGGAAATGGATTATATTCATTATTTTTCCCGGTAGAGTTAAGGCGTAGTACAAGGGCTTTATTTTTACACCTGGTATATCTTTTACAATTGTACCCGTTGCATCTAAATGTAAAAAAATTGTGTCCTGGACCGAAAGCATGTATTCTAATTGTGGCATAGTGTAAAGAATGATGTTAAACGGTGATAAAGTAATTGTTTGAATATATCCTGATGATGAAAGTTCATGAGGCCATTTATGATCGCATAGTAATTTCAAATCCCACAAACATGATATAAGATTTCGATTCAAATCATCAGCTGCGTTATTCTCGCTGGACATTTTTTGTAAGATGGGAGCACTCGGTGCATCACATAAATTACCATTTCTCAACACTTCCATATCTGCAGTTTTCAGTTTTTTTAATTTGACCGTATTGGGCGTATTTACTAACAATAATTTTTTAATCTCTTTCCGTTTTTGACCCTTCACAAACCTTCGATGGTATTCAATTTTTTGATGTTCTATTTTTTTATTGCTGTAGATCTTTATCTTCGAAAGGAGCAATAATAGGGGACGTACATTTAAAAGTATTTGTGACACACGATGTATTTAAACAAAATGCTTTTGCACGAAAAGATACATAATGATTATCCTTTTTTTCGTAACATTTATGATCCACAAATGATAGTACGCAATGCGGATAATATTCACGGAATATTTGATAAAAAGCATCAGTCCAACCTTTGTACAGGCGTAAGTTGCCTGACCAATAAGTTTGCCAGAATAGTTTTGGTACTATCATTTTAGACAAAAAATGTTGACTAGCCGTTTTGTAATATTAGATGGTCGTTGGGCGACAATTTGTAACCATTATTATTACGTTGTGCGTCAATTTGTGATATGATTTAATTGTTGAGAGTGATTTTATAAAATTATTTAGTTAACTTTTAAATAATAACTATATACCAATTAATTAATTGTAAAAGATTTTTCTATAATTAACAAAATTTATAAATGTTTATCACAGCAAAAATTATTATAGTTAAATACCTCGGCTAGGGGTGAGTAAGTTCATTAGCTCTGACTATAGTACAATATTTGTTTCTTTAAGAAATTATAAGGGCGCCACTGAAATCTTTTTATTTTTTATGATACTACTGAAGAAAGTTGTTTTAAGCTGTTATTTAAATAAGTATCATAAGATGACAGAAAGATGTCAGAAAAAACTGTCTATGAAGATAAAAAAATGATATGAAAATGTACCAACAGATAAAAGATAAATAGATTTCCTTGGTGCTAAAATGAATGAAATTGAGAATACGTTACAAAAAAAAAATAATCCGCAAACAGTTCTTTAAAACTACTAATTCTAATACAGTTGACGATACGACAATGATTTTGATATTAAGTTTAAGAAATAAAGAAAAACGAGACAGCTGTATAATATTATAAATGCATTTACGTTGGTCGACTTATCTTTTTTTACATCTGATCCAGGAGAGGGTTGGTCCAGTGAAGGGCACCAATGTAGAACCAATCAGCGGTAATTCGATAGTAACCCAGTAATGTCTTTGAACTTGAAATTTGTAACGTCTTTTGACTTGAAAATTGTAACGTCTTTTGGTATTGTATATTCCAATGCTGTGAAAAATTGTCAGCATCAGCCACGTGCTCGTTTATTTTTTTCCGTACAAAAAGTACAAAACAGCGTATTCCGAAATCTACATTTATCATTAGGATATATTATAGAAAATACAGTAGTAACAAAAGATAAATTAATATAACAATTAGAATTCCAAAAAATTACTCAACTCGCCATTTTGTATATTTTTATAAAAAAATTTACAATTATTACTTTTAAATTGCCCTCAAAATATACTTGAAATAATTATTAATATGAAAATTCTCATCTGATTATATAGTAGGTACTGTCAAGATTTATAGAAATTATATTTAAAATCTTTTACCAAAAATAAAAATCAAAAAACAAACCTGTGTATAACACCAATGACAATAAGAGAATGGACTATGCCACGTTAAAGATCGTGTATAAAGTTGGAATTACTGACAGGAATCGTTTATAATAATTAACATGTTAAGAACTCTATACAATAGATGGTGTTAGTGTTAGCCATATAATTAATTTAAAAATACTACGTTTTTAGTTAACATATCATGTTACAGTTTT
Source organism: Ophraella communa (assembly GCA_035357415.1). Classification (NCBI taxonomy): domain Eukaryota; kingdom Metazoa; phylum Arthropoda; class Insecta; order Coleoptera; family Chrysomelidae; genus Ophraella; species Ophraella communa. The sequence goes on along the minus strand of CM068979.1, from coordinate 1,138,183 downwards.
CGAAAATTTTTTAACATTTTTACTCATAGAAACGTTCTTGTTATTAGCACATTTACCATAGGCACTTTTTTCATGAGAATCTTGACAATTATCATTGTCTACGTTAGTTTTCACGATCTAACAATTAAAAACGATATCACCACATTTACCATAGGCACTTTTTTCATGAGAATCTTGAAAATTATCATTGTCTACGTTAGGTTTCACGATCTCACAATTAGAAACGATATCACCACATTTATCACATGCACTTTTTTCATGAGAATCTTGAAAATTATCATTGTCTACGTTAGGTTTCACGATCTCACAATTAGAAACGATATCACCACATTTATCACATGCACTTTTTTCATGAGAATCTTGAAAATTATCATTGCCTACGTTAGGTTTCACGATCTCACAATTAGAAACGATATCACCACATTTACCATAGGCACTTTTTTCCTGAGTCTTGAAAATTATCATTGTCTACGTTAAGTTTTACGATCTCACAATTAGAAACGATATCACCACATTTACCATAGGCACTTTTTTCATAAGAGTCTTGAAAATTATCATTGTCTACGTTAGGTCCCTTGATATCACTACTAGAAACGATATCACCACATGAACATTCTTTATCAGCACTTTTTTTAACAAACTCTTGCAAATTGCCATTATTATCATGACATTTTTGGCTTTTACGAATACTACTGTTATCGAAATGAAATTGATTGAAAGGAATATCAATATTTGCAACATTTTTGTGAATGAATCATTGCTACTATTTTTATTTTCATGAAGTAAAATCAAGTTCTTGATGTTCATATTTTTACTATTTTCTTGATCTTCTGCTATAATTTTATTGTACAGCTTTTCGGTGATGGCTTTCTTGGTACGATCACAATTGTAGCATATCAGGGTGTTTACCTAGAGAGATTTTTATGGTGTTCCTTAAAACCACGATTGAACAATACTGTCTTGCAAACGTTTCTATAAAACGAGTTTTTACCTCTGTATGATTTATACTGTTGATTCGTAATAATTTCTTGAAAAGATTCTTTTTGTGAAACAGTGAAAATTGCTTGTGCTATATCAAATTCAGTAATAAGCATGATTGAAACACAAATGATTAAAATAACAGAAACTCTAGCGCAAAAAGCAAGGAAAGTTCTTTCAATGTTCACTCTAAGAGATCCAAAAGAAAACTAACCCTGTCTACAATAAACAAAATAGTGTGTAAAATATTTATCATTTTCAAGGTGAGGAAAAGAAATAAATGAAATGCAGAAAAATTCTCAAGTATTAACATCTTGTCAAAAACATTGTTTATGATTTCTCAAATAAGGGCTATTGAATATTCAGAAACCCTATCTTGGCCGCACAGATAAACAAATAAAGGATCCATAATGAATAATACCCAAATAACAAGTATGTTCTCTAAAGAAAAAAAGTGTTTCCAATTTTATTGCTATAATCCGATTGTACTTTCTACACGACTGTTAACCACATGTTTTGAAATTGAAATATAGTGTTACAAGAGCCAACACGTGTCTTTAACCCTACAATGCATGATTTTTTATATTAAAAAATAACAAATATTTTTGGGTGTGTATTAGCCCTCTTAACTGGTAAAAAATAATAAAAAAATTTTTTGTGTTACATTTTTATGTTTTTTTTTTAATTTTTTGTTTTGTATCATATATGCTACATCATGAACTTAGATCTAAAATATATTAATCTTATTTTTATTTTATTGATGGAAGTTAGCAAGACAATTTTTATTTTTATGTTAACAAAGATGAAGTTTGCATTTTTCACAAAAAACGAAAGAAAACCCTTTGCAGCCAGGCAATTTACATCGCTGCCGTGGCTCACACCATATAGGAATGTGGCCAAAATTTTCACTTCTCACATCTTTTGGGGAAATTGAAGCCGCATTTTTTTTCTTTTCTTCACTTCTAAATTTTCATCAACTGATAAAGAAGGTCTACCTTTCCTTTTTAAATGCTGACCAACGTTGCATAGACAATTTGCTATTTCTCCACGGAATTTTTCCATTGTTATTGTTTTTGTGTTTCCTTTTTGTTTTTCAACCCTGCGATGTAGAAGCCACGCATTGATAATAGCAATAGGATCTGATTCATTGTCACATATAGTTTCCAAATTAAAATCTTCTGCATCTAACTCATGATCAAAAATAATAGGTATATTTTCAATACCCAAGTCAACAGAATTTTGAAATTTTTGAGCAGCCAAGTTCATAACATCTTCAATATTTTCGGGAAAATTTTCTTCTTCCAAATCTTGCAAATCATCTTCGCTTTCGTAAAAATTTTCTGCAAGCTTTTGCAGCTCTTTTTGTGAAAAACATTTTCGTGAACAATAATTTCTGTCCATTGCGCTATAAAAAGAAAAAATAATGCAATAATGCATGTTGTAGCAGATATGCTACATTTTTTAAAAAACCACAACTATTTATTTTTGAGGCGTTTTACTACAAACTAATTCAACAAAATGCTTTAGTACATACCTAAATTAGTAAATCCACGGAGTTTTTGAGTAAAACTGCACTAATTTCTGTTAAAAACAATATAATTTGAGCACTCGACACACACACACTAACCGCCAAATTTAACCACCAAATATGTGCGCCACTGAGTGGAAGTAAACGTGTGTTAGATCGTTCTATTGTTATAATCTGATTATCAGTGAGTAATACTTTATTAACAATTAAAAACTTTATATCATCCGATTCGGAAGACCGCCATCTGTCAATACATATAAATTAATTTATTCTTCGCTAAATAGGTACTCGTATTTGTAAGAGAATGCCTGCAACGTGCAAAATATGCGTCCAATTGATAACAAAAAAGTCACCTGGCATTGAATGTATGGGTTCTTGTGATGACAGTTTCCACTTAAAGTGTATTAAAATGAGTACGGAACAATTCAAATCAATTAGTTCTACTACCGGTTCTATCTGGAAATGTAGTACTTGTTTATTCAAGGACGATTCGTCAAAACGATTCAGTGTCGGAGGTTCAGAGATTTCAGTCGGATCGGGGACACTCTTCAAATCGGAGAATGTATCTGATTTAATGAAAGAAATGAAAACAGAAATACGGGTATTTGCCCGGAAACAGGAGAATCTGATTGAATCAGTTGGATTTTGTTGTGGGAAAATTGACGATTTCCAAGCATCGCTATCGGATTTTGGGAATTTTTTGAAGCAATTCGAGGCTTTACAACAGGATAACCAAGCTCTGAAGAAACGGGTCATTGATCTGGAAACTCGTCTCAATGACAAGGAACAACATTCCAGGAAAAACAACATTGAAATTCAAGGGGTTCCTGAACAAAAAAATGAGAATGTTAGCATCATTCTAGAAAAAATTACCAGTTTTTTGGGTGAAGACACTAAGATTGTGACTGCTCATAGAGTTCAAACTAAGAATGCTGGTAATAGATTTCCCAAAAATATTGTTGTAGAATTTAACTCTCGTGAATTCAGGGATAGAATTCTGTACTTGGCTAAACAAAAAAGAATTCGGTCTCAGGGACCCGGCCTCAGTATCCATGAAGTGGGAAACTCAATATTTATAAATGAACATCTTGCACCCGCCAATAAAACTTTATTTAGAGAAGCTCGAGAATAGGCGAAGGAAAATAATTATAAATATGTATGGGTAAAAAATGGTAATATTCTAATACGAAAGGATGATACTTCGAGGATTAGACACATAAAAAATTCTACTTTATTGGATTAAAATAATTGTGCTTTCCATTTTACTGCATTTATATGATATATATTTATTAAGTTATGGATAGGGTTTTAGTTTATGGGCAAAATGTTAATGGACTTAGATCCAAAACATCGGAATTTCGCATTGGTACTATAAGTTATGGTGCTGATATTTACCTAATAACTGAAACAAATTTAAAAAGTGGAGTTTATGATACAGAGATCTTTGATACATCCATATATCACGTTTTTAGAAGAGACCGCGAAACTACTGACAATAAGAAAAAAGATGGAGGCGGTGTATTAATTGCAATAAATAAAAAGTTTATTGTTATTGAACAACCATCATGGCAAAGTGATGCAGAAGATCTATGGATCTCTATACAACTCAACAATGGCCAAAGAATACATATATGCTGTGTTTATCTTTCTCCATGCGATGTTTCAGCAAGAATTTCATTCAGCGCTAAATTACAAACTTCTCTAGACAGAATCTCCAATGACGGCATTCTAATTTTTGGTGATTTTAATTTTCCTAATATCTCATGGCGACCCAGTAAGTGTAAAACATTTTTTATTCCAACAAAAGTGGATAGTGCAAGTGAAGAAGTATTAGACTTAAGGCAATCAACGAACTTATGCAACGCAATTTTATAGTAAACAATAATAATAAATGTCTAGATTTAATTTTTAGCAACAATAATGTTCACATTAGTGATCTAAATAATAGCGATGCTCCAGTTGTTTGTCCCGATTCACACCACCCAGCTCTTGAGTTTTGCTTGCATTGCCCAAGATATGTATTATTGCGGCATAATAAAATTGAAACATTTAATTATAAAAAATCAAATTTTAATGACTTAAATAACTATTTGTTGCAATATCCTTGGGATGTAGAGTTGAATTCTTTGACTGTGGATGAGTCGGTGAGTAAGTTTTACGAAGTTCTTTTAGTAGCCTCTGAATTATTTGTACCAAAAATAAGAAAAAAATCATCATCGTTTCCTCAATATTTTTCACCTAGTACAATTCAGTGTATTAAAGATAAAAAATGCTCTCACAAAAAATGGAAAAAATATAATAACTTATGCTATTTCGAAGAATTTAAATTATTAAGAAAACGCAGTAAATATCTTATTCTAACCGATTTTAAAAGACATATTTCTGAAATACAAGATGATCTTAAGACGAACCCAAAGAAATTCTGGAGCTTTGTGTCTAATGTCCGTCGCGACTATAGTTTGCCGGAAAACGTTTGTCAAATTTTTTCTAAATTCTTTAGATCTGTTTATGAACCTTGTCGTTAAACTTACTTCTCACCTAATAATAATCTTGCAGTAAATCAAATAGATAATATTTACCTATCTGTCGAAGCTATTAATACAAAAATTAATACTTTAGATGAAAGGAAAGGGCCTGGTGTAGATGGCTATCCTTCATTTTTTATTAAAAATTGTGTTGAGTCCCTTTGTAAACCTTTACATATAATTTTTAATAAATCTTTAAATACTGGAATTTTTCCTAGAGCGTGGAAGGTAGCTATATTAATACCCATTTATAAGAATGCTGGCGACAAGAGCTTAGTAAACAATTACAGAGGTATAAGTAAATTATGTATTTTCGGAAAAATCTTCGAAAGTTTAGTTTATGATATTGTTTTTACAACTGTAAAGAATAGTATTTCAGTTGAACAGCACGGCTTTTTTTCTAAAAGAAGCATAGAAACTAACTTGGCCATATAGTCTCAATTCATTACCGAAAACATGGATTCTAGAGTTTAAGTTGACTCCGTGTATACAGATTTTAGCAAGGCGTTTGACAAAGTGAACCATAACATTCTTATATCAAAATTGGATAAGATTGGCATCCAGGGTAATCTGTTAACATGGTTTTCTTCATATATATGTAATAGAACTCAGATGGTTGAAGTTAATGGTTTCAGATGTGATCCTTTCTCAGTTACATCTGGTGTACCACAGGGTTCGCACTTGGGACCGTTGTTGTTCATAATCTTTATTAATGATTCAAGAAGCTGCTTCAGCTCTGCAAATGTTTTATATTACGCAGACGATATGAAGATATTTGGCAGAGTTGAATCAGTACGGGATTGTATAAACATTCAAAAAGACATCAACAATTTCACCGAGTATTGCACCATAAATAAACTTTATTTAAACATAAATAAGTGTCAATGTATCACTTTCACAAAAAATTTCAATTCAATAAATTTCAATTATTGTATTAACAACAACACAGTTGCCAGAACGAATCAAGTGAAGGATTTAGGTGTAATTTTCGACACGAGACTAAGTTTTAGTCAACATATTGACTTTATAGTAAGCAAATGCTCAAGAATGCTGGGCTTTATTAAAAGATCTTGTCGGAGTTTTTGAAACGAACAAGCTTTAAAATCAATATATTATGCTTTTATATACAGCAGGCTTAATTTCGCTAGCACTATTTGGAGTCCAAGTTATAATATATACAAAATCAGACTAGAACGGCTGCCGAATAATTTCGTTAGATTTCTACATTTTAAAGTTACAAATATCTATCAATCCACAAATATGACTGAATTGAAAAAACAATATAATATCAGAACTCTGGAGCAACGCCGAATAATGGGTGATCTTATTTTCCTTTATAAAATAATTAATTATAAATATGACTTATCTCTGTTATTGGGCCTAATACCTATGTATGTACCACCAAGAAATACACGTAGCAGATTTCTATTTCATGTATCACATTTCAATACAAATCTAGAAGTAAATTCACCTATTAACAGAATATGTTGCGAATTTAACAAGTATTGTAACGAAGTGGACCTTTTTAATTTATCTTTATATAGTTATAAGAAATTTGTCAAAACGATATTCATATCATAGGATTGTATTTTATCTGACGCATTTTTCTTTTCACTTTTTAAGAACATTTCTTGTATATTAATTAATGTTTATAATCTAACTATACCATGTTAGTGGATACTTTTTTGGGCTTCTAGCCTGTTTGTATCCCAAATTGAATAAATAAATAAATAAATAAAATAAAACTATATACAAAGTTCTACATTTAGTACTCACCCCGCCTCCTATAATTCACTAGATGAACAATAATATAAATTGAGTATCTGGTAAGCTACAATATGCATTTAAGAGATAATTTTAAATATATAAGGAGGCAGAATTGTTAATTATTTTAAATGTAGCATGTAGCAAATGGCAAATAGTTAGACAAATAAAAAGTAATTCCAAATTTATAAAAGTAGACATTAATAAATAATTAAAGCGACACGTCCTGCAATACCTGTAACGATTTTTTGTTCTATTGGTTGATAAAATATATAAGTCTGCTAAAAGAGATGTGTGAAAAATTATCGACACTCTTAAGAAAAATTAGAAAAAAATGCTGCAACTCAAATCGTTTATTAACCAAAGCGTTATAAGATCGTATGAAGGTTCATAAAATATGTTTCTTTTTTTAATAAATTACAAATGCAAAATCATAAAAAGAATAAAATTTCAAAAACCCTTATGAAAATCGTAATTTCCGAAACCACGGGTCTCTATAGACAATAGAATAATTAAGAGAATAAAAAAATTACCATGAGATGTAGTCTGTTATAAATAGAATACAAAAATTGAAGATGAAGAGTTTAGAAAACAAATCATAATTAATAATGATAACAACAAGTTATGTAAATAACATCTAAAATGACACATTCCATCGGTAGGGAAAAAAAGTAGATTATCTATAAAATTACCACCCCAGTCGAAGACAAGAGTGATAAACACATGGTTTATAATCGCTAACTTGTACTTCCCAGATTTAGATATAATTTTCTTCATATTAGTGTAGAAAGTTAAACCTCTCTAAAATGGAAAAATTAATTATTCCATCATATCCGCACGGAAAGTTCACTTTTCTATTAGAAAAAAATTGAACTTTCGACGCAAAAATGACGAAAAATCATATTCAGCTCTGAGGAGGAAAAGTATAAATTATAATTAGTGATTTACAAAAATGGATATTTGGTAAAATGTTAATATCTAGAATACGACTACAAAGAATCACAATTGTAAATAAGATCAAAAAAGGTTTTGTATGATTAGAACATAAGAGCTTAAAAAAAACTAACGACAAACGAATACTCACGGAGTATCGAGGTACCAAGATTAGGTTTATTGCAGGGCTTATAAAATGAAAAACAATATAGTATAATCCTACCTGCAACACATACATTTGAGACATAGCTGACGACGTTAATACAAAGAAGCATTAAAGACGTGTGAAAAAAACAACTACATTAATTTTAGACTGATACTGTCAATAGAAAAAATGTTATTGACAATTGAAGATGAACTTTTAACTGCAGACCGCGATCATTGTAGAGTTTTTATGTTGTAAAATTTTTCTCGACCTGATCGCATTCGTTTTAATTATTGAAAATCATGTAAATAATCGAAAATCGAGCGAGAAAAACAACTACATCAATTTTAGACTGATACCATGGTTAGAAAAAATGTTATTGACAATTGAAGATGAACTTCTAACTTCAGACCGCGATCTTCGCAGAGTTGTCATGTTCTGAAATTCTTTTCGACCTGATCGCATTCGTTTCAATTAATGAAAATCATGTAAATATTCGAAAATCGAACGAGATAAACAACTACATCAATTTTAAACTAATACCGTGAATAGAAAAAATGTTATTGACAATTAAAGATAAACTTCTGACTGCAAACCGCGATCTATGCAGAGTCGTCATGTTCTAAAATTCTTTTCGACCTGATTGCATTCGTTTTAATTATTAAGAATCATGGGGATCATTGAAAAATGTAACGAGAAAAACAACTACATCAATTTTGGACTAATACCATGAATAGAAAAAATGTAATTGACAATTAAAGATGAACTTTTGACTTCAGACCGCGATCATTGTAGAGTTTTTATGTTGTAAAATTTTTCTCGACCTGATCGCATTCGTTTTAATTATTGAAAATCATGTAAATAATCGAAAATCGAGCGAGAAAAACAACTACATCAATTTTAGACTGATACCATGGTTAGAAAAAATGTTATTGACAATTGAAGATGAACTTCTAACTTCAGACCGCGATCTTCGCAGAGTTGTCATGTTCTTTTCGACCTGATCGCATTCGTTTCAATTAATGAAAATCATGTAAATATTCGAAAATCGAACGAGATAAACAACTACATCAATTTTAAACTAATACCGTGAATAGAAAAAATGTTATTGACAATTAAAGATGAACTTCTGACTGCAAACCGCGATCTATGCAGAGTCGTCATGTTCTAAAATTCTTTTCGACCTGATTGCATTCGTTTTAATTATTAAGAATCATGGGGATCATTGAAAAATGTAACGAGAAAAACAACTACATCAATTTTGGACTAATACCATGAATAGAAAAAATGTAATTGACAATTAAAGATGAACTTTTGACTTCAGACCGCGATCTCTGCAGAGTCGTCATGTTCTAAAATTCTTTTCGACCTGATTGCATTCGTTTTAATTATTAGAAATTATTGGGATCATTGAAAAAACGTGCGAGAAAAACAACTACATCAATTTTAGACTGATACCGTCAATAGAAAAAAAGTTATTAACAATTAAAGATGAACTTTTAACTGCAGACCGCGATCTCTACAGAGTTGTCATGTTCTAAAATTCTTTTCGACCTGATTGCATTCGTTTCAATTATTAAGAATCATGAGGTATACTAAAAAACGTGCAAGGAAAACAACTACATCCATTTTGAAGTGATGCCGTCAATAGAAAAAAAGTTATTAACAATTAAAGACGAACTTTTAACTGCAGACCGTGATCTCTACAGAGTTGTCATGTTCTAAAATTCTTTTCGACCTGATTGCATTCGTTTCAATTATTAAGAATCATGAGGTATACTAAAAAACGTGCAAGGAAAACAACTACATCAATTTTGAAGTGATGCCGTTAATAGAAAAAAAGTTATTAACAATTAAAGATGAACTTTTAATTGCAGACCGTGATCTCTACAGAGTTGTCATGTTCTAAAATTCTTTTCGACCTGATCGCATTTGTTTTAATTATTAAGAATCATGTAAATAATCGAAAATCGAGCGAGAAAAACAACTACATCAATTTTAGACTGATACCATGGTTAGAAAAAATGTTATTGACAATTAAAGATGAACTTCTGACTGCAAACCGCGATCTCTGCAGAGTCGTCATGTTGTAAAATTTTTCTCGACCTGATCGCATTCGTTTCAATTAATGAAAATCATGTAAATAATCGGAAATCGAGCGAGAAAAACAACTACATGAATTCTAAAGTGTTACCGTTAATAGAAAAAACGTATTATTCATCAAATTTTTATTATTATCGCCGGACTAGAGTCTTTGGGGAGTTTTTATGTCGAAGAATTTTCTTAAATTGCTTTGCATTTACTAGTATCATTAAAAATCAAGAAATTAATTATAAACAGTCCACTTAAGATGACTATGCTCGTCTTGCAGTGATACGAACACTAGGAAATCAGTTATCATTAATCGAAGATTGTCTGACTCGTGTTTTCCGTTTCCACTTTTTTTGGCAGCTGCTAGTTTCAGGGGCATAACATTGGGATGTGAAAATAAACCAATTTCAATTTGCAATAAATTTAGCTAAACATGAGGTACATGGTTATTCACCAAATTTTTTAGTTTTCGGTAGAAATATACCTACATCTGGAATATATTACGGTAAACTTGGAAATACTCAAAATTTTGAACTGTCTCCTGGTAGTAGAGATAGTTATGTTGTTGATTTAGAAGGTCTTAAACCTATTTTTAAAGATGTCAAGAAAAAACTTGACTGAGCTCATAAAAGATATGAGAAAAATTATAATTTTTGTAGAAGAGGTCACTCTTATAATGTTGGTGATAAAGTTTGGAAAAGGAACAGAGTCCTTTCCAAAGCCATAACACAATTTTCTGCTAAGCTTGCTCCAAAATATGTTTTGTGTACTGTGAGGCAAAGAATTTCCAAATTGGTATATGCTCTAGATCATCTGGATGGTTCTGATGCTGGTAATTGGCATATTTCTGATTTAAAACCATACTTTGGATCAAATTCTGATGTCTCAGTGGGCTAAAAGCTATAGAACATGTATTCATTTAGATAAAGTTGTGAATTTTGAAATTAACTGATCAGTTTGTATATATTAGTAAATAGTAAATTAAATATTAGTTGTATAATACATAAACATTATTGAACCTATTTCAACAAAGAAATATGTGTACAAATCATAGAGATGTTTTGATTAACATTATATTTCATTTGCATATACATATTCTTCATATGTAAAAATTTTGAGCAACTAAAGTTTTAGTTTTATTGAGAGTAACCTACCTATTTTGATTTGCCCGATTATGACCTATCCCGATATTGTCTCCCTTGTGGCCGTGTGGTACACGCAGATACCAACTCAATAAAACAAAGCTCATTTAATAGTTTTTATGTAAACTAAAGTTCTCTATTGAATTAAGAATTTTACTAAAACAATTTTTATGTTAAATTTACCTAATGATTATTTATTTCTCTGGGTGTAAAGATATCCAATATGAGAAAGGGTGTGTAGCAGTTAAAATTACTTACTCATTTTTGCTAAATAATAAATGACTATTTTAAACAAAATAAAGACTCATTTTCATATTTTGTTTATTCCTCCGAAACGGGTGTTTACAAAACTTGTATGATTAAAAGTAAATAAACATATTTCAAGCAATTCTTATATTGGCAAAAGTCCATACACCTCAATGTTGTTGTTTATAATAGCTTCAAGAACCTAACATAAATAAATGAGTATTAATTATTATGAACAATATAGTAACAATGATGCTTACCTTTGATCTCTTATTCCATTTCAATACATTTTAGGGCGGGTTGTAACACGACAGGTTAACCTTTGGTTTACTTAACCACTGGTTATCGTTGATTGGGTCGTTGTAACTTGGAATTATTGAAGTTCACCAACTGGTTAACTACTGAATTTCTTACTATCTGATTTCTGCCGGTTAACCAGTGTTCAGGTCTCAGAACGATTAAAATTTGTCTGTTTCAAGTGTTTTATGGTCCTGTTTACATTTTGAATCGGCATTACTTCAGGATTCGTGTGTGAAATATGTGGTTATTGTAATTGATAGATATTAGTGATAACGTCTTATAGTTTTTAGTTGGAGTTGTTTATTAGATAAGAGTTGTATACTGGGTTGTGTTATATTGTTTTAAAAAAAGTATATTCTAAATTATTATGGACATTCAACGGGGAGATCTGCAAGAACTTATAGATGATAAAGATTTTCTGGAACTCATTGAAGAACTGTTTCCTAGAGCTCAAAGAAATTTCAAAGAAAAGGAAAATCACTTTCTGAAATGGAGTGATGAGGAATTCAGAGCTAGGTTCAGGTTATCTAAAGAAACAGTTCAACTTATAATCCAGGAAATAGAAGAAGATATATCATTCATTAGATACGAGTGAGTAATATTGGTTCAAATTTGAAATATGTCAGAACATGTAAAATATAAAGTTTATTTTAGGGCTAATGCAGTGACTGCTGAAGAAAAGGTGTTGATAACACTTTAGATATTTAGCAACAGGCTCAACCCTTCAATCACTAGGGGATTTCACAGATAATTTTAGGTTCTATTGAATAAACGCATTAAATAGTATATGCAAAATTTATTATTTCACAGGCATCGACAAGTCCACTGCAAGCCGAATGATTGATAAAGTTACTACAGTAATAGCAAAACTTCGTCCAGAGTTTGTGAAAATGCCAGAGTCAGAAGAAGTGAAAAAAGTCCAAGCTGATTTTTATTATATTAGTCGTTTTCCCAGGTGTATAGGTGCATTAGACTGTATTCATATAAAAATACAGTCTCCTGGAGGAGATAATGCAGAGATATATAGAAACCGAAAAGGATTTTTTTCATTTAATGTACAAGCATTATGCAAGGCAGATTTAAGCATTCAGGATATAGTATGTAGATGGCCAGGATCAGTTCATGATTCAAGGCTGGAAAATGGAGAATTCGGAAATAAAGTATTTATAGTTGGTGATAGTGGTTATGCTGTTAGACCATATCTGATTACTCCTTTGACAAATCCCCAACTACCTGTTGAGCATCTATTCAACGAGAGTCAAATAAGGACTAGAAATCCTATTGAAAGATGTTTTGGAGTTCTCAAGAGACGATTTCCTGTATTAGCACTAGGCATCCGTCTAAATGTGAATAAGGTGGAAGCTGTAGTTGTATCTTGTGCTGTGCTACACAACATAGCATGTAAGAGAAGTGAACCTGAGCTTCCTGTTGATGAAGAAATTGCAGCTAGGATTGAAGCTGCTAATAACATCAATTTAGAACTACCCAATATTCCACGTTTTAGATTTTAGATTTTAATTTAGTAAATAATTTATCATTTGTATTCTTCAATTTATGTGCTACTGTTAAGTTAAATTTATTTAAACAAGCATTGATTTGTTCTGAAATGTTTGGTGTATATGGTAGTGGTATATATTTTGTGGTTTTTTTATTTGGTTTATTATTATAGTATGAATTCTTTTTTTTATTATTTTTGTATAAAATTTTTGTGGATAATTGTATTCGTTCAATATTTCTTTGATTTTGTTTAAGTTGTTTTGTAGAAATTTAGGATAATTTTGCTGCTCTATCTACTAAATTTTTCACTACGTTTTTTATGTTGTATAGGAGCATTTGCTATGGGAGTTCCCATTGCAACACCAAAAATCTGTGAATAAAATTTGTCATTAAATTTGAAACATGTAGATGTAAGACATAGTTCAGCGGCTTCTTGAAATTCTTGTTAATTAAGTTCAGTATGTTGTTGAATAATGTTCCATTTTTTTTAACTATTTGTAATGCTAAATTTATATCAATGTTAGTGTAAAGGCATATATATTGTTATGTTTAATGTGTGTGTTTGTTTATGTTTATTATGTTATAATGAATTTGATTTTATTACAGACACTAACATAACTTTTTACTTACTGAATTAATAATGTCTCTCTTTCTCAGGGTTCTGTGGGTTCATAGGCTCTATGTATTATGATTTATTATTGTTTTACTATTTTAATTACTTGAACGCCAAAATATCAATTGTTATTTTGTTTTATTATTATCATTATGTTTAAAAATAAACTTTCTAATTACTGAATTTTCTAGTATATTAAAAACAGATCAATTACATTCAATGTAGTGTTTAATTACATAAGTGTTTCAAAAGACACATTTTATTATACAAATACAAATTCAAATTGTTTAAATGCTCTTTCATACATCACACATTCACGCTAATGAAACTAATCCTATTACAGTTAAATATGCAACTCGCATAACAATTATGAGTGAGTTTTTTAAGTTTTACAGTTGGTAGTCCTTTTTGTAATTACAGTTATACAAATGAACGATAGATTACTCAACGTTATTGAAAATTTAGTTTCTCACACACTGGTAAGTTTATATAATCAAAAATTCATTAAATACCTTTTTAATACTTCTTCTAGTAGTGTTTGATACTGTTTCAATGTTTTAAAACAATATGAATACCTTTATATTGCTTTGTAGACTGTGGTAGAATGCACGTGGAGATCTCACGCCTTCCTCCCTCGTGGAATCCGGTTCAAGATGTTACGAAGATCACTCAGGACCACCTTTTACTTTAAAGCACGTGTAAAAGGTAACTTTCACTGGTCACAAATCACTATTTATTTATCTAATTACAATTTTAACAAAATTTCATATATGATTTTAATTAATCTGTTTCTAACAACTTTTCTTAACAAAAATAAAACTTTTTATTCTCTCCAAAAACCAAAAAACTAATCAATTCTCTTTTTTTAAAATCAATAACTACCCCGATTTTCCTTTTTTTTTATATTAAAATTCGCCCTCTATATCTCTAAATTTTATATCATTCCTTGTCCAATCAAATTAACCTTATGGTTGTTTATAAATAAATTTAATAATATCTAGTAAAGATTTGCTTTGAGAATAGAAAACATTACATCTTATATTTCTAAATTGAATTGTTTGTGTTTTATCTGTAATTATTTAATTTATATAAATTACGTTAATCTTTTTCTTCTGTCATAGTTGACATAACAAAATATCTCTTTAAAAGCTATCCTACATCAGGTGACAATTGTTGTCACTGTCATTTGACTCATAACCCCATTATTTGTTTATTTTTTTTTATTTTTCAGATTGTATAGTTAGATGTAAGCAAATTTCAGTGAAAATTCTATAAGTACTAATTTTGAATAATTTGTTATAGGCATCATGAATACATATCTAGATAATACATAGAAACCATCAACCTACTCGTCTGTATGGTAAATCTTATATTATGTATCAGGTGATTTGTTGACAAATTTAATTTATGTAAATATAATTTAAAATTTTATTACTTTCTTTTATCTGTTTAAATTTAAATAAACCACCTTTCCTCTCATTGATTAATAAGATTCTTGTTAAATGTGTTAATTTTCTAATAAGGCCTTTTGATTACGTTACAATATTTTATAAAATCAGTGTAAGGCAATAAACAGATACTACAATCTAATAGTTTTAATTTTTATTCAGATACTTCTTTAATTAATTTTTGTTTTTTCAATTTCAAAATAGACATATTGATATCATGTTCTTCTTTCATCATTTTTAATTTTTGTTGGTGAACCTCCCTTTTCTGTTTCAAGTCTTCTTGATGTTTCTGTTCAGTGTGAATCAGTTTTTGTTTGGACTCCTCAAGAAGACACTGTTGTTGGACACTGACAAAATCCTGTTTGGATTTGGCCCAATTGGACAACTTTGATTTCAAAGTGTTATCTGGAAATGAAAAAGCCAAATAAATATATTTTTATTGCTTCACTATATATTCATTCTCTTTTATAATATTGAAAAATATACCATATAAAATGTAACAATTTTTGATCAAATTTGCTACACTTCAGAAGTGCAGTACCTAAATATATTCCAAACTGTATAATATATTTGACTAAGGAAAAGGGTATAAATTATAGTAAATTGTAAGATCACTAAAATGTTTAATATTTGTATCAAATATAAAAAGATTATAACTATCCCAGGAAGGTTCGAAATTTGAAAGAGTACGTGGGTTACAAATTATTGACAATATTAAATTTAAATAAATAACGCACTAATCGAATGATATAATAAGTGGCTGTACTTGTCTAGGTTTGGACCAAGACCTGTACCTATTAGGTAAAGAAGATTAAGCGGTGTGAAGTTTAACCAGCTGTTTGTTATTATATTATGAATTATGACAATGATGACAAAATTGACCGTAATTGTTAATATTTAGTCTGTATGTGTAATAATGGTGAATATACTATTATTTTGCGTTTATATAATAATTGTGTACCTATGCCCCAAATGTATATATACTTTTTGGTTTACATATTAAAATATAATTATATACCAATGAAGCAATTTATCAATATAAAAGAAAACAAGCGACTATAATTGGAATCTTAATATCACTTAGTAGTTAAAGTAGTAACGAGTGAGTACACTCTTCAAGTCTCTCTGGTGGCAAGAATAATAAGTGTAGATCCTACCTTATTTGGATGACTGTGTGTTCTATTGTGTTTGATATGTAAATCTAGTGATAAGGCTGAGAAGTCCATACAAAATACTCCAAATTAAGTAATTGGTGTCGGTAGTAGTGCTCAATAGTGTAATAGCTTATGCATCCCAAGTAAAGGGTCCTAATGAAGCTCTCCGTAAGCACCAAGTAGTTGAGTAAGCACAAATAAGGTGAAGTTCAATGCTCAATGATGTTAGAATTGAAGTAAATATCAGAAAGAAAGCAGTAAAGAAGGGAAGAAAAAAGAAGGCCTAAAAAGAATAATTAATAAGAATATATGCTTTAGATACTGTAAAAATGATTGTATAGGAAGGTAAAGATAAGACATACCTGTTGATGTTGTTGCGGCCTTATAGAATTCTTGGTAAGACCTGTTATTATATCCTTATAAAGATTATAAATAAATCAACCAATTGATTATAAAATTTCAGGTCCAAATGTTAGCTATCAATTTATATCCACAAATTATGTGATTTAAAAGCACATGCTTTATTCAGAAGCTCACAAAGAAAAGGCAAGAGAGAAAGACAAACGGAAGTTTCTAACAAGCTGTCAGTATACTTTCCTATTCTATCATTTAGGCAATTTTTATAAAAGTTAAACTATTTGAAACAAACCAGTTGAAGGTAATTAACCAGATATCTTTTTATACTTAATGATGTGGTTAAACTATTGGCTTCTTGTAAAACAACTAAAATTTCAATTGACATATGGCAAAGTTAAAATCAAAACAAACCTCTAAGGAAATATTTGTATAATGTTTTTAGGGATTTAAAAGAAGCAATAAATCTAGGAAACCTACACTTTTACAAATAACATTACAAGAGAACAATCCTTATTTTTATTTTTAATGGTATTTTTTGGACTATACAAAGAGGTAACACACATCTAGTTTATATTTTAAATGATTGTTATTTTATTAGAACTTTTAACCTGTAACACACCCCCCTTTCTAGGAAAGTGTTTTTCCTTACAAACCAAGGAATGGGAAAACACGATAGTATTGATGAAAGAAAGAAGCTCTAGAAGAACCAACTAAAAATCCAGAACACTACTATCAGGTGGATGAGACTTCAGATCCTTGGCATGCCAAGTACCCACTAATTTATCCTGGTTATCATGCAGTTCATATGTCCATGGAGATACAATTTTGTGTATTGTATATGGACCTGTATATTTTGGCGCTAGTTTGGAAGTAAAGTGTTTGGTGGCATCGGATATAGCAAAGTTCTTTTTCCAAACCGTTTGTCCTAACGTAAACTGTTCATTCCTATGTCGAAGATTGTATAATTTGGCACTTCTCTCATATGCCTTTTGTAACCTTAAAGAGACATCTTTATATAATTCGGTTAAACCCTTAGATCTCTCAACAGAGTTAAACGTTTTCGTTTGAAGTCCGGTTCTTTGTCCACCTAACTGTAGTTCTCTACCAAACATTATAAAGTTAGGTGTAAGTGAAGTAACTTCGTGTCGTGATGATCGAATCGCCCAGGAAATTATTGGTAGATATTTGTCCCAAGTACGTTGGTTGTCTCCCACATAACTTCTTAACATCGTTTTCAATACCCGATGAGTTCTTTCCACTGGGTTTGCCTGTGGATGGTAATTAGCCGTGGAACAGTGTCTAATTCCGTACTCCTTCATTAATGTAGTAAATTGAGTACTTTTAAATTGTGACCCGTTATCCGTAATTAACTGATTGGGTGATCCAAACATTAAGAAGACATGATTTTCCAAGATTTTAATTATCGTCGATGCCGTAACGGTACGAATAGGAAAAAAGAAGCAAAACTTACTAAAACAATCTAATACAGATAGAATATAACAATACCCAGAAGTACTCCTTGGCAATGGACCTACAACATCCACACTTAAGAGTTGGAAAGGTTGAGTAATAGAAGGCGTTTTACTTAAGAGTTGACCTATAGGCTTACGAGTATCTGACTTGGTCTGTTGACAAGTATAACATCGATTTATGTATCTTGCGATGTCAAACTTCATTTTGGGCCAATAAAAGTTAGATGAAATTCTGCCTAGAGTTTTAAATAGACCCAAATGACCACAGGTCGGAGGATCGTGATTATCTTGAATAATTTTTAACCTTCCATTGTTTGGAACAACTTCCAACCAATTATCTGAAGACTGTAAATTTGGATACCGAAGATTTGCTCTTTTATATAAACGACCATTCTCCAACCTCCACAATGGGTATTTATCTGGTTGACTCATAATAACGTCGCACATCCGAGAGTACCATTGATCGAGTATTGCTGGTTTGGAACTATCTTCCTGTAAACTGTCTACCCTGTGAGGAGCACGAGATAAAGTATCTGCTACCACGTGGTCCTTTCCTTTGCGATGAATAATATCAAAATTATACTGCTGTAAGCGTACAACCCACCTGGCAATACGACCGATAGGATCTGAAATATTAAACAGCCATTTCAAACTGTAATGGTCAGTAACCACAGTAAATTTCGATCCCTCAATATAAGGTCGTAGTTTCTCCACCGCGAACAATACCGCCAAACACTCTTTCTCCGTGGTTGAGTATTTTCTCTCGGATTTGGTCAGGGAACGACTTAGATAACAAATCGCTTTTTCTCCGTCATCGAAATCTTGAGACAAGACTGCACCTAACCCGTAGTCAGAAGCATCCGTTTGAATGGAAAAAGGTCGATTAAAATCAGGGCAAGCGAGAACAGGTGCTGATATTAACTGAGTTTTAATCTTTTCTAGGGCATCGTTACAAGTTTCATCCCATATAAACCGTGTATGTTTTCGAAGTAGAGAAGTTAAAGGAGCTATAATAGTCGAAAGATTAGGTATAAATTTACGATACCACGTAACCAACCCTATAATTCTTCGAACCTCTGAAACATTTTTGGGGCGTTGGAATATTAACAATTGCTTGAACTTTTTCTGGATCCACCAATAACCCATTTGAGTTCACAATGTACCCTAAGTATTTTAATTCGGGCTTACAAAAATTGCATTTTTCGCGGTTTAAGGTAAGTCCAGCAGAAATTATTCTACCTAACACTTTGCCTAAAACTTCAATGTGTAATTCGAATGTCGACGTACAGATGACAATGTCATCTAAGTAGACAAACACATACTTTTCTAAGTCTACTCCTAATACTCTATCTATAAATCTTTGCCAAGTGGCGGGGCGTTGTGTAAACCAAATGCCATTCTTGTGAACTGGAATAGTCCGCGATTTGGTACAACGAATGCAGTGAATGGTTTGGATTCCTTAGCTAAAGGAATTTGCCAATACGCAGATTTGATATCTAGTGTTGTTAAATAATGAGCATCGCGTAATTTGTCTAGTGTGGAACTAACGAAAGGAATCGGATATGCGTCAGGTAAACTTACAGCGTTAAGTTTTTTGTAATTGACGCAGAATCTATACGAGCCATCCGGTTTCGGCACCAACACAATAGGAGAAGCCCAGGCGGAATCTGAAGGTTCCACAATTCCGTCTGCTAACATTTTCTCCAATTCTTCATTTACATACTTTTGAAGGGTGGGAGATAGAGGATAGTGTCTCTGTTTAATAGGTGGTGAGCTTGTCCTAATTTCATGTTCAACCTTATCGGTACACCCTAAAGAAGTTTTCATCTTTTTAAAAGTGGAGTCCAGTAATGTATCCAATATACCTCTTTGTTTATCAGTAAGATGCTCAAGCCCGTTGTTGATTTCAAAACACACTTCTGAATCTGACCTAAATGCCCATTCTCCTGAATATAGATCCGGAACGATCGCCATTTTCTGCCAAAAATCAACTCCCAAAACTAAATGCTGAGAAATATTTGGAACAACCAAAATATTGAAAAGTTTCGTACGATCTCGAAGGGTTATTGGAACCGTTACTGTACCTAACACGTTACATGTTTCACCAGTAGCTACCCGACATGCATTTACCCCTGAAGATTTATCCAAGACACAAAAATTTTCTAAAACTTTCCAACCCAAGTTTCCCAAAACTGTTTTTTGAGCAACCTGAATCCAACAACGCTAGAAAAGTGCAATCGTAGATTTGAACTTTCAAATAAGGTCTGGTGTCTTCCTTTGCATGAGAAAAAATATAATCGATGATATATTTAGTAGGATGGTCGCTGATGGCCTTATCTGGAAGGGTCGGCATGCGGCCTAATGCTGACCTTTCTAGTTTTTTGCGGTACAATTAGGACACGTATTGGAAGTAACATCAGGTAATCCACACTTATAGCAGAATTTGCTCCTCCTAGGTTTTGGACATTTCTTAAATCGGTGCCCTACTTCCTTACAATTGAAGCATTTTGACTCCATAGATGCTTTTGTAATTCCTGCTGTAATTTCGTGTACACTTGCAGGGTGACGATCAAACGAATCTTCAGAAATTGTCGAAACACGATTTTGTACTGGTATGCTGGGTTTTCTATATGCGAGTTCAGGTTCAAGTAACTGACGGTAATTGCTAGGAGGTGGACAGAATCTTTCCACTCTAAATGAAGTTTCCTCGACTGCCCTAGCCAACCTCATTAGTTCTGTAATAGTTGCAATATCTGTTAACGAAAGTTGTGACTGTATATATGGTAACAAGTTGCGACGAATTATCTTGACTCGTGCTTCTTCCATAGGCATGGCAGTTTCTAATTTCTTAAAAAGATTTTCCATCGCCGAAACAAAGGTAACCACCTTTTCTTTTGCCCCTTGGGTACGTTTCTTGATTTCTTCTAGCAAGTCCAGTTCGTAGTCATAGGGTAGAAAATCTTCTCTTAACCTCACAACCAAGTGATCCCAAGATTCAAACTGCTGCGTACGAAACCACATTAGAGCATCTTTCGTAAACAGTTCTGGAGCGGACCTCAGTAACTGCTCTTTAGGAACACCGCGTGATAGACTCAATTCTTTGACACGTTCCAAGAAGGTAGTAACACTTCCTTCTCCATCAAACTGAACCTTCCATCTAGAAACATCCTGATAATACGGTTTAGATTGTTCCGATCCATTAGGTTCAAAGCGCGAAGCGAAAATCTGACCTGGTGAGTATTTATCAAAAGCCATTGAGAGTTCCAAGTCCCGAAGACGATTTTCAAAACTTGTGGAGTTTAAAGTAGGATTCATTGTAGACATAGGGTTGACCCTTGTGTGCTTGTCGCTAATTCCTCCACAGTTTAACCTGGCAAAAGGGATATTTTGTGATGATGCGCCGACATTTGGTTCTGTGGTCCTAGATTGAACTAATGAACTTGATTGGCCAAAGTTTCCAACCCCTTCAAACCTAACTGTTGATTCCTGTCTCTGATCAGTATTGTCCATCATCCTTGTTGGTATAACTTTGCCTAGGTCGTTAGTTTGTTGTTCCTTATTTTGTGCAGTTTTAGTTTTAACAGGGGAAATGATTTTCTCCATCTCTTGATTGATATTTCCGACTTCCCTCGTAGATGCTTTCTGAATAAAAGGCGGTTCTGCTTCCTGAAGTACTACTTCCGGGATTAAAGGATTTCCTTGGTCCAGAATAGATCCTTCCATTTGATCCTCCATATCAATTAAAGAAACATTTTCTCCTTGTCTCCTGTGATCTTCCACTTCCGCAATCAACCTTTCATTCAAATCGTCAACCTCATCAATTAGCTGCAAACACTTATTAAGTAGAGTTCCCAAATGATCTGTACTCTCTGAAGGTACTGGAATCCTTCTTAATCTTAACTGCACATGGTAAAGACGCGATATGATCCTTTTATATTCATTTTCCCTATTCAATCTATTAAACCTACCAATATCCCTAGCTAAATCCTCTAGTTTTGTCTCGCAAACACGCAACTCTTCTTCAGGTTGTACTTGACAATTTTCAATGAAGATTGGTGTACATCCATCTCTTTCACTCCGAAATACTCCTCTTAAAACAGCTCGATTCTCTGCAACCGTACCTTGTACTGTTAAACCCCTAATCTTCATTTCATATATTAACTCATCCCCTAAAAGACGATTAACTTCTATAATCCTAAATAATATTGCAATTACCTAATACCTATAACCCCCCGCCCTTTCCAAAGAAGAAGGAAAAAGAGAACTATCAACCAATTAACTATCCACGCTCCAAGGTCAAAAGCTAACAAACTTTCAGTGCCTCATCAAACCCCCTCTCCGCTGCCTGGGAGACTATCAAACAATCAAATGTAGATAGGTATCTACCAAAACATATATATTATCCTTAAAAATAACCTACAGGAAATAAACTACCACATAAAAATTCGTACTGAACAACTTAGAAGATGTGCCAATCTGGCAATGTGTAATGTAATTTGTAACAAATATCTTCCAGAATTACCCTTTTTTTTTTGGTTTCAATGTATATATTGTATATAATTACCTACTTATATAATTCTTAAAAGAAAATAAAAAAAAATATTTCGGAATATTAACAAGTATTTAAATTTATATGTCAATTCTATATTAGTAACAACTTCCACAACTCCTGCACACGTAAGGGCGCCATAAATATTTGCTACACTTCAGAAGTGCAGTACCTAAATATATTCCAAACTGTATAATATATTTGACTAAGGAAAAGGGTATAAATTATAGTAAATTGTAAGATCACTAAAATGTTTAATATTTGTATCAAATATAAAAAGATTATAACTATCCCAGGAAGGTTCGAAATTTGAAAGAGTACGTGGGTTACAAATTATTGACAATATTAAATTTAAATAAATAACGCACTAATCGAATGATATAATAAGTGGCTGTACTTGTCTAGGTTTGGACCAAGACCTGTACCTATTAGGTAAAGAAGATTAAGCGGTGTGAAGTTTAACCAGCTGTTTGTTATTATATTATGAATTATGACAATGATGACAAAATTGACCGTAATTGTTAATATTTAGTCTGTATGTGTAATAATGGTGAATATACTATTATTTTGCGTTTATATAATAATTGTGTACCTATGCCCCAAATGTATATATACTTTTGGTTTACATATTAAAATATAATTATATACCAATGAAGCAATTTATCAATATAAAAGAAAACAAGCGACTATAATTGGAATCTTAATATCACTTAGTAGTTAAAGTAGTAACGAGTGAGTACACTCTTCAAGTCTCTCTGGTGGCAAGAATAATAAGTGTAGATCCTACCTTATTTGGATGACTGTGTGTTCTATTGTGTTTGATATGTAAATCTAGTGATAAGGCTGAGAAGTCCATACAAAATACTCCAAATTAAGTAATTGGTGTCGGTAGTAGTGCTCAATAGTGTAATAGCTTATGCATCCCAAGTAAAGGGTCCTAATGAAGCTCTCCGTAAGCACCAAGTTGTTGAGTAAGCACAAATAAGGTGAAGTTCAATGCTCAATGATGTTAGAATTGAAGTAAATATCAGAAAGAAAGCAGTAAAGAAGGGAAGAAAGAAGAAGGCCTAAAAAGAATAATTAATAAGAATATATGCTTTAGATACTGTAAAAATGATTGTATAGGAAGGTAAAGATAAGACATACCTGTTGATGTTGTTGCGGCCTTATAGAATTCTTGGTAAGACCTGTTATTATATCCTTATAAAGATTATAAATAAATCAACCAATTGATTATAAAATTTCAGGTCCAAATGTTAGCTATCAATTTATATCCACAAATTATGTGATTTAAAAGCACATGCTTTATTCAGAAGCTCACAAAGAAAAGGCAAGAGAGAAAGACAAACGGAAGTTTCTAACAAGCTGTCAGTATACTTTCCTATTCTATCATTTAGGCAATTTTTATAAAAGTTAAACTATTTGAAACAAACCAGTTGAAGGTAATTAACCAGATATCTTTTTATACTTAATGATGTGGTTAAACTATTGGCTTCTTGTAAAACAACTAAAATTTCAATTGACATATGGCAAAGTTAAAATCAAAACAAACCTCTAAGGAAATATTTGTATAATGTTTTTAGGGATTTAAAAGAAGCAATAAATCTAGGAAACCTACACTTTTACAAATAACATTACAAGAGAACAATCCTTATTTTTATTTTTAATGGTATTTTTGGACTATACAAAGAGGTAACACACATCTAGTTTATATTTTAAATGATTGTTATTTTATTAGAACTTTTAACCTGTAACAAATTATGCCAACAGTTTCTAAAATATAAGAAATATATTTTACCTCGTTTTCTTCCTCCTTTCAGACTGCCTCCTTGTAATACAGAAGAAATGGGGGTTCTTAGATTTTCCACTGTATTTTTGGACCAATCAGAATGTTCTAGAATAAAAAGTAAAGGAAAATCAGAATATGCACCAGTTATGTATAAATATCAGTCAATTGTGAACTATTTCATACCTTTGGAGACCCCAGCAACAGGGTTATCTGAAAAATCAGTTCCATCCTATTGATTAATTAGTTCATCGGAAGCTTCCATTTTTTCTGTAAACAAAAATTTAATCAACTATAGGCAACTAAGAAAATGTTGAATTTAGTTGAATCAACTTGACAATTATAAACTACAATGGTGATACTCCATACTCTGTATACATTATTCCAGATAAGAGAGAACACCACTGTATAATATATACACATATTATGTGCTCCAGGGTGATAACTATATATATATATATATATATGTCTTTTATGAAAAAACATTTTCTTTTGAAAAGACAAAAATGTTATTAAAATATATAGCTATAAATTTGTGCAGTATTTATACATGATAAAGCATTTAGTGGCTGTTTCTGATACAAACTTACCTATATAAGAGTGATCCAATGTTACTGAGACTACTGGTGCAATACAAATATATATATAATATATATACGAATATATATACGAATTTAAGGATTCTGTTTACAATATTTTTTATTTAGTTGTTTGTAAACAAGATTAGGAATGAGTATAAGTAGTAAAATTTTGCGTTGTAAAAGTGTTCAATTATTATTGTTGATTCATTGATTATTAGAAGATTCATTATTTGGTTAATTATTATAAAGTTTATTGTATTTTCGTCGAGTAGATAATAAAAGTTAGTTTTAAAAAATCATCTTAGAATTCATAAATTGTGTGTGTGTGCTTTGTCTCACAAAATATTATAATAGCTTCCTATATTGCAGCACGGAAGCCTGTAGTGAAGCTGAAAGAGTTACCAGTAGGAGTTCCACATATAATTTATGCTGCAAAAATAACGAAAACAAACTTTGGAACAAGCGTTCTAGTTGACCTAGGTGATAAAGTCGTGTTCCTGCCAAACAGGGTGACTGCTACATACGAACCATACATCAACAATTTTGAAAGAGGGAAATACGGCTTAACATACCAGGGATCGTATGATTGCGGTCGTCCCCATTTAGCTGCATCATTCGAAATTACAGATTCGAATTACCGACTTTGGATTTTCATCATAAATTAGTTACTGCATCGCGTTAGATATTGCTAAAAGTTCTCCAGAATATAATGAATACACATTTTTCGTGTATAAAATAAATATATGCATCGCCATACACATGATGTACCTGAAGAAGAATCTATATATTTAGGCAATATAGAACGGATAACAAAATATTAATTATTTATGTGTACTTTAACAAAACTACAACTTACCAAATTATTTTTAACCACTAATAAAAGTTATTTTCGTTTCAGTTCAACTCAAATGGCTTGCAATCCTGCAGAAGATAACATGGAACTTTTTAACACCATTGAAAACCACGATTTATCATTATGGTACAAAGTTAACACGGAACCTCATCACACATTATATCAACAACCACAGTGCTATCAATATTTTAATGAATGCAAAAACAATTTTCGGGATTCTTATTACTCGGCTAGCTATCTTGAAGAAATATTATACACTGCATCTTTCAGCGCTGCATTGTGTAGGGAAGATGAATTTATGAATTTAGACAATGTAGAACCTCTAGAAAACTTTGCATTATCTCATATCTCTTTAAAAGATAACTTACCACAAAAGAGAACAGTGAGAACCCATTTATTTAGAGACGACCAAAAATGGAAATTTTTCGAAGAAGATGATGATAACAGCAATGTATTAGTTACACTATTGTCAGCATCTTCTGTTAAACTAGAATTTTCTGCTAGGGAAGAAAGTATAGTGGGTCCAGTACAACGTCCTTTATATGAACCTGATCTTATTAGAAAACTTAGACACTTCTGTTTTAAACCGCAAACACGAAAGTGTGGCTCAAGCCATTGCAAAATAAAAAGAAAGGGGCTACGAATCTAAATAGTTTTGTTATTATTCATTTTTATTTTAATATGATATATTAAAGATCCTTTTGGTTTCTAGTGATTTTTTTTGTTAAATAATTCAGCTATATAAGATTAATGTAGAATGTACTTAGAATTGTTTTTAGTTATAAGTAAATAAATACAGTTTGTTGTTCTATTTTAAATAAACATGAAAAAGGAGATTGGCTAGCATCATAATATAACATATAATTATAATTATAAAAATAAAATACAAAAACTAATTTTAACAATAATACATCACATATTTTTATTACATGTGTGGTGCTTTTAGTTTCTTGTAAAAATAACATCCGTTATGTCAAAAAAAATTCTAGGATATCCACTTATTTGATTCTACTTAAAATTGGTTTTTATTTGCTTACTTGTATATTGATTGAAATGTCAATAAAAAACATGGTTGTTAGTTTATACCTTATTTCTGTTTAACAAATATAAAATTTCTTTTGACTTAATCTGCAATTGTTACGCAATAAAAATGTGATAGCTATATTGATAACATTTTAAATATATTAAAATAATGTTTTTTATTTATTAATGATTAAGATGTAATATTAATGCATGCACCGATATTTTAATTTACTTAAAAGTTTACATCGAATTATTGTATATTTGGTTTCAATATATACTCTAAATAACTTTTTTACATTATTTTTTTTTATTTTCTTAAAAAATAAAACTTAAGGATGCATCCAAAACTTTAATGGGAACAGGTTGTGCATTGTCCATTAAACATAAATGTAAAACAATTAGAATTACCCATAGAACAATAGCTATTTACGCTAGAAAATTTAATAAAGAATCCCTAATAATTATATCAGAAACATAGGCGTTGGTACAAAAGGGTCTATTCTTCAAAGTCGAACAGAATGTTTCGCATTCAACACTTGAAAATTTTTGCACCATTTTCGGAACGAACATAAAAAAGGCATTTACTTTATAGCGATTCCATCAATTTTCTTATAATTCCCTAAGGACGCCAATTAAATTAGTAAAAATACCTTAATTTTCTTTTTTTTGTCCCAAGTGTTGATATTTATATTTCTTGAATTAAATTGGAAATTAACGTAAAGTTTAGTTACAATATAAATTTATTAAATTTGTTGATGTAATAATTAAAGTCAAACCTGGATAAGTAAGAAAACTTTAGAAGTGGGGGTAATAGCCAGGACCCGTCATTTTAAGCTCCCAAAACTCTAGGTGAGAGTGATAAGCTTTGCCTTAACGAAAAGTACTTATAACCTAAAGTATGTGTGTGATAACTAATAGATAAGTTTCTGTGGCTTTCTCTATGAACAAAACTAATATGTTTACATAGTAGAAGTATTTGGGAAATATTTAAAGTCACGCCAACTTACGTCGTTTGCACGATATCAGTTTAATAATTGGCCAAATGGAAGCCTTTCTCTTAGTGTATGTTTTTTTTAATAACAGAGTCCATTATTAGTGCTGGGGTATCCGAGAGCAATTCCTTCGTACGAATTTGAATTCCGCTGCAACCATTGCCTATTAAAGTAGTCAATAAATTTTTGTATCTCTATATCGCCTGTCTCCCTCCATTTTTCCAAAAATAGTTTGGATGCTGTAATAATTGTAGTTTCGTTCTTAAATGTTTGTAAAGCTAAAATATCTTGTTTTATTGATTTACATTTGTTCTTAATTATTTTAAAATACTTTTCGACATTTTGCAATACCTGAAAGAAACACATTATTTGCATTTAGGTTGTCCAAAAATATTTGTAAATCCTTTACTAGCAACAGCAAGTAGGAATTGAGGATGCCACCTGGAGTCATAATTGCACAAAGCCTCAAAAATATAAATTAAATCGAGCGTACTTTCGCCTTTACAAACAGCTATTATTGCAAATAGGTGAAAAACTTGATCCTTGTCGCTTGTTCCAACAATCATTACAGGATAGCCTTGCCAAACCATTTTCGATTTATTTAAATTTTCCAATAAACTTATAGTTAAATTTATTGTACTAACCCTTACTTTTTGGAAGTCCATCTTACTAAGAATAATAAACAACCCTTCGTTTTATCGCAGCTTCCACAATTAATTAAAAAATTAGGTTTTAAATTACAATTACAACTGTTTCGCTACAACGAGCATCGTCAGATTGACATATTTAAGTTACTTTTTTTTTGTTTGCAGCTAGGTACCTGATGTTAATTAGAACAAAAAGGAAGTATGTAAATACAGTTGTTTTAAATGTTTGTAAGATTACATGATATATTTTACGTTTCCATATTGGAATTGGAATCTTTGCTTTAAGAGAATATGTCGTTTACTTATAAAGTTGTAAATGATTTTTTTAATAAAACGATTATACTGAATGTGTTTGTTCTTTATTTAAAAATTTATTGTAAAAATACAGAATAGTGATACGTATAAAATAAAAATACCTTACTATGTATAGTTGTTATGCATTATAGGTGTTTTATTTTGAATAAAACAAAAAGTAGAAAAAAATTACATTAAATAGGTGTACAGAAAGTAGATTAAAGGTAATAACATACATAATAGTATGAGTTACAGTTTTAACAAATGCAGCATCTTCGTTATGATGATTTCTATGTATGGACCCTGTTCGTATGTCTGGTTGTTTAGGAGGATGCAAATCATTGTGGCGATCGTAGCTACTTTTCAATTGAAATATGACTTTATCATAGCCATTTTGACATCAGTAATAGTTATGACGATATAAGTGTGAATGTTTTCGAACAACATGTAGACTAATATTTAGATTATTTTTTTCTAAAAGAGACTCGAACAAGACTGACACAATGATAATTTTAGGTTTACAATAATATAAATTCACAAGAGCGTGACTATTTACTAGCTTGTCTGGAGAATGAACTTTTTAAACGTTCAAATTTTAGAAAAAAATATTGCGTTAGGATTCATTTATATTATTGTAAACCTAAAATAAAAAAAAGCTTAAAATTCCAATTTAGTCAAATTTATTTGAGTAAAATTTATAATAAGCAAAAATCTACAGTTAATTACCATCTACATGTGGTATTTTTGTTTACTTCCTGGCTTAAACTAGGAAAAAAAGATAAATACATTTTATCAACTGTGTTAGAACAAATTAAAAAGGTTAAGTAGCGTAGTTTTTTAGGATGGGTACCTGAAAAAATTAACATAAGTGAATCAAATTTATCGCAAAAATTTCTTAAGAAGTCTAGATTATAAGTATATACCATCTTCCATGTCCTGCCCAGGAGGCAATAACCCCTAATGGGGTTATTGGAGGTATATTTGGCCTCGTTTTAAGGTTCACAACCTAGGATTCCCCATTAGAAATTATACATATTCGATACATAGAAATTACTAACAGGCCTACCATTTTAAAAAAGCAATAATTTATCTGAAAAGAGTCTTAATCAAGACTACATTTCTTCTGCTCTTCACCATTCGAGATTATCTCCTTTTTTTAATTTTCACCGCTTGAAAATCATCTCCTGTTGAAATTATATTTTTGGATACAATTAATTTTTTGACAAATATTTCAGACGTCCAAACTAATTAGGCATTAACAAAATATTATCAAGAGAATAATCTCTCTACTTAGGATTTATTCAGAATACTTTGGGATACATAAACAGAGAAATCATTGCTTATACATATAATTACAAAAAATGTGTTGCATAAAAATAGTGCTTATGTGTACATAATTACAATCATATATATATATATTGATTTTGCATATAAAATTTTGAGAGTTTAAAAACAAGTATGTTGTTGAAAATAAAAATAATAAATTACAAGAATTTAAGTTGTTTATGTCCGTAAGGCAGCGAGGAGTAATCTTCAACGAAACATCTTTTTGTAGAGTTAGGTCGGTATTTTTTTTCACATTTCTGTGTTATTACTTCGTGCTCTTTTGTTCGCTTAATTTGATTAGAAATTACGCTTATAGGTTCATCTGGTTTTAAAATCATATCTTTAATTGACTTGAAATTTATTAACCTTTGAACATCAAGGGTTAATGAAATACCTTTAACTTTACATTCTACCTTTTCCTTTTTGTTTTTTGTGGACCATACCTTATAAGCGTAATTCTTAGGACCACCAGACACAAACTCGTTAATATATGTACCGAATCCTTCCTTTTCTAACTCATCGGTCATATCACCAATGAATTGGCCTGTAGGAACATCGAGCTCTCCGGGTTTCGATACATATATCACAGAATCAGTGTCATAATATAAAACCCTCTCTTCAAGCTTCTCGAGGTATCTATAAAGTTTGAGACGAGCAAGAGCCGTGACGTACGATGCTATGACAACGTTGACTGTTGAAAGGGAGTCGTGGCATTCCTCCTTATACTCCCAATTAACGATCAATACATCGTCATTGACAGGGAGTATAGTATTAATGTATATCGAGGGGTTTATATGTTAGTAAATATTTAAATTTCCTGTCCACAGGCTTGATATGAGTTTCATATATTCCTATTACAGATTTAATAGTCAAAGCTAAACCACTAAATGGAGTTTTTTTTTGGAGTCTTGATGAGTTCTGTACCCAGCAAATCTTTACATTTGAAACAATAATTGAGAGCATCTTCGAAAACTGGCATCCACATGTCTTCATTGCTAGCACTTATAGGCATTTTCATCCTGACTGTCATTGGATTCCTTGAATTGAGTAGGTCAAAAACTTTATCAACAAGACGGATGAATTTAATAGTTGCAGCAGCATCTTTGAATAGGGGATCCTTGATATCCAACATTAGGAACTCCAAAGCGCTAGCTACACTCTCACTCAGAGTTTGGACTGCCAAATTCACCTACAAATGGAAAATGGATTTTTTTTTTGTATATATGATATCTTAAAAGTACAACAAAATGTAATAAGTACCTTCATCTTCTGTTTTCTCCACTCCATATGGGCCTGTTTCAGCTTAGTCCCAAAACGAAGTCCTTTCTGCTGTTGTCGTTGGTGTAACATAGTAATATAGTTGAAGTCAACAATACCACCCTCTGGATCTAAGAATTTCAGCAAAACTGCCCAATTATTCCTAACTTATTTAACCATGTGACAAGCATCGAGGATAATATATATTTTGGAATTATCAACAGGGTGCAAAAAATAGGGTTGAATATTATCCAAATCTTTTATTTTTGCTCCCAACTCTTGAATCATGGTAAAATTAATTCTGGGTCCATCTGAAGTTAAGGAAGTAATAACAACACCACATTCATGTAGTCTGATAAGAGCTTCAGTGACGATATTGGCCTTTTCTTCCCCAGTGAGAATGAATAAAAAAATAGGCTATTGGCAATTTCCATTGTCCATTCAAGGCAACCACCATTAGTACTAACGCCTCCGATGCATGTTCTGTACTGTCATCATATCCCAGGTTCGTACCAAAATCAACGTAACCCCAAGTTCTTCCTTCAACAAAATCTACATGCTTCTTGATGGACATTTCATCCAGCATTAAGCTGCAGACTGTATCATAACTTTTGGCTTTGTTGTCAGACACTTTAATTTTGAGAGAATCAAATGCTGGCACTGAAAATTCTGGCTCACAAGAAATATTTGAGAGCCAACTTCTGATAATTCTTTGGGTAGGAAGTGCTAAATTGAATGTTTTTCTAACATATTCATAGGCCTTGGTTGAATAAAACTGCAATGTCAATGCAAAACTTCTCAGTACTTCATCAAACTTTTGCCTCCCCACTTTTCCACTTCTAGAATTTGTGAGTATTCTCTTCATCAAGGCAAAGGGTACTCCAGAAAAAGATTTCTCAAGTATGGTGCATGCATCCCTACTCAATAATTCCTTTCTTCTCATGTCTTGCACAATATCCTTGAGATTATTCACTTTCATCCTCAGTCTTTTGATTTTTTGCTTTTCAATTTTGTTTTTATATGAGAGTTGCTTTATTCTATGCTGTTGAGTAATAAGTTTGCTACTAGCCTTTTCAGTTGTGGTACTGTAAATAAAGGATTCTTTACAAGATAACAATATTATATAGTTATATACCTACCAATATGAATGCATTTTTTTAATCAACCTTCTATTTATCTTGGAAGTGTGTTTTAATCCAGCACTATCTGAGGAACTTGATGGCCTGTAATGAAAAAGCAGAATTTTGTGATTTTACAGTTTAATTAGTTTTGTTTCAAAATAGTAGACACTAGACATCGAGCTAGACATTGTTGCCAGGGTTGTGATTCTAGATATTTCATTATTAGACCAAAACCAAAGGACAAAATATCTCATAATGTATGAAAACTTATTGCATACTATATTGAAATCACACTATGGTGATATTGTCTTAGTTATACTCATACATTTTGTAACTGTTTATGAAAAAGTTGTTTATATTTTGTGTGAAATGATGATATTCAAAAATGAAAAATTAAAATAGAATTTCCCTTCCACTCAACCATTTCAAGCGAAATGGCTTCAACTATTGACCACATTCTCACTTTTCTTCCTTGATTGTTTAATTGATATGCATATATACTTAATTTTCACCAATATCAATTGACAATTGTTGGTAGATACTAGACATAATGCTTCATTAATAATTACTCAGATTTGATACACACCCAGCAATTTTTTTATTTTGTTGTGTGACATCTGGTGGGAGATCTTCTGGTGCTCTTTTATTCCTCAAGAAATCTTTGGGCACAGCGTTTTTCCTGAGTGTGGCTCGTCCATTCGGAGTGGCCGGAATGTTGATATCACAGCTATCAAAATGCTTGGAACAAAGCTTATTTCTGGGACTCATATTTTCCACTCCTGAGATTCCCAAAATCTCCAACCATTTCTTTTTCTTGGACCCAAAACTGAAATGTACAAAAATGATCAACCACTTTTCTGGTTAATTATTTTCAGGCCGAGCCTGATGTTTGACCTTGAACTACTTGAACTTACCTAAAATAATGAATTCCAGGAATATTACCACTGCTGCTACAGGAGCCGATGAAACAATTAACAGGCATACTTCCAATACTTTCACAAACACTTGAGTTGAGGCGAAATAAAATTGGAACAATGAAAAAAGCATGTAAAATGTATTCACAGAAACACTTTTCTAAACATGTCATTTGTCAATAATGTCAACGTTTGTAGCCAATGCGCAGGCTCTCCTACTGCAAGTCATTTCCCCTTGTAGGAACGATTCCTGATCATAAAATGTATCCTTTTTCCGTTCTCCTCTATGTTTAAGTTCTGTGGTTACGGGTCCATCGCTCCAGAAATGGAGGACCTATACTTCAGGTGGCAGGCTGTTCAAAATTGGCTGTAAGTGTGCCCATATAGCTGGAAGCGAATGTAACAAATTTTGTGCCACCGAACAATAGCAAGTAGTTTTTACTTCACCTGATGCTTGTTCCTTCGTGTAAGTGACGACCGTGTGCAGACTTATCAGTTGACGCGAACCTCCAAAATGGAATGCCTGGATCTCTTCTGCGTATTTAGTTAAGTAATTTTCACTAAAATCCATATGTATCACAGCTTCTTTTACAGATAAATTAGCTTTTTTAATCTTAAGACCAGAATGCTGGTGGACTTATAGTTTTAATACACATTTCTTCCAATCTCATGATGAGTAGGATTTCTAAAACAAAAAAAATTACCTATTCTTAAAACCCCAGGGAAGTGTATCAAATGAATTTGAAATTATTTGTCGTTTATCATCGTATAGACTTGGAGCAATTTTTGTTTGTTCTATACTACATACGTTGTGAGCGTATGAACGAATAGTTCTTTGATTTATTACTTTAGTGTTGAATTCTTTTAAACAATTAACATAATCTTCAAAAGTAATAACATTTTTGACAATATTTTTTTTATACCCTTAGATTTTTTAGAAATACCCAAATTATTTAATCCAATAGCTATTCGATTTGAAGACATGTCTTTCTTTTTACATTTTCTCTTAAAATTAATTTTTTCTTCTTCATTCACTTGTATTTTATAGGCATACATTTTGGAACGAAGACCAGCAAAATGTGCAATTATTTTACCATTTGCCTCATCTTTCATTAGACCTAGTACTTTTTTATTTACTAATTGAATATTATAAACATTATGATTGGGAAATTAATAAAAATTTTCTTTTTGTAATTTAAATATTTATTCGCTGGTACCAATCATAGTTTTAATTGCGTGTGGTGTCAAAAGACCGCCGTTATAAACGGAAAACAGAGTAACAGTCAATTAAAAGTTCGGCTTACAATCAAAAAAGTTCTTACTAAAAATTCACAAGACTACACATAAACAAATAACAACAATAATACTTTACATAATAAGCGGTTACAACTATAAATGTTTTGCGTTCATATCACGCTGCATAAGCTACTACATCTTTACAGTACTGCCAGTTTACTACTGAGAGGGAACAAAGCGCGCTATTCGTCTAGGGGTGGTTGAAATACAGTGGGATGTCGAACGGAAACTATGATATTAGAAATTTGGCGGGGTCGAACGCTATGTGTTAAATGTGATTTTAACATACTGGGGGGGGATATTGGCAAATAATCTAAACAAGTTTCAAAAAATTATAAATTTGAAGATCAAGGTTAGATTCCAAAGGGAGTGGAGCAAGCTTGACGATTGGGCGAATGTACTCGCCATCGCTGGTTTTAATCTTTGCTGCTCGACACTTTCCGTCGCGACCAGGAAAGAGTTCGAAGATTCTGGCCAAGGGCCAATTGAGAGGGGGTTTGTCTTTTGACAGAACCAAAACTAATTCGCCCACGGATAAGTCTTTTTTGATTTTATTCCACTTGGGGCGATGCTGCATTTGATGCAAATAGTCTACAGACCAACGCTTCCAGAAGTGTTGCTGTATTTTGGTACATTGATTCCAAAACGAAAGTCTACTAGAAGCAGTTTCGATGTTTCTTTCAGGAAAGGCAGTTAAGGGACATCCAATTAGAAAATGGCCTGGGGTTAAGGGTGTGAGATCATTCGGATCACTAGATAGAGCGTATAAGGGTCGCCTATTTAAAATAGCTTCTATTTGTGACAAAATGGTAGTAGTTTCTTCAAAAGTAAATATTGAGGAACCTAATAAACGAACTAAATGGGATTTTGCACTTTTCACCGCAGCTTCCCAAAGACCTCCTCAATGGGGTGATCGCGCTGGTATGAATTTCCAAGAAATTTCTGTAGAGGATAAATAATTAGAAATGCTATCATGAGTATGTTCAGATTTCAATAATTCGGCAAGATCCTTTAATTGGTTTGTGGCACCAACAAAGTTCGTTCCTCGATCACTATATATAATGGATGGGTTACCCCTACGGGCAATAAATCTTTTTAAACAAGCTATGAAGGCTTCAGTGCTTAAGCTCGTGACTAATTCTATATGTACGGCTTTAGTTACCATACATACAAAAATGGCTATATAAGCTTTGAGAACAGGAGCTTTTCGAAGTCTAGAAAAACGTATTGAGATCGGTCCAGCAAAATCAACACCAGTCTTTAGAAATGCTCGAGTAGGTTGAATCCTATCTGCAGGTAAGGGAGCCATAATTTGTGATGCAAATTGTGCGTGAAAACGATAGCAAGTGATGCATTTCGAAAGTACCAGCTTGATGGCACGAATTCCACCAAGGGGCCAGTAAATTTGCATAAGATTGGCTAACACATTTTGAGGGCCACTGTGGCCTAATCTACAATGTTCATATTCTATGAGAGAGTTGACTATAGCATCCTTGGCGGGTAGTAAAATAGGAAATTTTTTACTATAACTAATATTAGCGTTTTGAAGTCTACCGCCTACACGAAGGATTTGAGATTCATCAAGGAAAGGGTGTAGCGGCAAAAGTGTTTTATTTGTGATATTTTTCTTTAGGGATAAAAGCTCCATTTCTTTAAAGAAATGTTCTCTTTGAACTTGTGCAATAATAAAATCACGGGAAGATCGAAGTTCGTCAACAGATAAAGGTCCTATGGATTTATTGTTTGGTTACGGCAATTATTAACAAATCTCAATATATAGGCAATAATTCTACGTGTTTTAGTAAATTTAGGAACTTGACTGGATTAACTGGTGTTTTAATAGAAGTTAGAAATACCTTTTTTAATTCCGGTAGTTCCTCTATTACAGTGAAAGTATCTAAAGAATTGTAGTCCACATTTTGACATAAAAATTTAGGACCGTGAAGCCAAAAGTGTCGGTCCTTTGCAGGAAATTTTCCCCTGGTAAGTATATCCGCAGGGTTCAATTGGGTTATAATATGTCTCCAGGTAACAACGGCACTATTTTGTTGAACAGTGAGGACTTGTCGAGCCACAAAGGGAGAAAAATTACTCGCCTCGTGTTTTATTCAAGATAAAGAAACTAGCGAATCAGACCAAAGATTTAAAGAGTCAAATTTATAACGAGAATCGAAAATACTAATAATTCTAGCAAAAAGGTTAGACAAAAGAACCATAGTACTAAGCTCTAACTTTGGTATTGTTAACTAATTTTTAAACGACTAACTCTAGTAACCAGTTGCGAAGAAGCAGAACCATCGGTGTAGGTGGCTACGAGATATATACAGCACCCGTAAGCCGCTTGACTAGCCTCACAAAAGTCATGTAAAGAAACTGTTACAATTTCCTTATTTTCGATCAATAGTCGAGGTTTGATTTCCAAAGGGATTGCATTATTAGCTTGCATAGAACGATTAACGGATTAGCTAAACCCAAAGGGTCGAAGGTACTTGCAATAATTGATAAAACCACTCGTTTGGTAAGACATTCAATTTCGGGTATAGGTGATGAACAGATTTGAAGTGAATCTTCTGCAGAGTTCCACTTTAATCCCAGTATTTTGCAGGGAGAATTATCTAGATTCAAATCAAGAGCAGAAGCATGATCTAAAGATAGAGTTTTTAAGAAAGAAGCAGTTAGAATGCCATTTATGTAAAAAGAAGTAATGTTTATTTAGCAAAAAATTTAATTCAGAGTAAAGTGTTTTCAATTGAGAAAATTCACTCCACTAAGGATGTCATTCATATACGTTTGCGATAATATTGCTTCTCTAGCAAGAGGGAAAGAAGTATCTTTTATTGCTATATCTTTGAGGACTCTAGTAGCCAGAAAGGGTGCGCAGTTTTGACCGAAACTGAGCCGTGAAAGTTCGATGCACCTAAAAGGATCCGTTGTATTATTACGCCAAAGCACATTTTGCAAGTGCCGTTGATTGGGGTTTATTTCTATCATGCGATACATCATACGTCATACGCATGGTATGAAGAACGAGTAACACGCGATATATGTGCTCTTTACGAAACTGTTTAAATTACTGGTAAAAAGCTGTTTGAAAATTTCAAAATTAAGTAGTGTTGTTATATAAGGAAAGTGCAAACTGAAGTAAGCTCAATTTTTAATAATTTAATAGTATAAAAGGGCAATAACACGTTGATACTACTTTCCGAGCTCCACCACAAAAATTTAAAAATCTACACTGTAAAAAATGTCTAAGACAAGACAACAACAAGAGACAGAAGAACTGATTATGAGAATTTGTAAGCAACAAACGGATATGATTAGCACTCGTTTAACAGATATCCTTTCTAAGTTTGAAGAGTCTTTGAAATCAGTAAAAGATGTGGTGTCCGATAACTCAAGGAGAATTGACTTTATTGAGAAAAGATTGGAAAATTACGAACAAAGATTCAAACTCAATAATATTCTTATTTATGGTATACCAGAAACAAAAGGACAAAAAACAACCGATCTTGAGAAGAAAGTTATTGATATAATTTCTGAAAAACTGCAATTACAGCATGTAACTATCTCAGATTTGGACCAGTGCTATCGTGTTGGCAAATTCGTGGGTAATAGTACTAAACCAAGGCCAGTTCAAGTCCGCTTTGTTTCGAATAGAGTTAAGAAGCAAGTGTTCTCTAATAAAAAAAATCTTAAAAATACTGGGATAACAATTAAAGAAGATTTGGCCAAATCTAACCTGGATCTCATTAAAACTGCTATTTCTAAATTTGGTCGAGAGCATGTTTGGAGTATGGACGGGCGAATTTTCGCTTATGTTGACGGAAAGAAAATATTAATTAGGTGTTCCAAAGATCTTGAATAGTTTGTATCTTTGTTTTGTTTTTTTTAATTTTTGTATTGATTTACTTGCTTTAATCTTTTTTACAGTGTAAGTACAATGTTAAGTATTAAATTTAGTTAGTTAAATTCTAGTAGTGCTGGTTATCTATCATTTTAGTCAATCAGTGATAGGTTTTTTTTTTGTTTTGTTTAATGAGTTTTATAGGTTTTGGTCAAAATCCTTCATGGGCGTGCAGAAATTAATTCTAATTATTTAATTTTATTATCTTTTAATTTAGAAACAGTTATTCTTTGTAGCGCTTTATAATAATCTAACAGCTTTGATTTTTTATACATTCTATTGTTTTGTGTAGAATCACATATATTCAGTAGATTTACTGATTACACATTCATCTGATCTTGTTTTTTAATTGGTGTTTTTATTTTGTTTTGGTTTAATTTTTTTTTTGCTTTTTTTTGATGATATGAAGAAACTGTCTATTGCATACTTTAATGTAAGTTCATTATGTAGTCATTTCTTAGATTTCAGAACATTTATTTTGCAAAATAACTATGATATTATTGGTGTGAGTGAGACGTGGTTAAATAACACAGTCTCTACTAATGCAGTAAGTATTGATGGTTATAACTTGATTAGAAGAGATAGAGGTAGCAGAGGGGGTGGAGTGGGTTTTTATTTACGATCATCTATTGTTTATAATATAATTAATACAATTCACCACGACTGTGTCGAGCAACTTTGGATTCAGATAAAAATTAACAATTGTGCGTATAATTTTGGTATTATATACAGGCCACCAAACAAAAGCCATCCAGAATTTTTTACTAATTTGGAAGAAAATCTCTCGACATTTATTTCTTCTTGTAATGAAATTATTTTTGGTGGTGATATAAACATTGATCTTCTTGATAATGACTCGTCACATTCAATGAAATTCAATACTATTATTGAACTTTTCAATTTGAAACAAATTATTAATAAACCAACTAGAGTTACTAAAACAACCGCAACTCTTTTAGATGTCATAAATATTTCTAGCCAACTTGCACCTTGTGATAATGGTGTTAGAGAGGTATTTAACGTATCTGATCACCGTTTAACTTTCTGTATATTAGATTTAATTCTTAAGACTGAACCTGCAAAAGAAAAGGTTTTTAGAAACTTAAAAAATGTAGACCCTGCAATTTTAAAGGATTTTTTGCTTATGACTCCATTTGAAAATATAATATTAATTGACAATATTGATGACCAAGTAGAATTTCTTAATACAAATTTGCATAACATCTTTGATATTTTAGCACCTATACATTCAATTAAATTTAGGAAACCTAATCACCCCTGGTTAACAGATAACATCAAGCTGATGATTAAACTTAGAGATAAAGCTTATAATAAATTTAAAAATACAAAAAATCCACAACACTGGGACTATTACAAAAATTTAAAAAATTTTACAACTACAGCTGTCAGAAACGAAAAAAAGGCCTACTTTGAATATTGCCTCAATCGCTTTAAAAGTAATAAGAAAGTTCTTTGGCATAAAATTAAGGAATTAAATATTTGTGGTAATACTGCTAATAACTTTATACCCCCTAACCTTAATAATCCAGATGTTATCAATAATCATTTTTTGGGTCCGTCACTCCATAACAGATTGCCAGATGCCGGTCTAATTGAATTTTACAATAATAATTTAAAGGACAATTTAAGTTCAGTTTTTTCCTTTAACACTGTTAGCACTGTAGTGGTGTACAAGTATTTAATTGGTATTAAGTCTAAAGCCACTGGCGTGGACCAATTAAATATTGACATGATACTTCTGTGTTGCCCTGATATCTTACCTGCACTTACTCATATTATTAATACCTGTCTTATTGATGGTATTTTTCCATCATTATGGAAACTCTCTAAAGTATCTCCTTTGCCTAAAAAGAAGTCTGTGGCCAGCGTTAATGACTTACGACCAATTTCAATTCTTCCAGTTCTATCCAAGGTAATAGAAAAAATTGTAAAATTTCAATTAGAAATCCACTTAAATTCTAACAAAGTTCTTCCTGTTAGACAATCGGGGTTTCGTTCTGGTTACAGCTGCACCACAGCTCTACTTGATATTACTGACGATTTATTTAGAGATATCGATGCTGGAAAAACTGTCGCACTTGTCATGCTTGACTACACCAAAGCATTTGATACTATTAATCACCAAGTTTTACTATCAATTTTACATTATATTGGATGTTCAAGTAACTCCATAAAATTTTTTAAAAGTTATCTTGAGAATCGGAGACAATTTGTTGTTACTGATGCAGGCGTTTCAGATATTAAACAGATTGCATGTGGAGTTCCCCAAGGGTCTGTACTCGGTCCTATACTGTTTTCAATGTATACTTCAAATTTTTCAAATACCATTATTAATGGAAAACTTTACTGTTATGCGGATGATACGCAAATTAAATTTTCGTTTCATCACACAGAGTTTCTAGAAGCTAGTTATTTAATTACCGAGGACCTTGACAGACTGGTTAAAATATCTTACGATCACCAGCTTAGTATTAATCCCTCTAAAAGTGTTATAATGCTGTTTGGAAAATATCGAAATAGGCTAAGAGATGAAATGCAAGTAACAATTGATAACAACAGATTATCTTTCTCCACGTCAACCCGTAACTTAGGGCTAGAACTAGATCATGATTTAAGATTTAAATTACATATTGCAGAAGGCCTACGGGAATTTAAAAATGCTCTTTCCCAATCGTCATATACTTCCCACATCGACTAAAATAGTACTGACTGATTTATTAGTTCTTAGCCATTTTAATTTTTGTGATGTGGTTTATGGGCCCTGCTTAGATAACAGTGATATAAATAAAATTCAAAGGTCTTGCCTTAGATATTCATACGGTATTCGGAAGTTCGATAGAGTTTAACATAAACTAAAAGAGGCAAATTGGCTGGATATGAAATCAAGACGTTACTTGCATGCAGCAAACTTATTTCACTATATAATCTTATACAAATCTCCCCCCTATCTCTATGAGAAAATACAATATCGTTCTGATATCCATAACATTAATATCCGATCTCGCGGTCTCATATCACCACCAATGCACCGTACATCCATTTTTGAACGATCATTTACCTATAATGTGTATGCAATGTACAACAATTTACCCGAAATGTTAAAAAGGAATGACTTTACATAAATTTAAAAAAAGTTGTAAACAGTTTCTTCATGACACAACCAATTGATTTATTTTCTGCTCTTTTTAATGTATATAAAGTACCTAAGTTTTTTTTGTTTCTTTTTAATAGTTTAGCGTAATATCTAAGGGGTTGGTGCTTTGATCAGTCTTACTGTTCACCAATCCTTTTTGCAATATTCTTCTCTTTTATTTGTACTATTAATATCAACAAATTGTATATTAAGACCTTGTAAGAAATTGCAAATAAAGTTTATTATTATTATTATTTCCTATTTTTCTGCTCGACTTATAGTCGGTATTTGTCCGGGACTCAACAAGAGTCCTAGGGATTCCTTCTATATTTTATGTTAAGATCCTTCGTAGAATGTGGGCAGATCCTAGCAACGTAATCTTCTGTGCCTCGTATGCACTTGGTTTCCCTGGGAAAGGTATTTATAAAAGTCTTTCTTGATTGATCCCAGAGTGCCGATAACTACTGGCACGACTCTTGCTCGTGTATTCCACATGCGTTGTACCTCAATCTGTAAATCCTTATATTTTGAGATCTTCTCCGCCTCTTTGACCGCGATGTTCTGATCATCCGGGATGGCAACGTCGATAAGGAGGCACGACTTCATAGGTCTGTTGTGTAACACAATGTCAGGTCTATTTGCATTAATTGTGCGATCAGTTCTAATGCCGTGGTCCCACATTATGACGCAATCTCGGGTCTCGATGACTGCCTGTGGATTATGATCGTACCATTTATCGGGCACTTCAACACCTAGGTCCTTACAGATTACCCAGTGCACATAGCTGGCCACCTTATTATGTCGATGTGTGTATTCGGTGGCAGCGAGCGAGGCGCAGCTAGATAATATGTGGCTAACAGTTTCTTCTGACGCGTTGCATACTCTACACTTGCTGTTGACATGCAAGCCTAGAATTTTGCGCTGGTGATATCCAGTATTGAGTGCCTGGTCCTGTGCAGCCACTATTAGGCTCTCTGTTTCTCCCTTTAGGTTTGAGCTCTGCAGCCAAGCTAAACTGGCTTCCTTATCAATATGGGGTTTATCCAGATGTTGCATAAATTTCCCATGCAGTGGCTTTTCTTTGACCGTATCTATATGATGTCTTTCGATAGCCCCCCTAAGCGCTCGGAGGTTTCCGACTTTATTACCCTGTTCGCTGGTAGTTTTATAGCGGGTATGAGTTTCCTTAGCAATGCTGGTCAGGGAATACTTTCTTTTGCTGGATTCATGCCTTCGTACCATCATAATGAATTTATCTGGGCTTTGCTCAACATATTCACTAAGACCTGCCATAGCGATGTCATATGCAGATTCGAGTTGTATTAGTCCGCGTCCACCGTGTCTGCGTTTAATGTATATCCTATCTGCATCGGCTTTGGGGTGGTGCATACCGTGCATTGTCAGCAGTTTCCGTGTCCTTCCATCTAACTTTTTAATCTCATCCCGTTTCCAGTCCAAGATACCAAAGCTGTAGGTTGGCACGGGCACTGCTACACTGTTGATGGCCATGATCTTATTTTTGGAGTTCAGCTTGGAGTTTAGGATCAATCGAACTCTGCGGAAATACTCTTTGCTGGCTTTGTTCTTCATTTTGGTGTGGTGAATATCATCGCTTTCGTCCACCCCTAGATACTTGTAGGCATCTCCCTGTACCAAATTCTTAATGGCCGATCCATCATTTAGTACCATGTTGTTACTGTGGGTAATCTTGCCCCGTTTTATCTC
Organism: Ophraella communa; assembly: GCA_035357415.1. Taxonomy (NCBI): domain Eukaryota; kingdom Metazoa; phylum Arthropoda; class Insecta; order Coleoptera; family Chrysomelidae; genus Ophraella; species Ophraella communa. Next base: position 1,094,568 of record CM068979.1, on the reverse strand, counting down.
TATCGTGGCACACTTGTCTAAGCCAAATTCCATTCTTATATCGTCACTGAATGTCTTAACTATATCCAGTGCCTGTCTCATCGTATTTTCGTTATTAGCAAAGATCTTTAGGTCATCCATGTAGAAAAGGTGGCTGACTCGGTCCCTTTCATTGATCTCGTACCCTAGCCCCTGCTTATTGATCATTTTTGACAAGGGGATTAGGCATATACAGAAAAGCAGCGGCGAGAGAGAATCTCCCTGGAAGATTCCTCGTTTAATAGATATTTTTCCAGTCTGGACGGTTCCGTTCTGATGAAATAGGTACATTTCTGTTTTCCATACTTTCATGGACTCTTCTACGAAGCGAATAACAGTTGGGCTCACTTGACAGCTTTTAAGTGCAGCCAGGATCCAAGAATGAGGCACACTGTCAAACGCTTTCTTGTAGTCAATCCATGCCATGCTCAGGTTCTTCTTTCGTTTCTTTGCGTCTTCGGTTATCATCTTGCTGATAAGCAGTTGGTCTTTACAGCCTCTTGAACCTTTTCGGCATCCCTTCTGTTCTTCTGGCAGGATATTATTACTTAATAGATGTAGATACAACTTTTCCGATACTGCTGCTGTAAGAAGCTTGTACATCGTTGGCAGGCAGGTGATTGGCCGATAGTTCCTTGGGTCCTTCGATTCTTTGCCCTTATATAGGAGGAATGTTGCACCAGTTGTTAGCCATGCGGGCATTTTTGTAGGATCTTTTAGGATATCGTTCATGGCTGCGACTAGGTATTGGTGTAGTACGTGGAATCTCTTGATCCAGAAGTTTTGCACTTTGTCTAAGCCTGCTGCTTTCCAGTTGTGTGTCCTCTTGATGATCCTACTAACCTCGGGCATACTAAGTTCACTCCAGTTCTGTGATGTTATTCCGTTATATACAATATCTTCCTCTCGGATCCATGTCGCCTCGTTATTGTGTGCTGTATCATCATATTTCATTTTTGCCAATTTTTGTTCCACGGGGAGTATTTTATTTCCTCCCTACCCTTCGGCTAGGCCGACGAGTATCCCTTATTCGCAAAGGGCCGCGCCCGATAGAGGAATTGACAAACCCCCACGGGTTATTATTATTATTATTATTATTATTATTATTATTATTATTATTATTATTATTATTATTATTATTATTATTATTATTATTATTATTATTATTATTATTATTATTATTATTATTATTATTATTATTATTATTATTATTATTATTATTATTATTATTATTATTATTATTATTATTATTATTATTATTATTATTATTATTATTATTATTATTATTATTATTATTATTATTATTATTATTATTATTATTATTAATATTATTATTATTATTATTATTATTATTATTATTATTATTATTATTATTATTATTATGCACAAGGTTCTGTACTCGGCCCAGACCTGTGGAATGCGAGCTACGATGGCATATTTTCCATCGAAATGCCAGAGGACACACATCTTGTTGGTTTCGCCGATGACATCGCTGCTGTCATTATGGCACGAGACATGCGAGAAGCGCAACTCAGGCTTAACCAGGTGATGAGGCGCACGATCGAGTGGATGGAATCCCATGGTCTGAAACTAGCAACCGAAAAGACAGAACTACTAATTCTCACGAAACGGCATATACCACTGGAAACAGAGTTTCGAGTTGGCGAATCTGTCCTAATGACAAAGAAGGCAGTGAGATATCTGGGTGTTTGGCTTGACCCCAGATTGTCGTTCTGGACTCAACTAAACTACGCGGGAGAAAAAGCATCGAAAGCAGCAGCGTCGCTCAGTAGGTTGATGGCAAATGTCGGTGGCCCAACTGAAAAAAAGCGTAAATTGTTGATGACGGTCGTAAATGCAGTCCTCCTTTACGGCTCTGAAGTATGGGCTAGTGCCTTGGAAGTGAAGCAAAAATGCAAGGCTCTTGCATCAATACAGAGAACGGCCGCTCTCAGAGTAGCATCAGCGTACCGAACAGTTTCGGCAGCCGCGGTGCTAGTTATTAGTAGCTCGATTCCAATAGATCTTTTGGCTATGGAACGCAAACGCGCATGGCAAGCTAGACAAGGCGGCCATGACAATGGAAACACTAGTACGAGAGAGTTCACGATGGCGCAATGGCAGGAACGATGGAAAAACGACACCAGCGGTAGGTGGACGGCCAGACTCATACCCGATCTGCATGTGTGGGTTAACAGGACATTTGGGGAGGTAAACTACTATCTCACCCAGTTCTTCTCTGGTCACGGTTACTTCTGTAAATACCTGTATCACACGGGTATTTACGAGCAACAGCTATGCATATATGGCGACGCAGACGTAGACGACGCTGAGCATACATTTTTTGAATGTAGGCAATGGTCAGCAGAGAGAGACAGGCTGGAGGCTCAGATTGGTGGCACCTGGACACCTGAAAACGCTGTTCATTTGCTTTTAAAAAGAGAAGAGAACTGGTTTACAGTGACGAAATACGTTGAGAGAATTCTCCGTTGTAAAAAGAGGCGCCTGGACGCAGACACAACGTCAGTGGAATAAGATATAATTATATCTTAAAATAGGATGTACATGACTGAAGTAATACTTTTTGTGGTTCCGGGCCATGTACAATATCCTGAAAAGGGGGAGTTTTTAGCGGGTCAACGGATTTCTCTGTGAACCCCGCACTACCCATAGTGAGACGTTGCTATGGGTGTGTGTAGACATTTTCTTCCCCACCTCAAAAAAAAAAAAAAAAAAATTATTATTATCAAAAGACTTATGCACTTACTCAGCTATTGCTGGTAATATTTACCTATCCCGAGCGTAAACGCAAATGGGATTAGGCTCAAAATTTACATATTTAAAAAGTTTCTAACAGTATGACATGTGTTTAAAATTGCCGCTTTTTGCAAGTCAATAAAAGTGTTTTTATGAAGATCGAGTTTTTTAAGACTGTCTTCAAGACTTTTGGGGATGAGTCCAGTTGATGATACGATGATCGGTACCACCTCCACTTTTTCTGCATGCCACATCTGTCCCACTTCTATGGCAAGATCGGTGTACTTTGCCATCTTGTCATTATACTTATCCAAAACGTTGTTATTGTTTGGGTCGATTATTCGTCACCTGTCTATCGGTGATAATGGACCTATCGTAGTAGAGTCTAAAATCTGCATTCTCGATTATTATTATTATTATTATTATTATTATTATTATTATTATCAAAAGACTTATGCACTTACTCAGCTTTCGCTGGTAATATTTACCTATCCCGAGCGTAAACGCAAATGGGATTAGGCTCAAAATTTACATATTTAAAAATTTCCGAACAGTGTGACATGTGTTTAAAATTGCCGCTTTTTGCAAGTCAATAAAAGTGTTTTTATGAAGATCGAGTTTTTTAAGACTGTCTTCAAGACTTTTAGGAATGAGTCCAGTTGATGATACGATGATCGGTACCACCTCCACTTTTTCTGCATGCCACATCTGTCCCACTTCTATGGCAAGATCGGTGTACTTTGCCATCTTTTCATTATACTTATCCAAAACGTTGTTATTGTTTGGAACTGCAACATCGACTAACAGCACCGATTTAGCTTTCTTATCCACTACTACAATGTCGGGTCGATTATTCGTCACCTGTCTATCGGTGATAATGGACCTATCGTAGTAGAGTGTAAAATCTGCATTCTCGAGCACTGCCTGTGGATTATACTTGTAGTACGGTGTATAGGTATTTAGCAGTCCATATTTGTTGGCCAGTTTCTGGTGGATAATATTACACAGCTGGTTGTGCCTGCGTAAATAATCCGTGTTGGCTATGGTTGAACATCCTGATGTGATGTGTTGTATGGTTTCCGATGTTTGTTGGCACCGTCTACACTTGTCCGTTGTAATGGTTGGGTCCCTGATAACAAATTTTTTGTAGTTGTTCGTATTAATTACTTGATCCTGAATGGCCATCATAAATCCTTCAGTCTCTGGGAACAGGGTACCGTCAGCAAGCCACCTATTTGATGCAATTTTATCTATGTGTGGTTGGTTTAGGTCGTGATGATGTCGACCATGTAGAGCTTTTTGGGCCCATTTTACTTGTTTTTCAGCATCAGTTGTTATGTCTAAATCCATATTAGGGTCTGCTAAATTTAGAGGCGAGTATTTCTTATCTGCTCCTATGACAGATTTATGTAAATTCGATGACAGTGATTTGGTAACAAAGAAGTCTCGCAATTTATTTATCTGTTTGTTGTGTAGATTTATTATGTCGCATAAAGCTCTTCCTCCTTCCTTTCTCGGTAGTGTTGTTCTAAGCACTGACGATGTTGGATGGTGACATCTGTACTTTGTCATCATAGTTCGGGTTGTTCTCTGAATATCTTCCAATTCGGTTTTTGTCCATTGTAAAATACCGAAAGAATAGGTCAACACAGGTACGGCATATGTATTAATGGCTCGGTTTAGATTTCCTGCGTTCAACTCAGATTTTAGTAGGGAACTTACCCTTTGTGAAAACTCATCCCTGATTTTAGCCTTGGACTGTTTTTGGTCTAACAATCTGGCTTGTTGAAATCCCAAGTATTTATAGGTTTCCCCATTCTGCATGGCAGCGATTATATCTCCACTAGGTAGCGCCACATCTCCATTGACAATTTTTCCCTTTTCGATGTTTAAGGTTCTGCACTTATCTAAACCAAATTCCATGTGTATATCACTGGAGAACCTTTCGGTTATATCCAGAAGGTGTTGGATTTGTTGCTGATTGGAAGCAAAAATTTTAATGTCATCCATATAAAGGAGGTGGGAGATGGTGCAGTTAGTATTTTTATTGATCTTAAGATTGAAGCTCAGTTTAGTGTTGTTGAGCATGGTAGAGAGTGGATTCATTGCCAAACAGAACCACAATGGACTAAGTGAGTCCCCTTGGAATATTCCCCTTCGAATAGAAATGTCGTTAGTCTTAATATACTGACCATTAATATTTACCTGAAGGCTTGTTCGCCATTGCTTCATCGAAGCTTCAAGAAAAGAAACTATGGTGGGGTTTATTTTATAGATGTTTAAAACGCTTATAAGCCAGGAATGAGGCACGCTGTCAAATGCCTTACGGTAGTCTACAAAAGCAGTCGAGATGTTGCGACATTGCTTTTGCGCTTGCCTTAGGATAACAGAGTCGATAATAAGCTGTTCTTTGCAACCCTGGTGACCACGTTTACATCCCTTTTGCTCCTCTGCCAAGATGTTATTTTGGTCCACATGCCTGTAAATTCTGTTAGTAATGCATGATGTTAATATCTTATTATTATTATTATTATTATTATTATTATTATTATTATTATTATTATTATTATTATTATTATTATTATTATTATTATTATTATTATTATTATTATTTTTTTTTTTTTTTTTTTTTTTTTTTTTTTTTTTTTTGTCGCCGGTATAGCCGGGTATTCCAGTTACAGTCGGTCAGACGGACAAGACTGTTGTGGATGTCTACTCTAAAAATGTTCGGACAATATTTGTTGCGTCTAGGATGACAGATTTCTGCATCAATCGGTATGTCGAGTCAGGAATACCTATATCTTTTAGTGCATCTTTTAGATTTTTGGGAATCAACCCCATACAGGACAAGATGACAGGAACATTATTATTATTATTATTATTATTATTATTATTATTATTATTATTATTATTATTATTATTATTATTTTTCTTGATCTCGCATACATGCGGCTTTTACTGATTCGGAACGGTATTCACATACAAGTCCCGAATCTTACTATTGTAAATTAAGGTGGCGTCTGACTATTGCTGTAGTGTGAAGAAGAACTGATTTCTGCAGTTGAATATATTATTATTATTATTATTATTATTATTATTATTATTATTATTATTATTATTATTATTATTATTATTATTATTATTATTATTATTATTATTATTATTATTATTATTATTATTATTATTATTATTATTATTATTATTATTATTATTATTATTATTATTATTATTATTATTATTATTATTATTATTATTATTATTATTATTATTATTATTATTATTATTATTATTATTATTATTATTATTATTATTATTATTATTATTATTATTATTATTATTATTATTATTATTATTATTATCTTTTGGATGTCCGCACACAAACCATAGCGAAAGGATCTAAATCGACAGAGTATGTCAAAGAGATTGTCTTGAACTTGATATCCCTTGGGGGTAATATCATTAAGAGAAATCCCATTATCAGTTTTGCAAGAATAATCAAAAACTATGCGACATTTTGATGAAGTCGCAGACGAACGAAATACTGCTCTATGGGGAACAAAATTATTGATCTCATTGGTGAAATTACAAAATAACGACATAGGTACCACTCTAGCATGGCCTAAAGAGACATAGTCATACAAGACTTGTATGTTTCAAAAAAATTAGTATCCTTGTCAAATTTTTTCTCTAGAAGATTAAATCTACGTTTAGCAATAGATAATAAATGACCTAATTTGTTGGCATTACCCGTTTTCATTGGCATATCTACCTGGTATATTCCAGATGGTAAAACCTTTGTAGTTTGCACAAATATGGTTTCGGCTAATTCATCAGAGGAAGAAAAAATTTTCTTCTGTGGCACCTCCTCAATGTCCCAAAACCGTTCTATCAACTCATCGATTCTAGGGATGTCTACTAAACTATCATTATGAACATTTAAAAAAGAAAGGGAAAGATTATTTCTTTTACATTTATCTACTAAAGTGCCTGTAAGAGGACCAGCTACAACATATCCGAGATGAGTGTTTATAAACGACGGCAAATCCGACCCCAAGTTAATGATTTCTTCCTTGAGGAGGTTGAAATACAAATCAGCCCCGACTAAAATTTTGATTTCTCCAGGTTGAAAAAATAGCGGATCTGCTAAATCTAGTTTAACATGATCTGGTAAGCGAAGTTTTTTGGGAGATATAGCAATTTGGGGTAAGTTGTTAGTAATTTGGTAAAGAACTGAGCAAGTTACACTGAAGGTTTTGGAAGGTTCCACTATTGAACTAAAAGAGATATCAATGACCTTCGCATTATGAGTACATTTATTGTTACCAAGTCCAGAAATATTTACTAAATGAGATCTATATGGAGTGTTTAATGAGTCAGCAAATGATCTATTTATTACGCTCATTTGACTAGCAGAGTCAAGAAGCAAACGACCATTAATAGTATTCCCATTTCCACAATGCACGTTTACCATAGCGGTGGGCAATAGAACAATTTTGTCAACAAAACTTGTGGCAAGTCTGTTTTCTAGAGGTTTTGTCAACATAGAAGAGTTACTAGAAGCTGTGTTAGAGCTTGAGAGATTGAAATTTCCATTTACGATAGGTCTTGATCCCTGAGAATTACTATTATTTATAGTGGAAGGAACATTATGTTGCAAACTAGGGACAGGATTAAATTCAAAATGAAGAAGAGAGTGGCGAGCTTTATTACAGCTTAAGCAACGTCGCAAAGATTTACAGTTTCGAATTACATGCAAAGGACTAAGGCAATTCAGGCATAATTTCGCAGATTTTGCAGTTTTATGTCTATCAACAGGAGACATGGGTAAAAATTTGTTACAGCGGTACAATGAATGAGATGAGCTGTCTGAGCAAAGCACACATTTTGCATTATTTTTAGGAGCTATAGTAGGTGGTGAATGAGATTTTTCAACCACGCTAGTGTGTAAATTAACCTTTGACTTAGTATCTTGTGGGCGTGATTCCTTTTTAGATCCGCAATCAAATACATTTAAATTTTCTAATACAGTAAATCGTTTTTTATGAAATCAAAAAATTCGTTAATATTTACTAACTCCATGGGTATTCGCTCATTTTCAAATTCTCATCTTGAGGTAAAATCTAGTTTCTGTTCCAATAGAAAAACAACAAGAGTTTCAAATTTACGCTCCGGTTCCAGGTTTAAATTTTTTATGAGTTCTATAGTTTTTTTTGAAGTTATATAAAATTGTTTCAGACTAGCGGCATTATTTTTAGCTAAAGGTTTTTGTTCCAATAATGAGGAGAAAAGAGAAATTAATAACTTAGATTTGTCCTCATACGAGTTCTTTAAAATATCCAAGGCTACATCTAGATTCTGGTTAGTTACGCTTAAACTATCTATCAACTCTAAAGGTTGTCCTCTAAGCAGACTTTTTAAATAATAAAATTTTTCGCTATTGCTTTGTAATTTAGGGTTTTTAAGAACTAAGGCGGAAAATAAATCTAAAAATGAGGTCCATTCCGACGCTATGCCAGTAGAAGTGGCTATATTTTTATTGCGGGTTTTTTCCACTATAGAGGTTAACGTTGCAATACAGAACTCAAATCTATCAGCTACAATATCCTCTGATTTTTCACTGTCTGACAGTAAATCTTCAGAAGTAGCTGCTATGCCTATAATTTCTGATTGGAGAGATTGATAATTTTCATACTGACTTATCAAGCTATCTAATTTAATTTTAAGAAGAAAAAGTTCTTCCTGACCATTTATATTTGTTACAAATTTTTCAACTCGTGTAAGTTGGGCCTTGGCTCCAGCGCGTTTTTTTTTTCAAAGTAATTAATTGAGCTTCCATTGTTTGTAAGAATAAGTAACCAGAACTATGTCAAAATAGGCGAGAGAAAATAAATATAAAAGTTTAAATACACCAATATGCGACACAAAATATTTTCGATAATAAATAAATAAATCATTAAAATATACAATTAACCAAAGCAAAATATTTTCAATAAGTCAGAAAATCAATACGTTTTTTTTATTTTCAAACAACTAGGTAAGGATTAAATTAATTAATCCGAACTATATTAAAATATGTGAGATCGAATAAATATAAAAGTTCAAAATACACAAGTAAGCAGCGTAAGAATATTTCCAATGAATCAAAAAATCAATGAAACTTTAACATATACAAATAAACAGAACAAAATATTTTCAATACATATCAAATCATAAACAACAAAAGATATGTGATTCAATAAAATAGAAAAGATCAAATCAATGTGTTATCATAATATGCAAAAATATACGATGAAATAAGAAATACGATTCGAATAGCTAACGAAAGTTTTTTTTTTAAATGTAAATAAATTTTTTACTGTACGACAAACAGACAAATACAATGTGCATGTGCAGATAAAAAACCAAGAGAAGCGGCGGCACCCTCGGTCACCCCCGCTGTCGGCTTCTTTCCAACGGTTTCTTCTATGCCTTGCGTGACTGAAAGTAATAAATATTACCGGCTTCCCGGCTAGGCAAGCGCTGTGACGTCATTCGAAATTCTCGAACATGTACTCATTCGAATTTTTTGTTAACGAAGTTTTACACTGATTACTATTTATGCAGATGCAAAAAATTAGAGTTTGAAGATTTTTCAAGTCGCACAATAAATTAATTAGCGTTTATTGCGAAGTTAATACATATTATTCCGCAAACAGCAAAAATGTCAATTTGTAGAATTCACAAATCCGGCCGAAGGACCACGAAAACTATGATTGGGAAATTAATAAAAATTGTCTTTTTGTAATTTAAATATTTATTCGCTGGTACCAATCATAGTTTTAATTCTACCATAAATAAAAGATGTCGAAAGCATATTTGACATAAATATAAATTAAGAGAAACAACTTTGTATCTGTTAAATCATACGCAATATTTATCACAATCAAATTTCGTTTTCCAATTACGATGCGCAATTGCGAGCTTTTGCTGATGGAATATCACGTCGGTATAAAATATCAAATATCAACAGGAATATCAGGATTGTCAGAATCATCATCATTAACATTATTGTTGATAGAATGTTGTAAAAAACTCTGCCATTTATAATAATTATATTTTTTAATAATTTTTATAGTTAAATTTTTGGGTAGCGGTGAACGAACCATAAAATTTATAACTGAATGAATTCTTTGACTTATAGTTTTAATAATACACATTTCTTCCAATCTCATGATGAGTAGGATTTCTAAAACAAAAAAAATTACCTATTCTTAAAACCCCAGGGAAGTATATCAAATGAATTTGAAATTATTTGTCGTTTATCATCGTATGGACTTGGAGCAATTTTTGTTTGTTCTATACTACATACGTTGTTAGCGTATGAACGAATAGTTCTTTAATTTATTACTTTAGTGTTGAATTCTTTTAAACAATTAACATAATCTTCAAAAGTAATAACATTTTTGACAATATTTTTTTTATACCCTTAGGTTTTTTTAGAAATACCAAAATTATTTAATCCAATAACTATTCGATTTGAAGACATGCCTTTCTTTTCACATTTTCTCTTAAAATTAATTTTTTCTTCTTCATTCACTTGTATTTTATAGGCATACATTTTGGAACGAAGACCAGCAAAATGTGTAATTATTTTTCCATTTGCCTCGTCTTTCATTAGACCTACTACTTTTTTATTTACTAATGGAATATTATAAACATTATGATTGGGAAATTAATAAAAATTGTCTTTTTGTAATTTAAATATTTATTCTTACCAAAAATTCACAAGACTACACATAAACAAATAACAACAATTATACTTTACATAATAAGCGGTTACAACTATAAATGTTTTGCGTTCATATCACGCTGCACAAGCTACTACATCTTTACAGTACTGCCAGTTTACTACTGAGAGGGAACAAAGCGCGCTATTCGTCTAGGGGTGGTTGAAATACAGTGGGGTGTCGAACGGAAACTATGATATTAGAAATTTGGCAGGGTCGAATGCTATGTGTTAAATGTGATTTTAACACATTATTTTTGTCAAAATCTGAAGTATCAAATTTGTAAATATGTTTTTTAATAATATCTTTGTAAACGTCTGTTTCACTAAGTTCATAGATAAAACTATCTGTGTCTGTATACATTAATTTACATTTTTCTGCACCCACTGTTGCCATCATAAAATTATAATGATAATCATACATGCAAATTTTTGAAAGATCTAAAATAACCATCCCAATATATAGAAGTTTATTAAATATTAATTCTATTTTTTTCAATTCAATTGCCATCAAGTTTTCTTCGAAAATTGTTCTGTTGTGAAATCGAGGACTGGCAATCAAATTTTTGGCCCCCTAACGTCCCTCTCACTTGGAATAAAGATGAACGACTCTATGTAATCTTAGGTTTTCCATAGTTTTTCCAAACACAAAGTTTGATTTGATTTTTTTCAAAGTTGCTCGTAGCAGTAGCTCGTAATTGACTATTTAATTCAATGTAAGGTTTCAACCATTCTGATTGATTGAATTCCAACACTTTATGTATTTTTGTTATAATCAAAATATGTGCTAACGCTTGTTTTAAATTCCTATAATGTAATATGTAGTCTTTTTTTTCATGCAAATCGGCTATTAACTTTGGCAGTTTTGAAGCTGGAGGAATGCTATGGTTAGCACAAAAAGGAAAATCTTTTTGTAATTTATGTACATTTTTTGGATACTCTAAATTAGCTTGTAATTTATACCCAATTGGAGAATTATCTGGAATTGTGGTGACAATAATATCTTTACTTGACCATTTAAATTCACCAAATGGTAATGGCTCGCACATTGCGTGACCATACAAGTTATTAACATCCAAATAAAGAATCGTTTTGGTAGGTTTTGATGAATCATATTTATCACCCATATATGTATTGTTTGCTTCTGAAAATCGACTACAACATACCGATATTCCACCTCGAATGGCTTTTTCTATGAACATTACCATGTCAACATCTTTTAAAATTTCCAATTTACATTTAGTGTATTTTAACATAGCCTCCCATGTGTATCCAGGCATTGTATAACACCATGCAGGGTCCAAGCCTGTTATCCATAACATCTGCTAGTAGCAGGATATCCGTTTTCATATACAATTTACTGTATTATCGAAGGTTACTTATGCTGAAAGTGTTCCAAATATTTTGTGCATGAATGTAATCATCGTTGCACAATTTCACATCATTTAATTTATTATAAAAGTCTTTAATTGGCGGCAACTTGTTTTCCTTCAATTTCTCGACACTATCCAAATAGTCATAAGGAAAAACACCGTTCCTAGTTAAAAGTTGAAATTTATCAGGATCTAAATGATTAAACTCACGTTTTAAATTGTGAAAATTGTCTAAACTTAATGTAGCAACAAGTTCATCAAGACTACAACCCATAAATCTAAAAGAATCTATAAATCTAAATTTAATCTTACTGTCATTATCGTTTAAAGTGAGCGACATATATTTTTCTTTATTTAACGGAAAAACCGAAACATGTCCTCGTTTTGCAATATCTTTTATGATAAAATGACTGTCGTATCCGAAAAGGTTGTGGAATAAAATTGGGACAACAAACAATTTTTTAAATAAAAGATTACAAGTTTGGTGTGCGTAGCCTCTAAATAGTCCTGTAAAATGATCATGGTCTCTTTGTTTCACAAATGTGACAAGTTTGTCTATTTAAATTTTCTATCGGTTCTATTAGCGGAACTATATTAATTATTTTACTCTCAACAAATTGTGCAATCTTTTTAATTTCATTTGAAAACCAATCCATGCAATCCACACCTTCATAACTATTAAAATAAGAAAAATTATCATTATAAGTACATTTCATGTAATATCCTGCACAAATTGCTTTATGATTTTGGTATTTATTAATTGTTTTTGATAATTTTGTTTTACAAGATTCCAAAATAGCTTCAATATCAGCATATATGAGAAAAGGAATTCTTTGTTTGTAGATATAGTTTTTAAATTCTACAAAATCATATTTTGGAAATGAAATTTTACAATGGTTTGTATTTTCACATAATAAATAGTGATTTCTTAACTTTTCCTCACTATAAAAATAATTTAAACAACGATCACACAAGTTAATTGCAGCTGTATGTTTAGTTACTTGAGATCGAATAAGTCGAGAAAGATTTTTAATCAAGAAATAGTGGAATTTTAATTCAATATCATCATCATCAGCATTATCTGACGCCGCCGTAAAATCATTTAACTTTGGAAAATATTTATTTTGTATTAATAAAAAATTACATGTTCCTCTAATTTCTTTTTTGTGAGTTAAGCAGGTACCACTACATATGATGAGTTTTTTTTCTGTTAATTCTAAAGGGTAAACGTTTACAGAAATATTATTTAATTCCTCAAATTTATTAATTTGTTTTAATTTCATAGGTAATTCTAAACCTTTAGTATTTAGCACAAGACTATAGTGTGGATATGATGATGTTAACCTATAATTAAGGCGGCTTTCCATTTGTGCAACTGCGCATGCAACTACAAATCCACCTGTGCATGCAATATACGCTTGCGTAGATGCTTGCAATTTGCGTGTTGCGTGTACCGTATTTCCATTTATGCGTCTAATTGTCGCGGTTTGTGTGTGTGTACCAAGAGATAATGGCGAACGTAAGTGATGAACAAGCTGTTGCAATTGCAGCGGCAGTACTAATTATAGTTAATGATAATAATCAGCGAAAAAAACGAAAAAACATGTATACTGGGTAAACCCGTATCTTCGAAGAAGGGAAGAAACTTTGAATATCGTAGATGAAGTACGGCTGGCGCAAAGTTCCCTTTTTAGAAATTTCACTCGGATGTCACCTACTGATTTTGAATTACTTTTGACGTTGGTTGGCCCACTAATATGTAAAAAAAACACCTATTTTCGTGAAGCAATTCCAGAGGCGACAAGGCTAGCAATATTTTTGAGATATGCAGCGAGTGGTGATAACTTCGCGAGTTTAATGTACACTTTTAAAGTTTCAACCCCAAGTATCTCTCGCATAATAAAAGATGTAGCTCTAGCTGTTGTGAAAGTTCCACAAGAGTATGTACAGGTAAGATAAGTATGAATTTTTTAACTGTTTTATAATTTATTGTAATTATTGTAAAATATTTTTATTTCATATGTAATTTCCATTTATAAAACATAAATCTACATTAAGGTTGCTAATGTGATAGAGCTTAAAAATTCAAAAATCTTTCATATGAAAACTTTCCTCACTAGCAACCACTGTATTCTGCTCATTGAGTGAGCTATGTTGGGATTGTTCAATACATGGTGAGAAAATGGAGGTAATGGTGGAGCCGCTGCTTGGTCCAGGAGTTACTACTGCAGATGGTGAGAAAATAGAGTTAATGGTGGAGCCGCTGCTCGGTTTTTCCCGAAGATCTTCCATTTCGATTTCAAATAGAATCGAGTTTATTCGCATTTGTGCAATCGCCTGTGTGCGAGGGTGTTTCAAGTTTCGGATTCTAGCTTCAACGTATTCGGCAAAAGAGGAGATTTCATCTTTCTTTTTTATATTATGGGTAACGTTTTAGTAGATATACTAAGAGAGCCTCACTACAAATATAGGGAAATCAATGTGTTAGAGAGAGACATATAGGGAAATCAATGTGTTTGAGCGAGACAACCGATGTGTATTGTGGGTTGCCTGGAATATAGGATGAGAGAGAAAGTGTCGCCATCTCCCTGCCGTTAGCCACATGTCGGTAATGTAGATCGCGTTGGGGAGTGCGCCACCATCAACCACTAGGTGCTGACCGCCATTTTTAATCCGGTCAAAAAGGCATGCCAGCGTGACGTCATTCGGTTCTAGGCATGCAGCGTGACGTCATTCCAATGGTTCGGGCCAGAACAAAAGGCATATCAGCTCCAGCACTTCAGCCCTTCAATACAGAATCCTTATGGACCACCAACGACAAAAGAACGGGTGACGTCACTCACAAGTCAAAAAAGGCGTTACCAGCGAGAGAGCCGAAGTAGCGAAGCTACTGAATCCGCCCTTTGCGCATAATTTTCAATAGTGGATATATGAAAAAGACGCGTTAAGGTATACTGCACACCAAAAACATTAGGGCACTCTCTTAAGATATCTCTTAAAATGATTTGCAATTGTTTTTCAATAAACTTGTTTTTTGTTAAACGTGCGGAAAAGATGTTATCTACAACATAGGATGTACATTAACCGTTATACTGTTATACTCTGTATACAGAGTATAACAGAAAAGTCGCAAGAATGTAATGCTCTACAAGAGGGTGTAAGCAGAGCCTTTCCTTGATTGAGGGGGACGCTTATATATGGTAATATTAACAAAGTTGAGGATTAGTCTTTTCGGTAAATTAAATAAAGACGTTTATGAATAAAAAAGTAGGGTTATGAATCAAAATCGTTACTTGTTGGATAAGAAGAAAGAAAAGACTAATCCCCGTATCAACTGGATACCTAAAGAGGTAGCTTATGTCTTTAGACAAATACCACAAATAACGTATCCATTAAGACGTATTCAACCGACACCATGCCCAAGAAAACAGAAGAAGAAGAACACATGAAAAATGAAGTCAATAATGTTTTCACAATGACATGCATAATATTAGTATCTATTTTTGTTTTAATTTTAAAAATTATCTTAAAAATTGTAAGAAGTAAATTTCAATCTTCATGTAATATAAAAGTTGATGAATAAACAAACTGTTTTTTTATTTTTAAGCGAGAATGATAAGGTAAAAAATACACATTTGCGGTTATAAGGTTTATTTATTTATATCATTATAATGGTAATATAACATTAGAAAACCACTGACTTAGATGTTGTACGTTTCGTTCGGTACACATATATGGTCCAGATAGGGCGTGGCAGGGGTTCGGATCTTGGGTAAAGTTTCCAGTTTCACAAGAGGTGCTATCAAATTTGGTAACATCAATAATGTGTCGAAAAACACTGAAAACGTGGCATTTCTTGAGAAGAAATTCTGCTTTTTGTTGTCCTCGAACGTAAATGTAGTCTGCGGCATACAATAGCTTGCTTTCCAATATTTCATTTACTTTACAATATTCCACATCTCCTGAAGAGTATCTAATTCCATGCACATTCTTTTCCAAATAAGATGCAGTCTTTTTATCAGCGCTACTTAATGTGGAATACGGTTGTGGAGGTAAAAATATGTAATGTGAACGTTTAAAACCAATTTCTATGGTGAGTTCTTTGGCAATGAATTGTTCGTCTACGACAAAGCCTTGAATGTCTACAAAAGCTACTCTCATGTTGACTACAGCTCGAACACTAACTCTAATCAACGTCTAGTTTAAACTTTTAACAATTTCTGTGAGGGGAAAGTATTCCATCACGCAGTCGTGAATGATGATGCAATAGACTTTGGTATTTTCAGGAAAACCTATGTTTGCTTCAATATCAAGTTTCACATCGACTGTGGACGCCTTCATGCTTTCTTCCTGTTTAGAACAATCGATAATGAATAATGCTCGTTTCTTGAAAGAAGAATAATCCAGCAGAGGGTGCTTCTGTGTGGAATTGGTGTATTTGGAATAGAATTCGGTATAGTTAAAATATGCTTCATTAAAATCGGTTTTACCAAAATCCAATTTCATTCTTTCATTAGGCCAATAATCACCATTAAGTGACAGCCTCACACTTTGTACGTCGGCATTGTCAAATAAAGTGGGATCAGCTGTAGTCGAGTTTCGTTTATCTGTTTGAAAGAAAACAATAACAAAACGAGGTCTTTCAACTGAAGTACTAGTTTTAACAGCCCAAACTTCATGTCTTGTACCTTTAGTAATTGAGGGTAATTCGTGTAACTCCCACTTCCTAAATGGAATAACTATAGGACGATCTTTTTGAATAGATTGCATGAGATTTATCTTGATATCGTCATTTGGAAAGATATGCTTAATTTTTAGTTCAATACTTGTAATGTTAATTTTAGCAGTTGTACTAGAAGGCGTACCAGACTTTTCCGTAATGTATATGCAATCATTATCATTTCGTGCTCGAACTAGTGGTATTGTTTGTCGGCCGCATGTAATCATGGGATAATCGTTGAAAATGTTAAAAATATGTTTGAGAGGTATCAGAAGATTGAAAGACTTGTCGCTAACATTCATATTAGGATCTTTCGGGTAATTCCAGCCGGCTATAGCCATATGAATGGAATCTTCTTGACTATAACAAGTCATAGCACGTACGGCACTCACGATTCCGGGATCCCGAACTGTTTCCATTTCCCTGGCACTTTGACTGTACGTACATGAATCGAATAGAAAAGCTCCAAAATTATTTGCTAATTTACGTCACCAGTTCCGTTTGTTTCAAGTGACCCCTCAATACACAACAAAGTTTCACTCATTGCAAAAAACGAATCAACTTGATTAATGCTAAACTCCACAATGTCACTGCAATTGAATGATTTTATAAATGGAACATAGGTTCGGTATTCAGCTTTTCGAATTGATTCGTCGAACAGCGGCTTACGGTAGATATCAAACATCGAAGGCAACATGTTATCATCTTGACGAAGGCGTTTATTTCCATACATGGTTGTCATTTCAATTTAAAACCCAACGATTGCAGAACTAATTTGTTTGCGAACGTAAGTTGTTTCAGCTTTGAGGACTGCTTAGCTAATGATGTTTGAACCTTTGCAGACTGATTCTTATGATTGATTATAAGTCCCATCTACGAGCTCTAAGCTCCAATATCAACGTACTCGATTCGCCTCTAAAGTTTACAGGTCGACCGTCTTGATCTAAGGCAACGACAGTAATGTTGGTTATTTCACGTTGTGGTATAACAGGTAAGTAGATTAAATTATGAGGAATTTCGTCAATAGAATATCCCGGATCTACTTGTATGACGAATTCGTAGATAGTATGAGCAGGTCTGTTTGCATCGAAGGCTCC
Organism: Ophraella communa; assembly: GCA_035357415.1. NCBI lineage: Eukaryota > Metazoa > Arthropoda > Insecta > Coleoptera > Chrysomelidae > Ophraella > Ophraella communa. Next base: position 1,076,838 of record CM068979.1, on the reverse strand, counting down.
AGTGGTAATGTAATTTTTACGGGAAGATCTGAAGAGTGTAATTTGTTTGCAACTAGTATTTTCGGTGAAAATCCCAATATTTTCCCAAGACTATCGGTTTGCGTAAAGGATATTTTGTATTTACTGAAAATTTCACATTTCAACGTATTATGATTGGGTTTTAGTGAAAATATACTCTCCGGTCTAGTTAAATTGCTTGCACCCAATTTTTCAATGATAAACGCTTCAAGATCTGCAATTTCATAATTTCATCCTGTGGGAAAATCAAAACTTTGAAGCTTCTCATTAGCATCGTAGTAGTAAAACGAACAATTTTCAATATTTGGTATACTGTGATACGTATGAAAAGATCGCAGAGCTATTTCATAAGTATTATTTGGATCGAGCACAATAGGAGTAGGAGGTTGAAAGGTAAACACGTGATTGGTGCTGTTAACTCTCAGCAACTGTGACATGATGACTAATGAAATTCGAGACAAGTTAGAATTTTAATATCATTTTTTATATTGTTTGTTTACAAAGAAAACAATTAGCTTAAGAGGTAGGAGGTCCATCCCAATGCGTGGTCCAGTCGGGTCGGTTGTAATGAACGAAACATGGTAGACGTGTTTGCAACTCAAAATTTCCTTTATATTCTTCGGGAAGTTTATGCCATATATCGAGCAATTCCGTAGGTCTTACACATTTTATCAGAAGTTCAATGGGAAATTGTTTTAGTTCTTCGGTAGTAAAACTACTCAATGCTTTACCATGGTGGATATGTTGTAGTAATAGTTCCATTATTGTTGTTGTAGAAATTTTAAACACAAATGGCCACAATTGATTTGATCGTAGTTTTGATATTGAGTATTGTTATAAAAAATTTGTGTACCGTCGAGATATTTAACAAGTTCTTTAGGTGGTTTCAAGTTACCAAATGAATAAAAATACTCTACATTGTTGTTTATCTTTCGATAAGCTACCCAATGACTTCCGCTATTCTTAGAGGTATCCAAATTAACTATTGCACATTCTTGTCGTCGAGGTCCGTTTTTGGGGAGAGTATCTCGCATGAAAACTCCTCGAAAATGGGGTATTTTAAGCAATTTAGCGTAATGGCTTATGTCAAAGTCGGATACTGCGTGATTGGGTAGCTTTATTAGTTTTTTTTGATGTTTTTTCAAATACAATCCGAAACCGCTTTTTGGATACTTTTTCAGATATAAACCAGATCCTACACGTTCCATAGCCTTATTATGACGTATGTCTTCTTAATAATAATAATAATAATAATAAACGACTTTATTCAAAATATTTTGTTTTCAAAAAATAATATAGAGTAATCATGCTCAACGTGGCGAAGTCTAGCTAAGCTACTCCTACTTAACCACAGTAAGCATGTTAGGTAGCAAAAAATATACATTTACAAAATAAAGAAAAGCTAATTCGGCAAACAGAAGAACAGAAAGAAAAAAAAATATATATTGAAATAAAAGACATATAAACTCATTTAATTGAAACTGATTAAAATTGATTCCTCCAAATTCACAAGGGTGCATTCAAACAAGCATCATTTTTGGTCTTTAATCAGATAACATTTATATTTGTATTTAAACTTATTAATGTTAAATAATTTAAACTGCGCAGGAATAGAGTTGTATATTTTGACAGCATTGTAGGTAAAACATCTTTGAAACATAGCAGTCCGATACTTTGGTAATGACAATTTATGTTTGTTGCGAGTATTTTTATTGTGAATAAGAGAGTGTGGGATTAATTTATTAATTAGTACTAGAGGTTTAGAGTTACTGACTATTTTATGTACAAAAGTACCCAAATGTAGTTTAAAACGATTATTCATATTCAACCATTTACAATCATTAAGTTTATGAGAGATATGTTGGCCTTTTCTAATCGAGAAAATTAGGCGGCAACAGGAGTTTTGTAAAACTTGAATGCGTTGTTTATCGCGTTGTAATAAACAGGGCCAATAAATAAAATCACAATAATTGAAATTACTGAGCACAAAAGTCTCACAAAGAAGTATTTTTAGTTTAATATTAAGGAAGTGGCGACTACTATATAATAATCTAAGAGAAGTATATGATTTTCTTATTAATGATTTGACGTATTCGCGAAAACGAAGATCACTACCAATGATGATACCTAAATCACGTGCATTTTCAACAACTTGTAATGACTGGTTTGAAATGTTTATGTTAAGGTGTTCTTTGAGAAACTCTTTATGTGTACCAAAACATATAAGCTTGGACTTATTGGAATTTAATTTTAAGTCATGTTCAACAGATAACTGTTAAACTGACTGAAGTTCTGAGTTGAGAGTTTGTGAAGCTTCATTAAAGTTGTTAATATTGAACGCTAGATATATCTGAGTATCATCAGCATATGCTTGTGTGTTACAGTTTTTTATGGAATTAATGATATCAGCTGTATATATAATGAATAATAGGGGTCCCAAAATTGACCCTTGGGGTACCCCTGATAGAATTTCTATACCAGATGATAACTTATTTTCAACACTTATTTTTTGTGACCTACCAAGCAAATAAGACCATATAAGAAATAATGAACTATTATTAAATTCGAGAAATTTAAGTTTTGCACAAAGAAGTTCATGATTGATAGTATCAAAGGCCTTAGAAAAATCAAGTAATACTAAAGCCACATTCATCTTACAATCTTGAGCAGCAATGATATCATCGGTTACTGCAGCCAAAGCAGTCCCAGTAGAAAATCCACGCCTAAAACCACTTTGTTTATCAGGAATTAATTTGTTATCAGTGACATAAGAATAAATCTGATTGTAAATGATCTTCTCAAAAATTTTAGAAATAACAGGAAGAATGCTGATTATTCTTAGATCAGAGAATGTTTTGGGATTATTACACTTAGGCAGAGGTTTGCCTATCGCTATTTTCCAATTGTTAGGAAAATAGGACTTAAGGATACAAGAGTTGATAATATTAGCCAAATATTTATCAACAAAAGGACTACAATATTTTAACATGCTGGCAGTAATATTATCAGCTCCAGAGGCATTACTTTTGAGTTGATTTATTAAATTATTAATATCTACGTCTGTAACCAAGGAGAATGAAAATTGTAAACTATCTTTAAAACAGTTATTATGATAATATTCAATTTTTTTATCACAATTATTACTAACATTGCGAAAATACCTGGCAAAATAATTGTTTATTTCATCGGGATTAGACAAATATTGTGGAAGAACATAATTTTTTTGTTTACTATGAACATTTAAATTTCTCAGGGCGTTCCAAGTTTTCCTTAAATCACCATTAACACAGAAAGAATTCAAATATCCTTTTTTTTCTTGTCTTACCGCTGACACAGTGAAGTTTCTAAGTTGTTTATAATAAGTCCAATCATCAGCGAGACGTGTTCTCTTAAATTTCTGTAAGGCATTATCCCTTACCCACATAATACGTTTCAAATTTGGTGTAAGCCACGGTGCTGGTGGTTTAGTAACTCTTACCTGTCTAAGAGGAGCATGTTTATCAAAAACTGAAATTATATATTCATTTAACAAAATAATCTTTTTATCTATATCATCTTCAAATACAATATTCATCCAAGGCATAGAACTTAAATCAGTTAAAAAATTTTCATAAGTGAAATGTTTAAAACAACGATATGACACAAACTTAGGACTCATTTTAAAACCATTGATTTTGAGATCTACATAACCTAACCTATGATCAGAAATATTGTCAATAACAATTACTCCATGTTTAATGACATAATCTTTATTGGATATAAAAATCGGATCAATTAATTTTGAGGAGGTTGCCGTAACTCTGGTTGGTTCAGTCAAGATTTGTTAAAATCCATAAGACTCAAAACAGTCATTAAGAGGGTTAGTCATATTCAAAAAATCAATGTTGGCATCACCACCAAAAAATATAAAATCATATTCTGGACAAACTGAAGCCAATATATTATCAAAATGATCTATGGCAGTACTTAAACTGGATTTAGGTGGTCTATAAAACGTTCCGAAACCTATATTTTTTGAATGCATTTTTAACTTAAAAAACTGATATTCCAGGTTATCGTTACAGTCTAGTTGGCGATCTACCTCCTGGCATTGATAATGATTATTTATGAAAGCACCTACACCACCACCCCTTTTATTGTTACGACTGTTGTGAAAAAAGTAGTAACCTGGGATTTTTATTCGCGTGATATCTACCTTATCAGACAGCCATGTTTCAGATACCAAAACAATATCATATTCTTTCGCTATAATTAAAGAACAGAAAGCATTATAACCTGTAAATATTGATTGTAAATTAAGATTTGCTATCTTCATAGTTAAAGGTCAAACAGGTTTTTTACGATTGAATAAATACCCATGTCGTACAAAAAAGTTAAGAAATAAACATTCACTAATATATCGAGTATACCAAAAAAAAGTATATGAATAGATAAAAGATTAAAATATTAGGATATTAAACTATTAAAATATATGGAGGAATCAATATATGAATTAAATGTATTAATAATAAATTGAAATTTTATATGTCACAGTAAAAAGTATCGTTATAAAGCAAAGAACCAAGTACAATACAATCAGCCACAAGTGAGTGCTTATAAATAATTAATAATATGGAATACTACAGCAGAAATATAATCAAAACTATTATAGTTTCATATTAAAAAAAAATAAAGAAAGTTCAATGAGAACACAAGCATTTTTACAAGAGAGAAAAAAAATAAAGTAATCTTAATTCACATAATCAAAAGAAAACCAGCTTTTAATACAAGACATTGTGATTGAATATTTAAGGTACTAATTTATTTATAAAAAAGAAAAAAAAAAACTATATCAATTCGAAATCAAATGCGGTATAAAAATAAATTAATCAAAAACTCCTACATAAGAAAATAATGCTAAATAAAAATTAAAAGTGATTTACAACACAAAAAAATTATGATTTATGCATTATGTTTGATGTGCAGTAATGTCATTTTCACTGTTAATTGGGATCACTCCCCCATTCACTTTAGCAAACACCTTTCCGTTAAATGTCCAGGCAGCTTTCTTAAAAACTTGCTTAGATTTCTTAAAAAGAATAAGATTACTTACAGTCAATTTTTCCAATATAACGTAAAATGTATTTTTGAAGTTTTTCTTATTAGAAAAAATAAGATTACGCATCCATCGCTGGCAGAAATCAACAACAACCGGACGGATTGTTGCCTTCCTATCCTTTTTTTTACCTAGACGATAGCACTAGTTAATATTATTTTCAGAGATTGAAACACGTAAATCTGGTTTAAAAATTTTAACAACATCATTCACTAAGGTAGAGTCATCGTTCTCAGCAATAACATGTAAAATAAGGGAGTTTTTATTATTGTCTAATAGAATTTTTTCAAAATTATTATTTAATGAACCCATTTTATCACTCAGATTACTAATGTCAGTCTTCACCTTGGCAAGAGCACTACTAATATCCTTCTTAAAATTTTCAATCTTTTTGAGAAGGCTGCCGTTAGATTCCTGGACAGGCGGTGCATTTAATTGTCCTCTAAGTTTATTCATGCCTTCTTCAAAAATTGTATTAATATTATCAATTTTAGAATTTAATGATTTCAATGTTAAACTTTCGGTAGTTGGCATTGTTAAAAAATGTCGATAAACAACACCTTAATCACACCAAAATACACAGTAAAACTATCACTGCTGATAACAAAACTTGTTTCTCACTCGAGAACTGAATGTACGTCTATTCAACACAACTGATCATCGCCGAAGATCGTTCAACAAAAACAGACGATACCCATCGAAAATTTAGATTTTACTTCAACAGCATCGATTGGCAAACATGGTAAATTGTTGCCAAATTCCTTTCGTGCTATTATATGTGGACCAAGTGGGTGTGGAAAAACGAATGCCATGCTAGCACTTCTATTCAATTCAAATGGTGCGAAATTCAAAAACGTTTATGTTTATTCAAAATCGTTATTCCAACCGAAGTATCAATTGCTGCAAGAAGTATTGGCACAAGTCAAGGGCGTTGGTTATTTTCCATTTAAAGACAACGAGGAAATAATTAGTCCAGATAAAGCTCGACCGAATTCGATCTTTTTATTCGATGACGTAGCTTGTGACGGGCAGCAGAAAATTCGAGAGTATTACTCTATGTGTAGACATAAGGACATCGATGCTGCATATCTTTGTCGAACATACTCAAAAATACCGAAACAACTTATACGCGACAATTGTAATGTAATTTTGTTATTCAAACAAGATGAGGTGAACTTGAAACATATATTTGATGAACACGTATCTCCAGACATGACATTTGACGTATTTAAAAATATGTGTTCAAAGTGCTGGTCTAATGATCGCTATGGTACTTTGGTAATTATGAAGGATTTCCCACTTAAGGATGATAGATATCGCAAAGGATTCGATAAATATATAACATTGTAAGCTATGTCTTTAGTCTACTACAATATGGCTGATAATAAGGGTCTTGCTGTCGCATTACGTAAGAAAAAAGTGTCTGAACTTGCTAGATCGATTCGCAAAAAATACTTGGCGTTGAAATTGGGTAAATCAGAGCAAGATGAGTCTCTTAATAAACTATTCAAACCAATATCTACACCACTTAAAGCGATTGTCGAATCTTCAAAGACATTACAAAAAACCATTACGAATTTAAGTCCAAAAGCGGAAATAAAGAAAGAAGAAAAACAAGAAGAACCTGATGATGTACCTTTTCTTGAAATGGAACCGGTAGCCGAAACCGATGAAGCGGGCAATGTTCCAATGCAAGAATCTCTAGAAAGAATGCATCCTGAGATTACACAAGAAGCCATCGAAGAATATTTAGATCAATATCCCGAAATTACTCGATCATATATTGAAGATTATTTCCAAAATAATAAAAGAATCGATAGAAATTACGGTCCGATCTACAATGAAGAATTCGGTTGGAGTTTAGGTACGCGAAGAATTGGATTTGATAGAAGAAACGGTAACATCAACATACTACAAGAACGAGACAAACAAGGTGAACGTGTGATTGGAACACCAGGCTTATATCAGCTTTTATTCTACGCCGACCCAGAAAGTTATACCCCACAGGATTTAGAGGCATATAAAACACTTCTAGAGCATACTAATGTTCACCGAAATACGCTTAACCGTCTCAAGAGTTCAAGCACTTCCAAATATCATGAAATCATTAAACCTATGTCTTTAGTCTACTACAATATGGCTGATGATAAGGGTCTTGCTGTCGCATTACGTAAGAAAAAAGTGTCTGAACTTGCTAGATCGATTCGCAAAAAATACTTGGCGTTGAAATTGGGTAAATCAGAGCAAGATGAGTCTCTTAATAAACTATTCAAACCAATATCTACACCACTTAGGGCGATCGTAGAATCTTCAAAGACATTACAAAAAACCATTACGAATTTAAGTCCAAAAGTGGAAATAAAGAAAGAAGAAAAACATGAAGAATATGAAGATGATGTGTTTCCACCTTTTCTCGAAACGGAACCAATAGCTGAAACCGATGAAGCAGGTAATGTTCCAATGCCAGATTCTCCAGAAATAATACGTCCTGACGTTACACAAGAATCTATCGATTTGTATTTAGAACAATACCCCGAAATTAGTCGATCGTTTATTGAAGATTTTTTTCAAGAAAATGCAAGAATCGATAAAATTTATGGTTCTATCTACAATGAAGATCTCGGTTGGGGTTTAGGTGAGCGAAGAATTGGGTTTGATACAAAAACTGGTAATATCAAAATACTACAAGAACGAGACAAACAAGGCGGATACTTGATTGGAACACCAGGCTTATACCAACTTTTATTCTATACCGACCCCGAAGGGTATACCCCACAGGATTTGGAGGCATATAAAACACTTCTAGAGCATACTAAAGTTCACCGAAATACGCTAAACCATCTTAAGAGTTCATCCACTTTCAAATATCGTGAAATCATCAGACCCATGTTTAGAACGGAATCGTATCCGAGTGGATCGAAACGTCGCCCCTCTACTCGAACACAACAGCTCCTAATAGATCGTCTAAAACAAATTAAATCTCCAAATAGTGGTGGAAACGTTTCTCGCTTTTTGACATACAATGAAAAACCTATGGAATATATTTATTGGGATGATCCCAATGAATTGGTGGATCGTTTGAAGTTGTTGATTGCTTCAAAAGAAGCAGGTAATACGTCGCACGACAACGAAATAGTCGCAATTGTTAATGAGCTCAAGGAAGCTAATATAATAGAATAACAAGAGGAGAATCTTGTTCATTTCAATTATGTCTATTGATAAATTCACGTTTCCTCATACACCTGAAGGAAATATCGATATTGAAAATGTGAAAATTTGTAATGTTGGTGACCCGTCGAAGTATAGTGATGCTGCAACAAAAAAATATGTCGATTTGCAAGTGAATGAGTTGCGTAATATCAACTCACCATTAATTCAAGCACACGGTATGATATTGCGGCAGCATGATGATAAAATAAAGAATTTAGTAATAGCATTGAACGAAATAAAAAACATAAAAATTTCTCAAATGCAGATGCATTGTTACGGGTTAAATTTGTGGTAATGAATAGGGAAAAAATAAATATATATTTTGGTTGTGATGGACTATACCGTTGATTATTTTGAATATATGTATTGGGAAAACAGCTAATTCATAAAAGTTATGAATTATATTATTATTTCTCATATATCTAAAAATGTAAAGCGAATACGCCACTGTAACATATTTTTAAAAAAATAAAAAAATATCATTAAAAACTTAGTTAGCTAGTTTAGAGTTGGGAACCAGATAAAAGTATACAATATTTTAATATACTGACTGGTTGGGTTCGTTATAAAAGTACAGTTACCTTTATTCTGTAAGTGGCCCTCTCTAGATCCTATTCGATAGAATGGAACTTGCTAAAGAAAGAAACTTTTTGGATATCTGGTAAAAATGTTGAAGACAACTTATTAAATTTATTTAGACAATTTTGGTTATAACTACACATAAAGTTTTACAGCGGTTAAAAAGAAACTCGATAGTTTATTAAACAACCCTCTTGACTAGAGGTAAGTGTTCGTAAATACATAATATATTTTTGTTGCTGCACAATTCGTAGTTAATTGTTTAAACTTTAAATAAAAAAATAAGTAATTAGTTCATTTACTTTTAAAACAATTTTTATATAAAAATAATTACTTACAATTAATAAATAGGTTCAATCATTTAATACGTTATATTTAGATTTATATAGAAAATATTACTAAAGACATTAATAGCTATCTTTTATAAAAAAAAAAACATAAATAATACATTTCTTTTATCAAATAAAATATTCACAGCCATATTTCTATTGTAGGGTTCTGGTTTTATGATTAGTTTTTTAAAAAAAAAACTTTTTTTTACACTGCATTTATTTCCTGAGACAAAAAAAAAAGAAAACTACAGGAAGATGTTTATTGTTGGCGAATCTCTTTTAAAAGGCAACTTAGTACTATAACCATCTGGATTTCAAAAAAAAAGAACACATCTAGGTGTAATAAAGTCAGTATACTTTGGTTATTTTCACTTCCAGTAGTACTACAAAGTTTTAATCTACACATGCCAAGAAATTGTGTGTTAAGAACAACTGAGCTGTTTTTTTGTGTTATATATTTTCTTTATAAACATTTTTTTTATTGATTGGACTATGGTTTGGTTTATATAAATATTAATAGTTTTATTTAATTTTTTTTATGATCTAATGAACTTACTACATTTAAATTGAATTTTCTATACTGTATACTCATCATATTGCCTAGTATATTTTTTTTTATATAAATTTTAAGCTCTTTGCTCATAAGATTAAATTCATATGTTTATTATTTTTTTTTTTGTTTAAAACTGGATATAATTGGTTTTATACTTTTATGAATGTTTCTCTTTATTTACATTGTATGAACAAAATCAGTTTATGAATGGTACCAGTCATAACTTTACCCCAAAATATCTATTTATGATTTACTTGATTTGTTTATCGATATTTAAGTTGTTTAAGTATGTACATTTCGTATCAGATGTCTATTTTGTAAATTTTTAATAGTTTATAGGTTATATACACTAAATATATTATACATCATAATTATTTTTTTGATAATATACTATCGTAAGAAATAAATTGTATTTTTGTTGGTCTATTTTAAAATATCATTTATTTGGTGTTTGCTCATTTTACTAGTTCAGGGTAAATACTGGTATCGTGTGGTCTTCATTGGGAAGACTAGTTGGCGCTCAAAATTTTTTTTATTTTTACTTTCTCTTATTACTCACGACCCTTGCCTTCGACTGGGTTAGACCACACTCACGGCAACTCATACTTACCAACTTAGATACAGCCTCTGCGTTGGTAGTGTCTCAGTGGCGCCCAACGTATTAATATTTTTTTATTTGTTTTACTTTATTCAAAAATTACCTTCTTATATTAGTTTTTCTTTTTCTTTTTTATATAGCCATATAGTGTATATAAACTGAACTTTTTTCTTTGTACCTAATTTTTTTCTTTCTCATTAAATTATTATTTTTGAGGAAAGTACATACTTATACAAATTATATAAAAAAAAAACTAGTTAAACTTCGTTTTTTATGTTTAAATTTGTATTTATGAATATACCGTAAGGTAGTTTTGACAAAAACCTAGAGTTTACCGGATAAAAGGCTGCTTATTAACATCTCTATCCACTATTTACATAAAGTAGTTGTTTCTTTGGCGTCATTACGTCTTTTTATTTTTGGAAGGGGGGAGAAAAATATTAAACCATTTTAAATAGACAAATAACATATAATTTGGAAATCATTTAAATAAAAATAATATATATATTTTTTTTTGAATTCTACTTATTTTGCTATGGATATAAATCGATTACGCAGTGACGAACTGACTTACGAGTTATTGAGTAGGGGATATAGTGGGGATGGTATAGTAATGACGAAACGTGCTACTTTACGGGAAGCGCTCAGGGAAGGACAACTGGGTAGAAATAGGGAAACCACAGTTGCTTTCGATCCTTCTTCGGAATTAGCCATTTGTACTAGCAAAATTCAGGAAATCGTTGGAAATTTAGAAGAGTTCGATATAAATAACTTGAACAATGAATATTCCAAAATAAACACTAGACTTCTTCACGTTACAAGAAGAGTGGGAAATATTAATGTTCTACCAGAAAATGCAGAAGAAAAACAAAACTTAATGGATATGTGTAAGGAATTGGTTTACCAGCTGGAGAGAAAGCTAAGTCGAAAGGAACACGTTGAATGTTTACCTATGGGATCACCTCAAATAAATTCTTCTTTATTGGATGCAGATTTAGAGGAATTAAATAACTTACTAAATAATACTGCCTCGTTCGGTTGCAAAACATATCCCCAAAGTAAGCTTTCCAAGAGCCCTTCAAAAGCCGATACAAGTCGGGTTGCAGATGGAAGAGAAAATCTTAATTTATCTTCTGAAGAAGAAGTTAGGAATGATATGACTTCATTCATCCGAGATAAACATTCCCGTACTAAAAATATATCAAAGCAATTTCAAGATGGTACTTCTGAAATTAATAATTTTACATCTTTAAATAAAAATAACTTTCACCTTAATCATATTCCTTCCACATCTATACATACGACATCGGATAATTTAAATAGTTTGTCACATTTTGCAAAATCTTCTAGCCACATCAATGTACCTGTGTCTTCTGGCAGTTTTCCAACGAATACAGCTAACTTTCCTATTACTTCTATTTATGGTAATCCAGTTTATACTAATACTGTTAATTCAAATGTCCCCCATCAAAACTTTCCTTCTTTATCTTATAATTCTCAGGTTCCTGGTAATTCTAATTATCCTCAAATTTACTCGGATAATATTTATAATCAACCTGTTAGTAACCCTTGTGTTATAGGTAACTCTTCTAGTTTTTCTGGAAAAATACCCTATACTGTTAGGAATGTTCCGAATCACAATAACTTTATTCCAAATGACTCTTTAAGACCCCATATCTCTAAAGACAATGACCCAGTCAAATTTGTTGATGTTAGTAAATGGAAACTGAATTTTGATGGGACATCCAGTGTTACGGACTTTCTCGACCTTCTTGAAGAAATGCGAATGTCAAGGAATGTGTCTGAGGATCAAATGCTAAATAGTGTATCTGAATTGTTATCAGGAGACGTAAGTATCTGGTATAGGTTTGCCAGGAATAAAATTTCAAGTTACGAAGAGTTTCGACAAGTTCTACGAAATACGTTTATTCCCAGCAATTATGAGGAGAAGATTTTAGAAATACTTCGACATAGAACACAAGCTTTTGGAGAATCAGTTGTGATATATGTAGCATACATGGAAGGACTTTATGGTAAATTATCTTCTAAACCGAATGAATATGCAAGAGTAAGCCACATAAGAAATAGAATGCTGCCACATATACAGTTAGGACTCGCCGGAAAACCCATAAATACTATTGATACCTTAATATATGTTGGTAGAGAGATTGAGGAAGCACATGCAAATGCACAGGAGTATAGGGCACCACCTTCCAATCCAAGAAACTCTGTGGAACCTGGATTAGAATACAAAAGATCGAATGTTCGAGTTACAGCTATTAATACTACAAATCATGAAAACAGCAATAGGCGCAGTATTCCTATTAGTTTAACTCAACACGCAGTCAACACTTCGTCGACAATGGCTAATGTAGTAAATACTGTTTCGTCGTCGAGCGGGAACAGCAGTTCACCACTAACCAATTCCAATGTGGGTATGCCATCTATAAACATAAGAGGAAACTGTTTTAAGTGCGGTCAGCCTGGACATTTGAGAAGACAATGTACACAGACATCACAATTACATTGCTATCGTTGTAAGAAACCTAATGTTACTGTAAGAACATGTCTCAACTGTTCGGGAAATGTAACGCCAGGTCAATAGTTGGTCACTCTATAGACCTGGATAACCCCAAGGTGACTGTAAATAACCAATTCGAAATTGCCCACGAAAATTTCGGCAATGACAAAGACTGCAGTGAAGAAACAGCAAATAAAAGTTTAAGAGGGAAATCCTTTTTGAATAAAACTGATAGTTTAGGTCAGTTCCGTATGGTACTAGATTATATCTTTGCAAGTCTGCCGGATGATAATCGACCATATATCGATGTGGATATATTGGGATTAAAGTTTAGGTCTTTATTAGATACTGGAGCCAACTTTACAGTAATTGGTGGTCCTGGATGGAGTATATTAAAACAGTCTGGTTTCAAACTGTTACCTTGTGATATAAATTTTTGTCGAGTTGCAAATGAAGATTTATGTAACATAATTGGTGCAGTAGAAATACCTTTTCGTCTTAAGGATCGTATTCGAATTTTAAAAACATATGTTGTACCAGATTTACCTCATAAACTATTATTAGGTATGGACTTTTGGTTGGCCATGGAGATAGTTCCAAACTTTAATGACAAAAGTTGGTCATTTAATAACGTGGAGAGTAATATCGACAACTTAGGTATTATATCATTAAACTCAATTTCTAACATTAACCAAAGTACACATCTGAGTGAAGATCAGGTTATACGCTTAAATGACTTAGTGGATAAGAATTTTTCTGCCATGGGTACTTCTCTGGGAAAAACCAGTTTAATTGAACATAAAATCGTCCTTACGAATCCAGAGCCTATAAAGATTCGCCCATACAGAGTATCTCCAGCTATACAGGAAATGATTGATAAAGAAGTACAGGCTATGCTAAAAGAAGATATAATTGAACCATCAAAATCAGCTTTCTCTTTTCCCGTTGTAATGGTACCGAAAAAGGAAAAAGGTTCTTATAGATTCTGCGTAGATTATAGACAATTAAATAAAGTAACCAAAAAGGATGCTTATCCTATTCCGTTTATTGCTGGAATTTTGGACATGTTAGGGAACGCCCGGTATATAAGTTCGGTAGATGTTAAAAGTGCTTTTTTTCAAGTTCCTGTTGCTCTAGATTCTAGAGAATATACTGCTTTTTCGATTGCCGGTAGAGGCCACTATCAATTTAAACGAATGCCTTTTGGTTTGTCAAACAGTCCTGCTACTTTTCAAAGGTTAATGGATCGTGTGCTAGGTCCGGAGTTAGAGCCCTATGCATTTGTATATTTAGACGACGTCATAATTGTAACTGATACTGTTACGGGATAAAAATCATCTCCTTGATTCTCTGGTTTGGTAGCAGTTTCTCTGTTGGTCATTTCATCACAGGCTTTGTTAATATATATTGTAACATTATAAAATACGTGTTAATATTTAGGATCCAGGTATTTCTCTAAAAATTATTAAATGAATTATTATTTTATTAGGTAGGTGATAGGTTACAATACCTGTTGCAGAATAAAAGTCATCTCCCTTGGTTTCTCGTTTATATTGTTGGTTTTCAGTTAAGGAAAGTGCGAATCTTCTTATTAATATATTTTAAATAGTCAGGTGCTGGCTATAGTCCTAAAAATGATTAAATGATTTAATATTGTATCATCTAAGAAATTGTTTACGATACTCACGTTATCTTGTCATCTGTTAGTGTCACTATCAAATAATTAGCCCATTTCTAGCAAGTTAAGTATTTTGGCATGAAACATGACTTTATTTACTACATCTGAGTGGTTAAGTCTGTCAGAGAAAGATAGCACTATAGGAAGTGGAAGTACCAGGTAGGTCAAGGTCAAGGTCTCATTTTGGTGTTAACGATTAGCTGAACAGGTTGTTCAATTTGGAGTTTTCCAAAATTTCCATTTTTGGGATATAACTGGTCGGATATCACTCAAATATATTGGGAACTCAATCCTGGAGTATATACAGAGGTTGTATGATCCAGTCTCCTATTATTAGGGATGCAGATGACCCAAATATTTATAGAATTCTACTAAGCCACACAACATCACAGCTGAGCTAAAAATTGATTTACTGTAATGATGCTGATTGATTGATATCATCACAGTTGAGTACTTACCAAATTCTTAGTGTATTTTTCTTTTAGACTTATTTTTTTTGTTACTTCTACCTTCGGTTCCGTTGGTTGGTTTTCTTCTTTACTTTTTTGTTTTGCTGTACCGCACTGCACTCCTCAGCCTGCAACAGATTCGTTGTTTATGGAACACGGTGGTTATCCTGCAGAAGACTAGAATTAATCAGGGTTGACACAAGAAGTATATCATCACACCCATGAGATACTTACCCTGGTCTGGACACACTTATCAAGAGCATAAAGACCCAGAGTCCCTGTGTGTAAGACAGCTATACCATTTGAGGTAGGATCCTTCTATTGTACATTTAACAAAAGTTGCTAAGGTACTGTTGGTACCTAAAACTGATATCTGTTATGGTTGAGTGTTCGAGTTGACATTTGAACTAAGTAGTCTTCTTATATATGTTAGATAGTAACAGTTTGGGGCGCTTATAAACCCCTGTAGTCGATTTCATTTGTTAATGGTAAAGTATTTTTATAGAAATTCCTTAGTAAGAAAATAGTATAGTTTTAAATAATCAAATAGATCTGAAATATAATTGATATTCACAACAGACCTTATGTATAGGATAGAGAATATTGTATATTATATTTAAGTATTACTTACTTTTATCTAGTGAACTGTAGATACGAAAGAACTTTCTTAGCGTTAAGGTGACATTGAGTGCATCCATAGTAGTTGCATACACTAGAATATTAACAAACGGTATTTTTGTAATTATAGCGTAGGGTGAACAGATATCTGAGCACATTACTTACCTGGTAGGGGATGACACAGCAACAGTAATACCTCTGGGTTGATCCCAACATTTTTAAAATAAACAGACACATCTGTAGATGTCTTCTACCACGTGAGTAAAGAATAACAATTAAATAAGCATATGTTAGGTTAGGTCACAAAACTAGTTAAAGTATCGAAACTCACAATCGATTCTATTGACAGCCGATTATAGATCGTACGTTATACAGCCAGGGAAATAAAGGGATAAGTGTTCGAAACTCTATTTAACATTGTTTCTTTGAACCCGACCCTCTCTCCAGAACCCCCTTAATAATCAAATCATTCTTTTACATTGAGCTAGCCGCATCAAACAATTCAACAGGTAACAAAGTGGCGCCCACAACGTGTGATTTTTTTTTCCTTAACCCTTTAGTTAACTGGCTGTGCGCTATATTATTTCATAAATCTGTACCTAATTCGTCTCTAGTACATCATTTTGGGGAAAAGAAAACCATAGCTGTACTTATTATTATTTATACATATTATATGGCACCAATGTACTTATAATCGATATTGATTCATTTAACTATTGAGTATGACTGGGTGAATAACAACTCACAAAACACAAACAAAACAAAAATTAACATGCAAATAAAATTAAAATAAAACAAAAAGGTATATACATATTTACAGAAACTTACAAAACTAAAATAAAACCTATATACATATTTACAAATATTTACAAGTAACTTAAGCGTTAGGTAATCTTTTTTTTTGTTTTGTCCTTTAAAGTAGGTGAATTCTTTTGTCCTTTGGGTGCGGTTGTTCCTCCTGTTTTTATTGTCACCGAAGGGGGGGGATAGTGACTGCTTGCTTGGGCACAGCGTTTGGACATACTTAAAGATAGCAGAGGTAGATATAGGGTTCATATAGATTTAAAGAGATAGTTAGGGTAACTGTTTAGATAGTGTTAAGGTATAGGTTTAAGCCAGGTATTTATATTGAGGAAGTCGAAGTAAGGGTAGAAATAGTTTAGGAGGTATTAGATAGGAATTTAAGTTTAGAATTATTGCATGATGATGGAACCAAATAGGTTATTAGGTGATGAAATCACGTACGAACTTCTGATTCGGGGTTATGCAATCTCAGGAACGGTAGCTCAGAAGAGATCAATTTTCGCAGAAGTTCTCAGATCTGAAAGAGAGGGAGAACGTACCATGCCCTCGTGTACGAATCTGGACCCAAACGTAGAATTGGTCACTTGTGAATGTAAGTTGGAGGACTTACGGGAAGACATAGAAAATTTTAGGACAGGTAATAGGGAAAATGAGTATAAAAGGATATCGTCGCGATTAACACATGTTCTAAGTCGATTAGGTAGGATCAGGGAGCCAGGTGATGTCGATAAAAGAGATGGTTTAGTTGTTATAGGTAAAGGTCTGGTTAGAAGGTTAGAGGAGGTTTTTGAATTGGCCAACTGTGCAAGTAAAGAGGTTAGAGCGCAGGCAGAAAGGTCCCTAATGGATGCCCCAGTCCCCTTGTTACCGGAAGTAATACATGATTCTAGTCAAGTAACCCCTGACGAACAACCGGAACTGTTAGGCATCGTAGAAGGTATTGGGAGGTTAGGAACAAGGGATCGACAGGATATCATAACATCGATCAGTGACGTAGCTGGTGGAGCTCATGCTGCGAAAAGCAGCTCGAGGGTATCAAATCTCCGGAATCTGTTCGAGAACAAGAGTTCTGCCGAACCTGACGAACATACCCGATACTCAGTCCCTATCATACAGCCAGATCACTCGCGCTTCTCTCAATCTCGTCTACCTTATCCCTTCCATACTCAATCCACATTCACTCATCAGGAGGTTATACCATCTCCCAGATCTGATAGTTCGTTACAAGTACAACATTCGACGATCATTCCACCTTTAAATCCACCGATACCAGCTACGCAGGTTGCGACAGCATCGGGCGCAATATACCCTATAACGACACCCTCGCCTAGTAGATGCGACGACATTTTCCGATGGCCGGTGAAGTTTGACGGTGTTTCTAGCGTAACAGGCTTTCTAGAGCGTATTGAGGAACTACGAGTGTCTCGAGGAGTCGCCAAAGAACGGTTACTCCAGTCCGCTTCGGAGTTATTTACAAAAGATGCTCTTTTGTGGTACCGAATGAACCAGTTTAGTTCTTGGGACCAGTTGGTACTTAGGTTGAAGGAGGATTTTCAGCCGCATGACTACGAGTTTGCCTTATGGGAGGAAATTCGTCACCGTACCCAAGGTACAACGGAGAAGGTGATAAGTTTCGTAGCAGTGATGGAGAACCTGTTCCGGAAGCTGTCTGTATTACCACCTGAATCGTCTAGGGTCGAGTTGATCCGCAGAAACTTTCTTCCGTATATACAGAGGCAACTGTCCGTGTTGTGTATAGATTCGTTGTCAACGCTGATAAAAACGGCAAAGATGATTGAAGCAACCGAGGTAAGGGCACAAGGATTCAATCCACCTCCGTCTAATCCGCGCAGGTTAGTAGAGCCGGAATTGGGGTATAGGAGAACGGGTGGTAACCCAACGGTCAATATCTCGGCGGTTGAGGCCGTACAACAAATAACTACGAACCGCCGAGTCGATTCAGCTGAGGGGGAGGTAGCGCTAGTAGCTAGGGATCGTTCGACTCTGAAATGTTGGAATTGTGACAAGGCGGGTCACGGATTCAGGAAATGTCCAGTTCGACGGAAGAAGCTTTTTTGTTATAGGTGTGGTCTCGCGCAAGTTTCTTCGAATTCATGTCCAAAATGTCAAAAAAACTCCACGGGAGGCACCCAGTAGGCCGGACGGACGCCTCCGCCGTTACAACACCGGTCATTAAAGACAAAACTCTGGCTATTTTAGACTTCGTTATTGCTCACGCTAAGAACGATCTCCGTCCGTATTTAGATGTTGAAATCTACGGGAAAAGGATTCCTGCTCTTCTGGATTCGGGATGCACTAGGACGACAATGGGTTCTTTAGGTTGGGATATATTTAGGAGCGTATGCAAGCTGGATGTGTCTGATGTAAAAGGATGCACGGTTGCTAATGGGATGAATTGTAAGGTGATCGGAAGTATTATAGTTCCAATAACTTTGGAAAATAAAACTAAGGTTTTTGAGATCATTGTTGTTCCTTCAGTACCCCACCGGCTCATCTTAGGGGTAGATTTCTGGCTGGCAATGGGTATCATTCCTGATTTACATTCAGGCCTTTGGACCTTTAGGGATGAAACGAGCGCGCTAGAGTCGAACATCAGTTCCATCCTCACAACGGAACATATCTCGGTCGACCAGAAGAAAGAGCTAGAGTCATTAATAGAAGACACTTTCGCGAAGATGGGAACCAAGATAGGATGTACCAATATGGTGGAGCACGTAATCCAAACGAATTCTCCGCCCATCAAGCAGCGACATTACCCTTTGAGTCCAGCGATGCAAAGATATGTTAACGAGGAAATCGAGAAGATGTTACAGGAGGATATTATTGAACCGTCGACATCCCCATGGGCTTCTCCAATAGTCTTAGTACAAAAACCGTCCGGAGGTTACAGATTTTGCGTAAATTATAAGAAGTTGAACGAAGTTACTGTACGCGATGCTTACCCATTACCCTTCGTCAGTGCTACATTAGATAAGTTGCGAGACGCCAAATTTTTAACGACATTAGATATTAAGAGCGCGTATTGGCAGATTCCGGTCGCTGAGGCTTCGCGACCTCTAACGGCGTTTGTCTGTCAGAAAGGGCTATACCAGTTTAAGCGCCTACCTTTCGGGTTACACAATGCGGGAGCAACTTGGCAACGGTTCATCGATAGGGTGTTAGGGAGTAGTTTGGAAAACTACGTTTTCGTCTATCTGGATGATGTTATTGTCTGTACCCCCACCTTCGAACAGCATATCGGTGTTCTACGGGAGGTACTTTCCAAATTGATGTCAGCAGGACTCACCCTCAATCGTGAAAAATGTAATTTTTGTAAAAGGAACTGAAATATCTCGGCTACGTGGTTAACGCGAACGGGTTGTTGGTTGACCCAGAAAAAGGTAGCCGCCATCGTTCAAATATCTCCACCCAAGAACGTAACAGAAGTACGTCGTTTCGTTGGATTGTCCGCTTGGTACCGGAGGTTTGTCAAGGATTTTGCAACAGTGATGGCACCACTTACGGCTTTGTTGCGGAAGAATCAACGGTTCGTGTGGTCTGAAGAGTGCCAAAAGTCCTTCGAAACCGTTAAGGAGTATCTAATCTCAGCGCCAATCTTATCTTGTCCTAACTATGACCTTCCCTTCACCATACAAACTGATGCCAGCGATTATGGACTCGGAGCGGTACTCTTACAGCAGCAAGATGACGGCGAAAAGGTCATATGCTATTTAAGCAGATCATTGACAAAGCAAGAGAGAAAATATACGGTAACAGAGAAGGAATGTCTGGCAGTATTGTTCGCCATAGAAAAATTGAGACCGTACGTCGAAGGCACACACTTCACGGTAGTCACCGACCATTACAGCCTTAAGTGGTTATTTTCCATCAAGGACCCCGTAGGTCGTATCGCCAGATGGGCGTTACGAATACAACAGTACGACTTCGAAATAATTCACAGGAAGGGTAGAGACAACGTAGTAGCAGATGCCCTCTCCAGGTCAGTGCCGATAGTTTCAGTTATCGATTCGTCAACGATTTTCCACGATTGTAAGGACAAGTGGTACAACAATATGGTTGAAAGGATAACGAACCAACCAGATAGATTTCCACTTTGGAGGACGGAAGGGAACAATCTTTACCGTTATGTAAAACTGAAGTACAGTGAATTATCTGACGGAAGGTCGGAATGGTTGCTGGTAGTTCCAAAAGATAAGCGCCGACAAATGATCGAGAAGTTCCACGACCCACCGACGATGGGCCATTTGGGAATAAGCAAAACGTTAGCAAGGATCGCTGCTCACCACTATTGGCCGAAGATGTCAAGTGACGTAGCAAATTATGTACGGCATTGCAACGTGTGTCTACAGACGAAACCAGAGCAGAAGTCTCCCATAGGTCATATGCTCAGCAAGTCACTCTCCACCACTAGACCATGGCAGGTGATTAGTATGGATCTGGTAGGCCCCTTGCCCAGAACTCCATCGGGTTACTGCTATATTTTATCGGTTTGTGATTACTTTTCAAAATACACCCTATTGTTTCCCTTGCGTAACAGCAATGCACCTAACGTGGTTAGGCATCTAGAGGAGCAAGTAATCCTTCGATATGGAGCACCGGATAAAATAGTTGTGGACAATGGACCTCAGTTTAGAAGCAAGGTTTTCAAGGACAAGGCAGCGGAATATGGCATAAGACTGTCCTATACGGCGTTATACCATGCCGCACCGAATATAGTGGAACGTGTTCATAGAGTAGTGAAAACGATGCTTACCTCCTATACAAGTCATCACCACCCTTCATGGGAGAAGTATTTAGCCAAGGTCGGGTGGGCGATTCGCTCAGCCAAGCATGATGTGACAGGGTTGACACCGAATTTTGTATTCTTTGGAAGAGAGCTTCGTGTTGAGGGTAATAGAACCTCGGTTCGAGCTAATGAAGAACCTTTAGGAGCACATACCCGTGCCACTGTGTTGCAACAGATATTTCAAGATGTTCGTCAGAGACTTGAAAAAGCATATGAAACCGGCCGAAAATATTATAATTTAAGACGAAGAGACGACAAATTTATCCTTGGCCAACGTGTGTGGAGGCGCAATAATATCCTTTCCGACAAGGCAAAACAAATCACCGCCAAATTATCGCCAAAGTTTTCTGGGCCATACACGATTCGCAAAATTCTGTCCCCCTGGACGTATGAGTTGGAGGATGTGGACGGTTCCAACGTTGGTATTTGGCATGCCAAGGACCTAAAAGCTCATCCACCTGAGGAACAAAATGCAAGTAATTCAGATTAGTTTTAGTTAGGGTAAAAAAAAAACAAGGGGGTTTCGAGTATCCGGAATAGTCTCAGTTTTCGCTTACACCGAGAAAAGTTTTCTTTTAAGAAGAAAACTTTCCCTGGGTAGGAGGGGTGTGTTACGGGATAAAAATCATCTCCTTGATTCTCTGGTTTGGTAGCAGTTTCTCTGTTGGTCATTTCATCACAGGCTTTGTTAATATATATTGTAACATTATAAAATACGTGTTAATATTTAGGATCCAGGTATTTCTCTAAAAATTATTAAATGAATTATTATTTTATTAGGTAGGTGATAGGTTACAATACCTGTTGCAGAATAAAAGTCATCTCCCTTGGTTTCTCGTTTATATTGTTGGTTTTCAGTTAAGGAAAGTGCGAATCTTCTTATTAATATATTTTAAATAGTCAGGTGCTGGCTATAGTCCTAAAAATGATTAAATGATTTAATATTGTATCATCTAAGAAATTGTTTACGATACTCACGTTATCTTGTCATCTGTTAGTGTCACTATCAAATAATTAGCCCATTTCTAGCAAGTTAAGTATTTTGGCATGAAACATGACTTTATTTACTACATCTGAGTGGTTAAGTCTGTCAGAGAAAGATAGCACTATAGGAAGTGGAAGTACCAGGTAGGTCAAGGTCAAGGTCTCATTTTGGTGTTAACGATTAGCTGAACAGGTTGTTCAATTTGGAGTTTTCCAAAATTTCCATTTTTGGGATATAACTGGTCGGATATCACTCAAATATATTGGGAACTCAATCCTGAAGTATATACAGAGGTTGTATGATCCAGTCTCCTATTATTAGGGATGCAGATGACCCAAATATTTATAGAATTCTACTAAGCCACACAACATCACAGGTGAGCTAAAAATTGATTTACTGTAATGGTGCTGATGATAGAAATTGATTGATATCATCACAGTTGAGTACTTACCAAATTCTCAGTGTATTTTTCTTTTAGGCTTTATTTTTTGTTCCTTCTACCTTCGGTTCCGTTGGTTGGTTTTCTTCTTTATTTTTTTGTTTTGCTGTACCGCACTGCACTCCTCAGCCTGCAACAGATCCGCCGTTTATGGAACACAGTGGTTATCCTGCAGAAGATTAGAATTAATCAGGGTTGGCACAAGAAGTATATCATCACACCCATGAGATACTTACCCTGGTCTGGACACACTTATCAAGAGCATAAAGACCCAGAGTCCCTGTGTGTAAGACAGCTATACCATTTGAGGTAGGATCCTTCTATTGTACATTTAACAAAAGTTGCTAAGGTACTGTTGGTACCTAAAACTGATATCTGTTATGGTTGAGTGTTCGAGTTGACATTTGAACTAAGTAGTCTTCTTATATATGTTAGATAGTAACAGTTTGGGGCGCTTATAAACCCCTGTAGTCGATTTCATTTGTTAATGGTAAAGTATTTTTATAGAAATTCCTTAGTAAGAAAATAGTATAGTTTTAAATAATCAAATAGATCTGAAATATAATTGATATTCACAACAGACCTTATGTATAGGATAGAGAATATTGTATATTATATTTAAGTATTACTTACTTTTATCTAGTGAACTGTAGATACGAAAGAACTTTCTTAGCGTTAAGGTGACATTGAGTGCATCCATAGTAGTTGCATACACTAGAATATTAACAAACGGTATTTTTGTAATTATAGCGTAGGGTGAACAGATATCTGAGCACATTACTTACCTGGTAGGGGATGACACAGCAACAGTAATACCTCTGGGTTGATCCCAACATTTTTAAAATAAACAGACACATCTGTAGATGTCTTCTACCACGTGAGTAAAGAATAACAATTAAATAAGCATATGTTAGGTTAGGTCACAAAACTAGTTAAAGTATCGAAACTCACAATCGATTCTATTGACAGCCGATTATAGATCGTACGTTATACAGCCAGGGAAATAAAGGGATAAGTGTTCGAAACTCTATTTAACATTGTTTCTTTGAACCCGACCCTCTCTCCAGAACCCCCTTAATAATCAAATCATTCTTTTACATTGAGCTAGCCGCATCAAACAATTCAACAGGTAACAATACTTTTGAAAAACATCTGGAAATCCTTGAAAAAGTTTTTAAACGCCTATTAGATGCAGGTCTTACATTGTCAAAAGATAAGTGCAAATTCTGTTTAGAAAAACTTCAATACTTAGGATACGTGGTGGATGGGCAGGGTCTACACTGTGATCCGGAAAAAGTCAAAGCCATTCTAGAAATTCCCGTACCAAAGGATGCTAGGGAGGTTCGACGGTTGATAGGTACAGCATCATGGTATAGAAGATTTATACCCAATTTTTCAACAGTTATTGCACCTATTACCGCATTACTACGCAAAAATAAAAAATGGGAATGGTCAGAAGAATGTGAAAACTCCTTTAGAAAAATAAAAAATTGTTTGGTTTCTGCTCCAATCCTCAGCTGTCCCGACTTCTCAAAGCCATTTCAACTTCAGACTGATGCTTCTGCATATGGTATAGGCGCAGTATTGAGTCAGAACCTAGATGATGGTGAACACGTGGTTGCGTATGTAAGCAGGTCACTATCTCGCACGGAAAGAAATTATTCAACGGTTGAGCGCGAATGTCTTGCGATTGTTTGGTCTATTGAAAAACTTAGGGCCTATCTTGAAGGTTACACTTTCACGGTCATTACTGATCACCATTCACTGACTTGGTTGTATAAATTGCCACAACCTACTGGACGTCTTGCAAGATGGATCCTTCGTCTTCAGCAGTTTGATTTTAAAATTGTGCACCGTAAGGGGGCTGAGAATGTTGTACCCGATATGTTGAGTAGATCAGTCCCTAATGTGAATACTGTTGACATTGTAGATCATGAGATAGATGGTATCAAGGACAAATGGTACCTTAAACAAGCCAAGTTAGTTGAGGAATCCCCTCTAAACTACCCTTTATGGCGAGTTGTTAATGGCAAACTTTATAAACATGTGAAAAATCGATATTCGAATCTACTTGGTCCAGAATATGATTGGAAACAGATAGTACCCAAAGAACAACGTAAAAACATCCTCGAAAGATTTCATAACGATCCTACTTCCGGTCATACTGGAGTCTATAAAACTTTTCAAAGGATATCTTCAAAATTTTTCTGGCCTAAGATGAAAAGTGATGTTAGTAGATATGTAAAGTCTTGTCAGACCTGTTTAGCCAATAAACCAGAGCAAAAGGCACCAGGAGGTCTTTTATGTAGAAGGCCCAATGTTACTCGGCCCTGGGAACTAATTTCAGCCGACATTGTTGGTCCACTTCCAAAATCGTCTAATGGGTTTAGATATATTCTTAGTATACAGGATTATTTTTCTAAATTTTGTATATTTCAGCCTATGCGAACAGCTACCACTAAAGCTATTTGCAAGATTCTGGAAGATCAAGTTTTCCTTCTATTTGGAGTACCTAGAACAATACTTGTCGACAATGGCACACAATTTGTAAGCCAAGAATTTAAAAAGTTTACAGAATCTTATGGAGTTAAGATCACCTACTCAGCCTATTATCATCCTCGGGCCAATGCTTGCGAACGACAACACAGGACTTTAAAGACGATGTTACGTTCATACGTTTCAGAAAACCACCGAAAGTGGGATCAGTATCTGCAAAAAGTCGCATGCGCAATTCGCACATCCGTCAGTGAATCGACCAAGGTTACTCCATTCCTTATTAATTTTGGAAGAGAAATAATTATTAATGGTAAAGATTACTCACAAGGTATCCCAATTTTAGAATCTACTGTAGATGCTACAGCTCGACAGAGTGAATTAGAAAACCTTTTCCAAGATGTACGTAAGCATCTAGATAAAGCATTTGCAAGAAGAAAAAAAAGTTATGACTTGAGACGTCGAGATGTAACTTTTACTAATGGTCAAAGAGTTTGGCTGAAGAATCATGTGCAGTCTGATGCAGCGAATTATTTTACAGCTTCTCTTGCACCAAAATTTAAAGGCCCCTTTATTATACATAAAGTAGTAAGCCCTTGGACATATGAGCTCAAAGATAGTAATGGAGTTTCTTGTGGTACCTGGCACTGCAAAGACTTAAAGCCGGATGCTGATTTGGAAGTTCTAACTTTGAGCTAAGTCTAATTTTTTTTGTCGTATAATAATTTTTCAGGATTATAACTTAAATAAAACGCCTAGTGGTGGATTTTTTTTTTTTCGACATTTTTTTTTGGTTTCTATGTCTACAATTATTGTAGGAATGTTTCTACGAATGCTAGAGTAGAGTTGTTGATATCGTATTGGTTTAGTTGTATAAGGGTAAAATTTTTTTTTTTTTTTTGATCGATCAATGTAGTTCTTCTTTCTGATTTTTGACGTATTTTTTTTTGTTATGAATATGTGCAAAGACGTAAAGATTCGAAAGAATCGCAAATTAGATGGTTCATAACGTTCTTTACACAATGGAGTATAAAGCTCTTATCAGAATCAGGGTTTAGATTTAGTTGTGTATATAGGTAATTATAGTTATATAATGTATTGGTACTTATGTAAAAGTAAATTTTTTTTTAGTAAGGGGGGGATTGTTACGGGTTAAATTTGTGGTAATGAATAGGGAAAAAATAAATATATATTTTGGTTGTGATGGACTATACCGTTGATTATTTTGAATATATGTATTGGGAAAACAGCTAATTCATAAAAGTTATGAATTATATTATTATTTCTCATATATCTAAAAATGTAAAGCGAATACGCCACTGTAACATATTTTTTAAAAAAATAAAAAAATATCATTAAAAACTTAGTTAGCTAGTTTAGAGTTGGGAACCAGATAAAAGTATACAATATTTTAATATAATGACTGGTTGGGTTCGTTATAAAAGTACAGTTACCTTTATTCTGTAAGTGGCCCTCTCTAGATCCTATTCGATAGAATGGAACTTGCTAAAGAAAGAAACTTTTTGGATATCTGGTAAAAATGTTGAAGACAACTTATTAAATTTATTTAGACAATTTTGGTTATAACTACACATAAAGTTTTACAGCGGTTAAAAAGAAACTCGATAGTTTATTAAACAACCCTCTTGACTAGAGGTAAGTGTTCGTACATACATAATATATTTTTGGGGCTGCACAATTCGTAGTTAATTGTTTTAATTTTAAATAAAAATAAGTAATTAGTTCATTTACTTTTAAAACAATTTTAATATAAAAATAATTATTTACAATTAATAAATAGGTTCAATCATTTAATACGTTATATTTAGATTTATATAGAAAATATTACTAAAGACATTAATAGCTATCTTTTATAAAAAAAAAAAACATAAATAATACATTTCTTTTATCAAATAAAATATTCACAGCCATATTTCTATTGTAGGGTTCTGGTTTTATGATTAGTTTTTAAAAAAAAAAAACTTTTTTTTACACTGCATTTATTTCCTGAGACAAAAAAAAAGAAAACTACAGGAAGATGTTTATTGTTGGCGAATCTCTTTTAAAAGGCAACTTAGTACTATAACCATCTGGATTTCAAAAAAAAAGAACACATCTAGGTGTAATAAAGTCAGTATACTTTGGTTATTTTCACTTCCAGTAGTACTACAAAGTTTTAATCTACACATGCCAAGAAATTGTGTGTTAAGAACAACTGAGCTGTTTTTTGTGTTATATATTTTTTTTATAAACATTTTTTTTATTGGTTGGACTATGGTTTGGTTTATATAAATATTAATAGTTTTATTTAATTTTTTTATGATCTAATGAACTTACTACATTTAAATTGAATTTTCTATACTGTATACTCATCATATTGCCTAGTATATTTTTTTTTTATATAAATTTTAAGCTCTTTGCTCATAAGATTAAATTCATATGTTTATTATTTTTTTTTTGTTTAAAACTGGATATAATTGGTTTTATACTTTTATGAATGTTTCTCTTTATTTACATTGTATGAACAAAATCAGTTTATGAATGGTACCAGTCATAACTTTACCCCAAAATATCTATTTATGATTTACTTGATTTGTTTATCGATATTTAAGTTGTTTAAGTATGTACATTTCGTATCAGATGTCTATTTTGTAAATTTTTAATAGTTTATAGGTTATATACACTAAATATATTATACATCATAATTATTTTTTTGATAATATACTATCGTAAGAAATAAATTGTATTTTTGTTGGTCTATTTTAAAATATCATTTATTTGGTGTTTGTTCATTTTACTAGTTCAGGGTAAATACTGGTATCGTGTGGTCTTCATTGGGAAGACTAGTTGGCGCTCAAAATTTTTTTTTATTTTTACTTTCTCTTATTACTCACGACCCTTGCCTTCGACTGGGTTAGACCACACTCACGGCAACTCATACTTACCAACTTAGATACAGCCTCTGCGTTGGTAGTGTCTCAGCATATTGCCGAATTACAAATTACTAACGAAATTGATGCATTTATTTCGCGAGATCCCCCCGTAGCAGGTAAAGATATGGCTACGAAGAAATACGTTGATGATGCAATCAGCACATCAAAAAATTTTATTCGAAAGGAATTCCAAAAAGTTGAAAATAAAATATTTGGTGATTTTACAAATAATAAAAGCATGATTGAACGAAGTATACACGATTTACAAAAAGATCTTGCTGAAAACACTAAAACCATATCTGACTTGCAAAATAAGATTAAGGGTATTGTCAAAATTATTTAACTAGTCGTAACACATAAAAGCATCATCACATAGCATTATGACGTCTACAGAGAAAATTCAACTTGTAGACGAGCTCCACAAACCGATACGGAGAATGTATCCACGAAGACGTACTATAATCAAGGGTTTAGATGATTTATAGCAAATGGATTTGGCTGAAATGCGTCCTTACGCTCATCAAAACAAAGGATTTAAATTGATACTTGTCGTTATAGATTGTTTTTCAAAATTTGTTTGGACACGTCCCCTAAAGACAAAGACAGGTGAGGAAATTACTCGATCATTTTCTGACATACTCACTCATTCTCGACAACAAGTTCCGAAAAATCTACAGTCCGATCAGGGAACGGAATTTTACAACAACAAGTTTCAAAATTTAATGAAGAAACATGGTATAAATCATTATAGCGTGTTTAGTACGATGAAGGCTTCCATGGCTGAGCGTGTTATACGAACGTTGAAATCAAAATTGTACAAGATGTTTAGTGTAAATGGTTCCTACAAGTGGTTAGACATTTTACCTGCCATTACTCAAGAATACAACAATACAAAGCATTCAACAACTGGATATAAACCATCTCAAGTCAACAAATCAAACGAAAAATACATTTTGAATAAAACCTATAGTCAGATAGCTGGTTCACGAAAATTCAAAGTTGGTGACATTGTCCGCATATCGAAGGCTAAACATGTATTTGAAAAAGGTTATACACCTAATTGGACTACAGAACTATTTAAAATCGTTAAAGTTAAAATTACCAATCCTGCTACGTATTTACTTGAAGATATGCAAGGCACACCAATAAGCGGTTGCTTTTATGATGAAGAACTACAAAAAACATCGAATCCAGACATTTATTTGGTTGAAAAAATACTTAGGCGAAAAGGTAATAAAATGTACGTGAAATGGTTAGGTCTAGACAAAAAGCATAACAGCTGGGTTGATGGTGTAGATGTTTTGTAAAACTACTTTTTGCTTCGCTGCGTATGAATACAGTTTAGGGAAAGGGTAATTGTATAAATAACGTACTCAAGCTCAATAAACCTCAATCATCATGAGTTCTCAAGAAAGTTACAGTAGTTGTAGTAGTGAGTCAATGGAATATAGTTGGGAGTTAGATCGAATTTGTGAAAAATATGAAATGTCTGCCAAAGAGGAGATATATTACTTGTTGTCCAGATCATATCTCGTAAGCACATATCAAATTCAGTGTGGTATAAGTCCAGCAAGAAGCTTTAGTTCAGCCGTTATTTTATCACGTTGGAATAAATTTGAGAAAATATCTTTTAGCACATTTGAATGGGCAAAGCTAATTGATATATTCCGATATAATACCTTTATTAACGATCCAGCAATGCCAGAATTGTATGATGAATATCGGGGAAATTCGATGTGGAGACTATTGTCAAATTAGACAATTAATTTACGATGATATGAAATTTTTGGACATTAGCAAGCATGGTATTACATTTGAATTTACTCAAGAAGATGTCTCGCAAATATTTCAAGTTGATCAGTGCCTCCTTTCACATCAGTTGGCATATTTAGACTCTCTAAATTTTTGTGATTATTATAGAAATTTAATAGATATCATTATAAATTTTTCTTCAAACAATGATCATATGAATAAATTAGAATTGTTGTTTGCTTTTTTGGATTCTAGTAAACTAAAATTCCAAAATAGTAGGCACTAAATTCTCAGAAATGACTGTGACGTTTTTGCCTTAATCTGCCTCTTGCAGTGGCGTACGGAAATTATACTAAACAGATGTGGAAAAATTAATTATTTAAAAACTATATCCACAAATAAGAATTAAATTACATTATATTAATTATATAAAAAAAATATACACTGTGTCCACGGATGGAGTTGCTAAGAGGAGAAAAACCTTTATTATTAATTTTATGACAAAGTTATTGTTATAAAAAATTTGCATCCTTTGGAAATAAGATTGACATAAAAAAATCTGAGATCGGATGTACAGGGTGTTAGCAAAGTAATAAAACGTGAAAATGTTTCATGAGAAAAGTAGGCACCATTATTATTATTAATGCAGCCGTGTGCATGAGATTTCGATTTCAGACCTACGTTTATTGGACTAAAACCACTACCACCACAAAAAGTTTAAAATTACTTACAGTATTGTATTATTCATTATCATCTGAAGAAAACTCGTCGGATGATGAGCAACTATCGCGATCGCTACTATTCAAAGTAATAATCAATGGTTCAATTGCAATGTCCATTCTAGTGTCGAGATCCCACATTTTGTCCTCTTCTTTTGTCGCATGTCTAATGCATTTTTTCCATGACTCGGGTGTGACATTTTCTATCGCAGTAGCTAGTAGGCCTTTTACCTCATTCATTTTAAAAGTTAAGTTTTCCCTCGCCACTTGTTTTTATTTGAGCCCATATTAGCTCGATCGGGTTTAGCTCACAATGGTAAGGAGGGAGGCGGTGTACAATTATGTTCCTCTCACGAGCCATTTCGTCGACAACATATTTCTTCAACTGAGGTATATGTTCCCTTGCAATATTGAGTAATTGTACTTTTAACATATTATCGTCGAATGGTAAATTTTTTTCAGATAGCCAGTTAATGATATCAGCTTTTCGCCAGGCAGTTGTAGGTGACCGCTCCATTTGTCTGCTGTGGTAGGAGGCATTGTCCATGACGACGACAGAGTTTGGTTCAAGGTTTGGTATAATCTTTAAAAACCAACTTTCGAACTTTTGCGCGTCCATTTCCTCGTGGTAGTCGCTAGTTTTCTTGGACTCGAAGAGTAACAAGCCGTTTTCCAAAAAACCCGAATCGCTGCCTATATGAGTTATTATGAGCCTCCGTCCTTTGCCAGCTGGCGCTTTTAATCCTGTTGAGAGGCCTTCAATAAAAGCTTGACGGCAACTTTTTATTTCTAAATCTTGCCATACCTTTGAAACAGTATGGCCTTGATTCATATAATTCATATAATAGTATATTGTCAGTTGCTCTAAGGGAATATGTTTACTTTTATAAACATAAAGTTGTAAATGATTTAGAATTTTAATAAAACGATTATAATTAATGTGTCTGTTCTTTATTTAAAAAATACAAAATAGTAATAGGTACAAAATAAAAAAAACAATATAAAACATAATATAATTAGAAAATAATATAAAGAAACAATACAGTTAATAATATAAAAAAACAATGTAAAATACAGTTAATAATATAATAAGAAAAAATAATATAAAATATAATACGAGAGAGGATATTTTGTGTATTTAATTAAAAAGCATTATTCTAAAATGCTATAGTGCCCCCATGGTAGTGTTTCGAATGATCCCGGTATTAAATACCTATCTTTTATCATCTTCCGGACTTAGAGATATTTTAGATTGTTCAACACTAAAAACTTTATGTGCATATGATCGAATACAACGTTAAGTCACAGATTGTGTTGTAAAACATTCAACATAATCATTAAAAGTAATTTTATTTCTAACAATATTATATTTAACCCCTTTTGATTTTTTTACCACTTTCCCACCCTGAACTTTATAGCTATACATTTTTGATCGGAGCCCCACAAAATGCGTCATTGGAACACCATTTGTCTCATCTTTCATTAAGCCCAAAACTTTTTTATTTGCTAAAGGAATTCCGTAAATATTATTTTCAGGATAATCTGACGTATCAAATTTATTAGTGTTTGATTTTATAACTTCTTCGTACACATTGTTACAATTTAATTCATAAACAAAGCTTTCTGTATCCATATACATTAGTTTACAACGATCTATACCCATTTCTGGTAACATAAAATCATAACGAAAGTCGTACATGCAAATTTTGGAGAGATCTAGAATTACCATACCAATATACAAGGGTTTATTGAAAACTAGTTCAGTCTTTCTTAATTCAATAGCCATAAAGTCTTCATCGAAAATCGTGCGACTGTGAAATCTAAAACTCGATATTAAATTGTTAGCTCCATAGCGACCCTCCCATTTGTTTACCAACTTAACAATACGATGTTTTCGAATGTTTTGCATTGTTTTTCCTAAAACCGCATTATTCATTAATTTATATAAATTTTTAAGAAACGGTGTTGTAGCTGCTGTTCTTAATCGTGTATTTAACTCGATGTAGGGCTTTAACCAAGGAGATTGTCTAAATTTTAATACTTTATGAATTTTTTTAACAATTATACCATGCCGAATTGCTTGCTTTAGATTACGATAATGTATGATGTATTCTTTTTTATCATATAGGGTAGTCAATAATTTAGGTAATTTAGATCCGGGAGGTATGTGATGTTCAGCGGCAAACGGAAAATCTTTGTGTAGATCATGAAGCTCTCGGGGGTACTCCAAGTCTACTTGTAAAATAAATCCTTTGGTAGCATTATCGGGAATACTTAGTACATCTATATTGGTATCGTCTACCCATTCGAATTCTCCAGAAGGTAGAGGCTCGCACATAGCCCAACCATATAAATTATTAACATCCAAATACATTAAATATTTATCTGGTTTGCTAGGATCATATTCATGCATGTATTTGTTATTGGCTTCAGAATACCTACCGCTGCACACAGATATACTTCCACGAATCCCTTTTTCTATAAACATTATCATATCTATATCCCATAACAATCCCAATCTACATTGAGTAAATTTTAGCATGCAATCCCACGTGTAACCAGGCATAGTATAATACCAAGCTGGATCTAAACCATAAGTTAATCTACAATTATTTCTAAAATTTTCAAAAACGTCAGTCAAAAGTAAAACATCTGTTTTAAGGTAAATATCTGAATATTCACCTAAATTTTTAATTTCAAATTTATTCCAAACTTTCTGAGCATGCTCATACTTTTCAAGAGTAATATTTTCATCGTTTAATTTATTATAAAATGATTCTATTGGTGGCAAAGATGTTTCTTTTAACCGTTCAAAAGAGTTTATATAATCGTAACAAAATACTCCCTTTTTAGTTAATAATCGAAATTTTTCATCATTTAAATGAGAAAACTCTTTTTTGGAAATTTTAAAATCGTTAGGACTTAAAGCATTTACTAATTCATCCAAAGATGTACCCATAAATCTATATGAATCTATAAATCTAAATTTTATGTTGGTATTAACGTCAGCTAAAGTGAAAGAAATATATTTTTCTTTATTAATGGGAAGGACGGTCAGGCTACCTTTATCTTTTAAGGAAGTAATAATGAAATGTGAATCATAACCGGATAATCTGTGGAAAATTATTGGAACAACAAATTGTTTTTAAAAATTTAAATTGCATTTCTGATGTGCAAATCCCCTAAATTCCCCAGTGAAATGATCATGATCTCTGACAATCACATCTTTTTGAGCAAAAGATTTTTCACAAATATGACAAATGGTTTTCTTATGATTTTTTAAAGGTACTATCATAGGAATAATATTTTTTATTTTTGACTCAATTAATTTAGCAACGTCCGACATTTTATTTGCAAACCAATCCATGCAATTTGAACCACGATAGCTATCGAAAAAAGAAAGGTTATTATCATAAGAACATTGTACGTAGTAGGCAGCACTATACGCTTTATGCTTTTGATATTTTAAAGTTTTTATTTTTACATTTTTATCTGTAAAATCTTCTAAAATACATTCAAAATCTGCAGTTATAACAAAAGGAGTAGTCTGTTTATACACAAAATTTCTAAATTCCAAATGGCTATAGTCAGGTAAACTAATTTTATATTTATTCATTTTACTACATAATTTTTCATGTTCAGTTAATTTTTTTTCTACTAGAAAGTAATTTAAATATCTATCACAAATAAATTTTTTACCATTATGTTTGTTTATGTCTCTTGACAAAAGTCTTGACAGATCTTTAATCCAAATATAATGATATTTAATATCCAGTTCTTCTTCTTCTTCTTCCATATAAGGAGGAGCTTCGTAATCATTTAATTTAGGGTAATATTTATTTTGGATTAAAAGCAAATTAACGTGAGTTTCTAATTTATTTTTTGTTAATAATGCTGGCACTACTGAGTAAATTTTTTTATTTTTAACCTCATTTAATTCTAATGCATATACGTTAATTGAAATATTATATAATTTTTCAAATTTGGAGATTTGATGTAATGACATCGGAGATTCCAAGACATCTGTTTTGAGTACAGTACTGTACCATGGATACGAAGAAGTTAATTCTTTGTGTGATTTTGCAGGGTACAAAGCACTTACAATAGCCCAATAAAAACAAGCCTGGTCATTATTTTTAATATTTATACAAGCCCGTTTCTTTTGAACTTCATCTGGTAACTTAATGTAAGATGATCCGTTGCCAATTTCATACTTATTAATATTTATTTCCAATGAAACAATTTTACTTAAAGCCCAACCTGAATCACGTTCTTGAAATTCTGATAATTTATTTAAAATTCTATCAGTTATGTTATTATTAAACCAAAGTTTCATATCTGGTGACACATCGATTGATTCATTTTTAGTATTAAAATATTTTAAATCTAAAGTCTCATTATCCAAAGAACTTTAAATAAACTCACTGCAAAAAGTGACATTTACTTTAATTATTTGAAACTGTTTTAAAATTTGTTTTATTTTTTTCTGAAAAATTAAAAATGCATCATCTAAAAATTTTCCCAAGTCCTTATGATATAAATTAACTAAAACTGCTATTTTAATCCGGCTTTTAAAAGCTGATGCAACATTAACCCATTTTACCCTATTTTGAAGTTTTAGTCCCCCACCCATATGTCTGTTTAAAATTAATATTTTAAAATGTTTTTAGTGACCCAGATTAGTTTGTATTTTTCTCAAATTACTTATTGATAAATTTTTATTAACTCGAATAGATCTATTAAGACTTTTTATATTTAAATTTAAACGTTTTAACCATAATTCTTTATCTTTACTTGTAAAAGAGTCAAATGATATTTTTCTTAATTTACGAATACATAGAAGAAGGTTATCGGACTTTTTAATTATATCACTCATATTTAAAATATTCTCTCTCTTACCTTATAATTTTAATGAAAGATTATTGGTTGAGCTTGTGGCACCGTTGAAGAAGATGATGTTGATGATGTAAAATTCTAAAAACCATATAATAAAAGTTAATATCACAAAAAATGTATGTTAACGAAACATTTTAGAAAACATTACTTCTCTAACTCACCCTTAAATCTTTTGTATTTCAAAAGTTGATAGTGGGTTTTGCTTCCCAATATCTATCTGTCCTCTATATATGATTGAATACTCTTGATTCTTGTTGAACTCCTCAACGTAGGGTCGGTAATCTTCTGTAACTCTTCTGGGTAGAAAGATTGCTTTATCTTCTAACTCAAGGAGGATCGCTTCCCCAAATTTAGTTTTAACAACTTTAACGAATATATTTTTAGAGGTGTATCCTTTGGAAGTTCATTTAATTTAACTAATTCTTTTCTTTCTGCAAGAGATAATGCATTTAATTTAGCAAGATCCATCTAAAAAAACAAATATAATTAATAATATAATATAATTAATTAAATAATTCTTATCTTTCTTTCTGGAGTAGTAGTAGAACTTGGAACTGTCTCAGCGCAAACTGCTCTCTCCAGCTTGCTTCTTACATATTTATATACAACATAATCTACGTCACAACGTGGATTTTTTGGTTACTCAATTGCGGTTGATGCACATCCTCTGCTGTAGATAAGATCTTTTCCGCTCGTTTAACAGAAACAATTATTTTTTTGATTGTGGTTTTTCTTATCGGAGTTTGTAAATCATTTTAACATTTTTTATCGATAATTTGCTAGTGCCCCAAAAGGTATGGTGTACAGTATACCTAAACGCGTCTTTTTCATATATCCACTATTGAAAATTATGCGCATAGGGCGGATTCAGTAGCTTCTCTACTTCGGCTCTCTCGCTGGTAATACCTTTTTTGACTTGTGAGTGACGTCACCCGTTCTTTTGTCGTTGGTGGTCCATAAGGATTCTGTATTGATGGGCTGAAGTGCTGGAGCTGATATGCCTTTTGGCCCGAACCGTTGGAATGACGTCACGCTGCATGCCGAGAACCGAATGACGTCACGCTGCATGCCGAGAACCGAATGACGTCACGCTGGCATGCCTTTTTGACCGGATTAAAAATGGCGGTCAGCACCTAGCGGTTGATGGTGGCGCACTCCCCAACGCGATCTACATTACCAACATGTGGCTAACGGCAGGGAGATGGCGACACTCTCATCCTCAGGCAACCCACATCGATTGTCATCCAACCGTTGGAATGACGTCACGCTGGAGGCCTGTCAGCTGATATGCCTCGTTCACCACCCCGGGGACCAAAAATGGACTAAAAATGGCGGCCAGCACCTAGCGGTTGATGGTGGCACACTCCCCAACGCGATCTACATTACCGACATGTGGCTAACGGCAGGGAGAGGGCGACACTTTCTCTCTCATTCTATATTCCAGGCAACCCACAATACACATCAGTTGTCCCGCTCAAACACATTGATTTCCCTATATGTCTCTCTCTAACACATTGATTTCCCTATATTTGTAGTGAGGCTCTCTTAGTATATCTAGTAATAGTATATCTAGTAATAGTATATCTAGTAATACGACGGCTTCCTCTGTAGGTTTATTCTGCGTGTCTTCACATTTTTTGGTACTTTTTATCCTTTTAGACGGACCTTGTTTAGAAATAATATCATTATTTTCAGCTTTTCGGGTTACTGATGTTGCTGGAGGCGATGCAAAGATTTGTCCTGATTGAGAATCCCTTTCGCGATGACTGTCTCTGTCCTCGTCGTGTTCACTCTGTAAATAGAATAATTTAATTTTAATTTGCTAATATTAAACTTTTCCTATTGTATCAAATATTCAAGTAATTTTTAAATGGGACTTTTTGTTTCAGCTTCCTACCTCAAAGGAAAAGTGGTTGAAAATTGCTCAACATTTCCAAGAAAGGTGGCATTTTCCACATTGTCTGGGTGCCCTTGACGGGAAACACGTTATTATTCAATGTCCTCCAAATTCTGGAAGTTCTTATTACAACTACAAAGGAACATTTAGTATAGTTCTCTTTGCACTTGTTGATGCCAATTATTGTTTTCGATACGTAAATGTGGGACGGCCGGGACGAATGTCTGATGGAGGGGTTTTTCTTGATAGCTCTTTGTATACAGCTATAAGAGATGGTGTACTCAATTTACCAGAGCAAAAAAAATTACCAGGAACTGATATTGTTCTACCATACGTTTTTGTCGCAGACGATGCATTTCCATTAACAAAACATATTCTAAAACCGTATGCAACTGATTTGTTGAAAGGATCCTTTAAAAGAGTGTTTAATTATCCATTGTCACGAGCTCGGCGCATAGTGGAAAATGCTTTTGGATTACTCAGATCAGTTTTTAGAATTTTTTGAACACCGATTGAACTGAAGACTGATACCATTGAAGAAGTGGTTCTTGCATGTGTTTACATCCACAATTTTCTGCGACAAAGTTCTCAGTCATGTCACCTTTATTGCCCTCCATGTACTCTTGACTCTGACGTAGATGGACATTTGGTACAAGGAAGATGGAGAAAAGACATTGCAGGCGATACCGGAATTACAAACCTTGCAAAGACGGGAGGAAATGCCACAAGTGAAGCAAAAGCTATAAGAGACGGTTTTATGAAACATTTTATATCTCATGAAGGTTCTGTACCTTGGCAAGACGTATACTTGTAATAAAGTGTTAACAATTATTTGTATTATCTAAAATATATTTTATCCGATTCAATCACAATAATAATTTACTGTTTTTTTTTATAAAGCGTCTGCAGGTTTTTTAACAGACGTTGTGACCAACAATTTATATTTAAAAAATGCTATAAAAAGTTTCGCTTAAGTACTTACTGATGATGTCTCTCGTAGAGTCGTAAACGTTTCTTTGCCACACCGATTCTCCTCACCATCCAGAATAAATAATAAATATTTATAAAGAAACCAGCTATGTGCGAATAAGAAAAAGTTCGCCGTAGCGACAGTGGCTGGATCTGGTAGATACTTTGTGGATCTTACCGCACACGGTTTGAGTTAGGCAACTTAATACCTTGCAAGAGTCAACAATACTGGTTGACCTGGAAAGTTTGTATTATCACTCGAAGGACCAGCTAATTTTACTCAGCAAAATAAATAACTTTAAATAAGAATCTTGTTACAGTAAAACAATTGATTTTATCAGGATAGAGTTCATTATCTTCATCCACAACTGATCAAGAAGAGATACATCAAATATAAAGTTAGAACATAAATTTCCAGCATCCGTAACCAGAGATTTTGGTGAAACGAAAAACCGCCCGGCGGAAGAGACACTTGGCAACAGTGAAACCGATAAACAGAAAATAATGAAGGTGTCGGCACTGAGATGTAGAACAAAGTATTAACAAACTTACCTTAATATTTTATAATTTTAGATAAATGTTTAAAAGGAAGCATAGCAAGATGCTTATGGCGATATGTTTTCGCACCAACCACAATAGAACAACTCAACGAATATTTCCAGCTACCAGCTAAGGCAAAAATTCGGTTTTACGATAGGATCCGATAGACGTCGATTATATCGGCGCTGAACAATTTAAATATGTTTAATAGCAAGAGCTATACACCATGTATTGGAAATTTATACATACTGGGGGGAGGGGGAGGGGGGCGCGAACTTAA
The DNA here is from genome assembly GCA_035357415.1 of Ophraella communa. Taxonomy (NCBI): domain Eukaryota; kingdom Metazoa; phylum Arthropoda; class Insecta; order Coleoptera; family Chrysomelidae; genus Ophraella; species Ophraella communa. Next base: position 1,037,673 of record CM068979.1, on the reverse strand, counting down.
AGAAATTTGATCAGCCTTTAACATGGAGATAGAGAGGATAAAGCCCGTCCTAGGAGGTTGCCAGTTGGTATCCACGGTAACCATTGGTCATCGCGTAGGTAGGACTTTAACCATTCTCTAATAATATAAAGACAAAAATACTAATCAGCATAAACTAAAAATAAAAATAAAAGATTGAAGCAGATGAAAAAGAAAGACTTTAAGAAAACAGTGGAAGGGTTACTTAATCTCCACTTGGAAGAAGCGCAAGCTTTGTTATGGGGCGCGTATACAATCCATCTTGGGTTCGTACACGGGCGGCACGACATTTCCGTCCTTGCCAGTGATTAATTCGACCACTCTAGCAAGAGGCCAATTTAAGGGAGGGCGATCCTCCAATTGGATCAAAACAAGTTGATCAATTTGGAGATTCACCGAAGTTTTACACCATTTAGGTCTATGCTGGAGACGATGTATATACTCAGTACTCCATCTTTTCCAAAACTCTTGTTTGATTTTTGTACATTGGTCCCAAAAACTTAACCTATTAACAGGTGTGCTTACCAGATCTCGGTCGGGAAAAGCAGTCAGGGGGGCTCCTATAAGAAAATGGCCCGGAGTCAAAGCCGTTAGATCATTGGGATCGTTTGATAGAGGGTACAAGGGTCTACTATTAAGAATGGCTTCTATTTGATAAAGCACGGTCGTAAGTTCTTCAAAGGTCAAACAAGAAGAACCTATAGTTTTGACGATGTGCGATTTGGCGCTTTTAACTGCCGCTTCCCAGACTCCGCCCCAGTGCGGTGACCGAGGTGGAATAAACTTCCACGGTTTCGGTTGTCATTAAGAAAGATTCTATTACCGAAATATTGCTAACAGACCTAAGAAAATCAGAAAGTTCTCGTAATTGGTTACGAGCGCCAATAAAATTCGTACCATTATCTGAATAAATGGTAAGGGGGTTACCCCTACGACTAATAAATCTTTTTAAGGATGCGATAAACGCGTCGGTAGAAAGATCACTAACTAACTCAAGATGTATTGCCTTCGTCACTATACATAAAAATACGGCTACGTAGGCTTTCTGGCAGGGATCTTTCCGCAATCTGGAAGATTTTATTTGAATAGGACCTGCGAAATCTACACCGGTTTTGCTAAAGGGACGTGATTCCTGCACACGGTCAGACGGAAGAGGAGACATTATTTGCGTAGTAAATTGAGCATTAAACCTGAAGCAAGTTATGCATTGTTTTATTATTTTCTTAATAGAACGGATGCCTTTTAGTGACCAGTAATTCAAACGAAGGTTGCCCAGTACGTTTTGAGCAGCAGAATGCCCAAGACGGCGGTGCTCTCGAGAAATCAGAAGGTTTACAACATGCTCGTTGGAAGGTAGTAATAAGGGGAATTTTTGATTATATGGCAAACTTGAGAACTGTAAGCGACCTCCCACCCTGAGTAGGCCATTATTATCTAAAAAGATGTTTAAAGGAATTAGTTTGAGGTTAAACACTTGATCTCTTTATCGAAGTGTTTGAGTTGAATTTATTTGATAATAAATTCGTGAGCGACTTGTAGATGCTTCACAGATAAACGATTAATGACTCTAGGTTTTTTCCTAGCAAGACTTATGAACCTAAAAATCTGAGCTAAAACCCGCTGTAGGGTGCTGAATTTCGAAAATCGGGAGAATACGTGTTCCCAAAAACCTACATCTTTTTCGACAAGGTAAAGATTGACCTTTTTACATTCCGGTAAAACGTCAATGGATTCGAACGTATCAAGTGGATCAAATTCATCAGATTCTAGCAAAAATTGAGGACCCTTGAACCAGAAGGAATGGATATCAGTGGAAAATTTACCCCGAGACAGCAAGTCGGCGGGGTTCAAGCAAGATTCGACATGTCTCCATACAAAACCCTTGGTTGCGTTTTGAATGGTTAAAACCCGGCGAGCAACAAAAGGGGTAAAATTATTATAGGATCGCTTGACCCAACAAAGAGCGATTTGGGAATCAGACCATAAATTAACGGAAGATGGTTTAATAGTATTACCTAAAATCTGAACTATCCTAAGAGATAACAACGCCAGGAGTTCCATCGAGCATAACTCCAATTTAGGTATGGTTAATTTGTTTTTTAGAGGCGCCACTCTAGATTTGGCAGTGACTAGACGAGAAGATCTAGAGCCATCATCATACTGCGTGACTAAATAGATGCATCCGCCATATGCTTTCAAACTAGCGTCGCAAAACCCATGAAGCGAATAAGTTACAATAACCTTATGATCAATTAGAAGTCTGGGCACCTGGATAAGTGCAGCTTCTGATAAAAAAGAAAGAAAATTATTAAATTGGGTAATTAGAGTTCTGTCCGGAATGGGATCGTCCCATCCTATCTGAGACTTCCACAATGATTGCATAATTAGTTTACCGCATACAAATAAGTTATTGAACAGACCCAGAGGGTCAAAAATACTAGCGATAATGCTAAGTATTTTTCTCTTAGTTAGAGGATAACTGTAAGATAAGGTTGATTTGCAAAAAGTCTGAAGATGGATTCCATTGTAGTCCTAATATTTTATTAGAAGGATCATTAAAATTACGCTCTAGCTTAGCATGAGTTACTTCATTTATCGATTCTAGAAAATCTAGTGAATTAGACTGCCATTTATGCAGTTGAAAGTTGAAATCCATGTTTTCCCAACATTTGATTTAACTCGTTGTAAAGAGTGAGTAAGTCACCTTCGTCATTGGTTCCCGCAAGGATGTCATCCATGTAGGTTTGATGAAGAATGGCTAGTTGAGCCGTAGGGAAATCATTATTATTTAAGGCGATGTCCTTTAAGACACGAGTGGCCAGGAATGGGGCACTATTATGTCCAAAACTTAAAACTGATAATTAAAAACATTGGAAGGGTTCCTTAGGAGAATTTCTCCACAAAATATTTTGCAAATATCTTTGCGAGGGATCTACATCAATAAACCTGTACATCATTTTGAGGTCGGCACAAAGTACATAGTTAAAACATCTAAATCTACAAAGGATGCCGAAAATCTTGGACTTGATATCCCTTTGAAGTTAGATCGTTTAGGGAAACGCCAGAACCGGACTTGGCAGAGAAGTCAAAAACAACCCTTAGCTTTGTGGACACACTGTCATTGCGTACCACTGCTCTATGAGGGACAAAGTATTGAAAGTCGTTACACATTGGATTAAAAAATGAGATAGGAACTATTTTAGCATGACCAAGCTCAAGATATTCTATAATGACCTTTTGATATTCCCGAAACAGATCTGATTTTGTTTTAAATTTTCTTTCCAGAGAAAGGAACCGTTGGGAGGCCATACCAAACGACTGACCTAACTTTTTGTTAGGATTTGAAATTAGAGGTAATGTCACTTGATAACGTCCGGAAGGAAGTATCACTGTGGTATCCTTGAAAAGCTGTTCCACGAATTCCTCGTTTGAACTTTCAGGGTTAGAGGTAGGAAGTTCCTCAAGCTCCCAGAATTTTTCTAACGCGAGATGAAGTTCAGGGTTTCGATCAGTATCACAATCATGCACAGTCAAAAAAGAAGAAGCAACATTTCTTGCATCATGATGATAATTAATGTTACTCAGTTGGATAGGTCCTGCAACGACATATCCGAAATGAGTGTCGATAAAAGAAGGGGAATTTGGTCCACTAGTAATCACAGTTGATTTAAGTAAGTAATGGTATAAATCGCCGCCAATAAGTAAATCAATTCGATCAGATTGGAAGAACAAAGGATCAGCAAGCTCCATCTTGACCTGAGCAGGGATCTTTAAATAAGAGGGAGGAATAGAAAACTGAGGCAAGTTACTAGTTATTGTATCTATAACCGAACAGGATATTGCAAATGAATAATAGGGTGCAACCTGCGAAGTAAGTATAAGATCCAAAATTTCTCCACTATATGTGCAACCAATACTACCTAAACCGGAGATGCTTACAGTTTGTTTTCTAGGCGACAAATTCAATTTTTCAGCAAAGGAACGGTTGATAACACTCATTTGACTGGCCGAGTCTAGAAGAGCTTTTTATCAAGAAATAGGTTTAGTGAAAGTAATTTGCGATTAGTTATAGATTTTTTATTCTGCAATAGTTTAATTTCATGGGGAAATGAATATGACTGAACTTGTTTTATTATAAGATCATGAGCATTTTGAAGCTCTTCGATAGTCAAAGGATCGTTAAAAGATTTATTTTTTCTAAACTTTAAGACAACTTTAAAACTATATGCTATTCCCTGTTGGAGACTGGGAAATTTTGAAAATTTAGAAATTGTTGTTTTCCAGAATTTTTCTGGGGATTCAGTAATGGAAAGAGCTACTGTAATAATTTCAGGTATTTCATCCAAAAATTCAAGAGTCGATACAATCAAAGAAAGGAGGACCGTGAAACCAGAAGGATCAGGAGAAAAATTTCCACGCGATAGATAATCGGCGGGATTCAATGAAGATTTGATATGCCGCCAAGTAGTATTTTTATTATTATTACGAACATTAAGAACTCGTATTTTCACAAAGGGAGATATTTCTAAATCAAATTTCTTAACCCAAGTTAAGGCCACTAAAGAGTCGGACCATAAATTAATTTATTCAACAGTTGTAGTATCATGAAGAATTTGTACAATACGAGAAGATAAATTAGCAAGTAATTCCATTGAACATAGCTCTAGTTTAGGAATGGTAAGTTTGTTTTTTAATGGATTAACTTGAGATTGCAGTAAGTAACCTTGAAGTGAGAGTATTATCACTATATTTAGCGACGAGATAAATACAAGCTCCATAATTAAATCGAAACGATATTTTAATCGAATCGAATTATGCGTTCACATGTTTCGGTCATTTTGACGAATACGAATATATTCGGTTTTTACTTTGTTTTTCGTGTAGTGTTGCACGGTGCTCAATGGATGTAAATACGCTTGCTATTTTATATTGGTATTATAGAAAAAGACGAAAAAGAAATAGAAAGTTTTGGGAACATCCTATTATTAGACAGAGACACAATTTAGGGGCTTTTCAGAAATTATTATGTGAACTGAGACAAAACGACAAGAATACATATTTCTTCTCTTTCATGTTTATGTTTGTAGATGTCTAACGTTTTGTCCCATAAAACTGGTTTTCCTTCAACCAAACTTATCAATAATTCCGTGTTTATATTTTCCATTTTTAACCTCACTTCACTATATTAATATCGTCGATGACACCGCCAAACCAAGTATCTGCAAAAACGTCACTTTTCGGTAGAGGGAAAAAACCTCATAATTTCTTAAATGATGTACTGATGATTATTGTTTATTTGTTATTATCGACTTATAGGTGTCTTGACACCATACACGAAATAAATCATCACTGGTGTAAAACTTATTTTTAAAAAATTTATTTTATTAATTTTACAACTTATTTCCCGACAATTAAAATACGATGTGAACAAAGTGAAATGTAATTACTGACTGCTTGAAATGAATGCAATTTGATAAAGTAAACTATGATACAAAAGAAATATAATATGCTGGTGTCGGCTTATTTTATATGATCTTCTGGAAAGAGGGTGACATAATTCCTCCCCCCGAAGATTCAGCTTCCGTGGGCTGCGGCTAAGGAAGTTGAACATCTTGGAATTGGTTTTCTTGAGCTGGTTTTCTTCGCTGAAGTTTCTTGAAGGCCATAATTAGACATAATATAAGAAGAAGACAATAAATGATAATTGTCCATGAACTTGGAATGTAAGACGGCGTATAAGTTTCTAGAATTGGAGTATTTTCAATAATTCTTTCTCGAAGAGTATTAAGATCATCAAGATTAATTTGTGGAAGACTGAAGTTATTATTTTGATTTTTAATAGGGAGTTGATTGGAAATTGTTATTTTTGGAATCAATATTGGTTGACTTTCGAATTCTATTGGACCATTATTTGTTATCACTTCAGAGTCTGTGATTATTTGACAGAATGATGGGATATTAGCTAAATAGGTGCCGCTGTATGTAACGATTTCTTCTTGCTGGAAACATTTTAACCTAATGTTTATTTTCTTGGGAAGGACCATAATCCATTGATTGGAATTTTCCAGTCTCTTAAATATTTGTTGGGAATTGCTAAATTGGAACTTGACGACAATTGGAACTGGTCTTGAAATCTAGGATTTGAATTTCACATGGGCTACTGGGATGAGTTTGTTGTAAGTTGACTTCGTCGCATATATATTCTTGCTTAGTTAGTTTTGTGCATGTTTCGTCCAAAAGTTTGTAGTACAATTTATTTTTTATTAAAAATTTATTTTAAGGGATTATTACATTAAACTGACTCTCACTTTGAACAGGTATGGGATATAAATGGTACAAATCTAAATTAAAACTATGTGTTATAGGAACACGTAAAATATATGTAATCTTACTTTTTATTATATAAAAGGAAACTTTTATTAAACTTTCAAAGATTGGAATGTTACTTAATTTTAATTTTATTGGCATTTGATTTTCATTGAGATTTTTATATATTTTTTCTAAAAGTTTAAATAATTCGCTGGGTTTTATTATACTAGGATGCATGATTCCTACTTTTGCAAATGAAACTGAATTTTCTATATCTTGTAGAATTGAATTAAGCATTTCATACATATTTAAAATTTGGAAGATAATATCTCTTATGAAGGCATTAGCTTCAAAATTAGCTTGATTACTTATATATAAGTCTATTGATTTTAATTTACGTTCTAATAAAATTTCATTACGATTTATTTGTTAAATACTTTTATTAAATTTATCTATTAGAGAGATAGCTACTGAATTTTGAATTTTAATTTTATTTGTTAGTTGATTTTGATTTTCTTGAAGTTGTTTAATAAGGCTATCGTAACGTTCACCATCGCTGACATCTAAATGTCCACTAATAGTTTTAAAAATTGAACCGAGGCCATTGGTTAAACCTCGTTTGGTTCTGTTAGAATAAGGCAACAATTCAGTTAATTTTGCTTCTACTTTTCTCTGACTAAACTTTAAAAAACGCTTTTGATTTGTTATTTCTTCTTGATATATTTTATTTTTAGTTGCCCAGTTAAGAATTTGATATGTTTTAGTTTTAAGGTTTTGAAAGTGTGTTACTAAAGGATTTATATCATAATAATAAAAAATAGTGTGATAGTATTCAGTTACTTTCGCTGAGCCAAGTTTCAAGGGCAAAAGACCAGGGTTATCTTGCAAATTTCGAAGTGTAATTGTCTCTTGGAATCCGAGAATTCCGGGAAATCTGAAATAATAATTAGGTGTCAAATGAATATATTCGTCTAAGTGAACGTTTTATATTACTCATATGAACTTTTCCTTGTGTAGTTGTAACTATTTTACGTTTACTATTTACTGATTTAATACTACAGGCTTTATGAAATTTATTGGCATTTTTCTGTCTATTTTTATTTTTTATAAACACCTTTTGTTCTGGTACAAATAATTCAGGATTTTCGCGGTTTTCATTTATCGTTTTTATAAGAACATCTTTATTTTTTGATAAGTCTGAGTTAATTTTTGCATACAAAAGTTTAGAGCGTTCTTTGTGTTTACTTACATAATCATTTATTAACAATTTGTCTAATTCAATGTCGAATGGATCATTATCAGTAATATGTCCGTTTATAATGTCTATTGGTTTTAATTTGGTAGCTGAATGGATGGAATTATTATATGCTAAAATTGCGTTTGTCATTTTAGTTTCTATGGGCGTATTTGAAAAACCTTGAGAATTGAGTAATCTTAAATGTTCTATTAGAGTTGAGTGAAATCTTTCTATAATGCCATTTGATTCAGGGTGATCAGGAGAACAAAAATGAATTTTAATTTTGTGTAACCCTAGTAGTTCTGTAATAACAGTACCATTATCACAAATAATTTGAGTTGGTATACCATGATGAGAGAAATATTTAATTAAATTGTTTGCTACTTCTGTTCCAGAAAGTGTATTTAAGCGGTATGCTTGAGCATATTTTGAAAAACTGTCAATAATAGTTAAAAAATTTGAATTTTTAAATGTAAACGAATCTATATGAACTATTTCAAATGGTTTAATTGCAGTTGGTGTTAAATTTTATTTTAATTTTACTGGGTGCCTGTCATATTTACATTGTGTTGGCATATTTCACATTCGTTAATAAATGTTTGAATTGATTTTTTCATTTCAGGCCAATAATATTTTTCTTTAATTTTTAAGAGTGTTTCATTAATGCCGCGGTGATTTGATTTACCTTCATGGTAATTTTTTATTGTTTCATAGATGTCGTCTTTATTTATAACATCTAATAATTTAATGGTACAATTTTTAAATTTTATTGAAGAAGATCTAAAATATTTTTGTAAACATACTGAAAATGGTTCATAATTATCGGGATCTTAAAAATATAGATAGTATTGAGTATCTGGAACTATATATTCTTTAATAAAATTGATTACGTCGTTTTCAAAATTATTTTTTGATAATTGAACTAAAAATCGTTGTCTATTACCGAAAAGAATGACTCGTTTTAATTTTGCAGGTGAATGAAAAACTGATTTAATAAAGATTTGGTTTTTACCATAATTTACAGCACACTCGACAGTGGGTATGCCTATAATTTGATTTTCATCATAATTAGTATTGTATCCAGGTCATCTGTATCGTTTTTTGGAGTATTGTCAGGTTTTGTCATTTTGTCAACATTAACTATCATTGAAAAATTGTCTAAATCTTGATTTGAAGTACTTTCAGTTATTATTGGGATTTCATTTATTGGTTGATTGGTAATCGGCGAAGGAGTATTTAAGGATTGGTTTGGGGGTTTTCGTGAATTTGGGTTATTATAATAATTAGAGGTTTCGCCTAAAATTTCATCAACATTTTTCCAAAATGAATTATCATTCCAAAAGGAATTAGTTTCTTTAGTATTAATTTCAATTCGCGATAAAGAATCTACGTTATTTGATTTACCTTTTCTATAAAAAATTTGATAATCAAATTCTTCTTATCTAATTTTCCAGCGTAGTAATTTTGAATTAGGTTCTTTTAACGAATGATCGGTTATTATATTAAATCGACGACCATATAAATACGGACGAAAGTATTTAGTTGCCCAAACTATGGCAAGTTACTCTTTTTCGATAGTCAAATAATTTCGTTCGGAATCGTTAAGGGTTTGTAACGAACCGTGCGCGCTGCCTCGTCGGCGCACCCATGCATTTGATTCCCCCATACCTATCCCCAGTAAGCGTAATCGCCCCACTCTCCGAGAGCCGTATAAATTCACGTCCGCTAGCACAGAAAAGACACTTTCCAACGGATCGTTAACCAAGCTAGTAGCTTCCAGCGTGTTGAGCTGAGTGACCGCCTGACTGACTCCTTCCTTAGGAACGACTTACCTTCAGCGCGTTGAGCTGGGTGAGACGTTCAAGGCAAGAACATATCCGTATTACCGACGCTTCGCCTCCAGCGTGTTGAGCTGGGCAACAAGCGAAAGTAGAAAGTCCTGCGTCAGTTCCGCCGTATCTTGAAATCACGAACGTTTGGCTTCTAGCGAGTTGAGCTAAAGGTACGTTTCCTATGCTGCGGCGGACGCACGCGGCTGACGGATCGCGTCAGGCGCTTATGGTTGACGCAGGTTTTGTGTTTCCTGTGGCGCGTCAGTTGCTTGCGAACTTTGATAGAAAGTGGTCAGTTACTTACGATAAAAATAAAATTTATCATGAGCAATAATAATAATGACGTCTTATTGTCATACCTTTTATTGGAAGAAATCGACGAACAGCAGGAAATATTAATGCAACTAAACAATGAAAAAAAAAATTGCTGAAGTCCATCCCATGTTCAAGAGTAGAACTGAAGAGGGATTTTTCAATATCCTCATAAATCAACATTTATTGAAAGATGAGAAAAAATTTCGGGAATTTTTCAGGCTGAACATTGCTCAATTTAATTATATTCTGGATATAATAAAAGAAGATATAACGACAAATTCGTCAAATAAATATCCTTATCCCATAACCCCAGAGGAAAAACTAGCCGTAACTTTACGGTAAGTATTATTTATTTATAACTTATAATTAGGACATAGTATAGATACGTAATTATAATAATACATCAAATCTTATTGCGTTTTTCACTCAGTCCATTTTGTGTTATATTATTTAAAATCGGTTTTTTGATCTCCCCGAATGCAGATGGCATGATGTCTGACGTCACACTTGCGTACAAACATTCGACACATCCGTTGTGGATATTAGTTTTATGCCTGATGAAGGTAGCGTGGCTACCGAAACGTCGCAAACGGATAAAAACGTAGTTTTTATTTTAAACATGCCACCTGCGCTCGGGGAGATCGAAAAAACCAATTTTGCTTAAAATACATCAAAGGTTTTCATATTGTCCCGAGTTATGAATATAAAAATCTGGTTCTTGCATGTTCGAAGGTAATGGTTGCACTGGCGTAATAATAGTAACTGGCGGTGGCGAAGGTGAATAAAAAAAACTACTTCGAGAATTCGATCCTGATAGTGACATTGTAGGATTGTTATTAAGTTCTTCTAACTCAATAACCATTTTCAAACTACGCAATTTCGCTTCGTTTTGGATCTCTCGCTTGAATTTTTTTACGGACATAGCAATACTTTAAAAAAAAATATCGATTTCATCCTCGTCTTTTTTTGTTAATGAATTGATGATTTTGGCTCGTTCGTTTTGTCTTTCCTCCAGCATCCGAGTAAGATTGTCATTAATTTTTTGTTTTTTACTTGAAGGCTGTGAACGTAAACTTTCATTTCATCAGAGGTGAAATGTGAATTTTCAAGCTCATGAGGTAAAAAGGGTGTTTCTGCTATTGTGATTGTATTTTCGGTAGAGGCAGTGTCTTCTTCATTTTGTGTTTCTTGCTCTTCGATGTTTGATGTGCTTCTACATTAAAAAAATGCGGTATTAGTTATAAACAATCGAAAATCTATTAATAATATACTAACAGTCGTTTATGATCCACTTGTTCTAGAAAAGACAACATTTCCAACAGGGGCCAAGGCTTTGATTTACTGGTCGCAGATCCAGTTGAAGCCTTTCCTTTTTTTTCTTTTTCAAATAGGTATCCTTAATGTTGCGCCATCTTTTCTTACAATCATCCCCTGCAAAAAATGTTAAAATAAATTAGGAAATAAATTTTTATGTTTCTATGTTTTCTGCTAACAAATAGGTAAGAAATTTAATCTTTTTTTACAGATTCATGGCGACTGGCGAATCATACCACTCACTGGCATTTGCATTTAGAATATCGCATAGTTATATAAGCAAAATTGTAAAGACAACACTTTTAGTTTTACGGCAGAAATTAATGCCAATCTTTCTACCACCAGTGACACAAGAAGATTTAAAAAAAAAGGCCGAGATGTTTGGACAAAAATGGAATTTTCCCAACTGTTGCGGAGCTATAGACGGCAAAAATATACGAATTTTTTGTCCCATGAAAAGTGGATCGTTGTATTTTAACTACAAAAATTTTTTCCATAGTTTTACTTGCTGTTGTCGATGCTAATTACAAATTCATATTAATTGATGTTGGATCCTATGGTAAAGAAGGTGACAGTGGAATCTTTGACAAAAGCAATATTGGGAAATTTTTTAGAAGCGGAAATATGTTTCCGCCCTCTTGTACCCTACCAAACTCAGACATTATGATGCCCTTTGTCTTAGTGGGTGATGAAGCATTCCGATTAGAAACACACATGATGAAACCCTTTTCTAGACCAACTGCAAGTGCTGATAGTCAAAAAGCTATTTTTAATTATCGACTTTCCAGGGCCAGGAGAGTTTCTGAAAATTCATTTGGCTTGCTGTCTCAAATTTTTCGAGTATTCTATACACCTATTGCTTTGAAGCCAGAGACAACTGACGATTTAATTATTGTAGCATGCTGTCTTCATAATTTTCTTAGAGAAGCTCATTTAGAAGCTCAAAAAAGCCCTTACTACGAATTTGATCCAGCTGAGCTACCACCATCAGACAATTTCATACCGTTAGCTAGGAGGGGAGGTTTTGCAAATATTTACGGTTTTGCTGTAAGAGATTGTTTCATGGATTACTTTAATGGGGACGCAGGATCTGTCATGTGGCAAGATCAACATATCACTAGAACTACATAGAAATATTGTGTGTATTTACTTCTTATAACAATAATAAAAAAACAATGTTTTTGATTTATTATAATTGATATCTTACCTGATCTTATAAATATGTGTATTTACATTTTTCTTATAATAATAATAAGAAAAAACAACGTTTTTGTTTTATTATAATTTATTAATATCTTACCTGATCTTCCTAGAAACATGGCAACCTCTTTCCATGCATTATCTTTAGTTAATTGGTTTTTGTACGAAGGATTTGCCAAATCAAATAGGCAAGGGAACTTCGATACCACTTCCACCAAGTTTTCGTCTTCCGTGCATGAAAATAACACTTTTCCATTGTTTTTAACAGCCATGTGTGAATTTTTGCTTTTAATAACAAACACAAAACACAAGAAAAATGCTGCACTACCGTGCTCTGCGGCTGCGGCTAGACTGCTTGTAGAGAGGTACTGACGCAGCACTGGTCCCGATCTGCGTCAGCCGCACCAAACGCACAGCGGCGGACGCGCTAAAGGAAACGATTGCATTTAATTCTAATTGCGGCATAGAGTTCCGTCAGACGCAATCCGTCAGCCGCGTGCGTCCGCCGCAGCATAGGAAACGTACCTTTAACGAAACGACGGTGTTCTGGATCGTAGATCCTGTCTTGTTTTATCTCCGACTAGGACCGTAGTCCACAGAGTCCGGGATCCGTTGTAATTGCACTCCGATACCGCGGAGCATGTCAATTAGTATACCGTCGAAGGTTCGTTACGTTCCTTTCTGTCACTGTAAAGTATTTGTACATATTGTAAAAAGTTGTATTCATTAGATAAGTTTTAGCGATGTATATAGTCCAGGAATAAATATTTATTTTTACCGACCGTATGCGTTTGCGACCTTTCTTGGATAAATAAATAAAGTCCGATACAGATCCAGAACAGAAAACCGGTGACGTCCGGAAAACACGTCACATAATTTGGCGCCCGAGTATTTTTTTTTGAACCGAAAGGAAACGCTCGAGTATTTTTTTTTGAACCGAAAGGAAACGCCCGAGTAATTTTTTTTTAACAATTTTTTTTATGTGACGTAACACGTCACATAAAATTATGTGACGTGTTTTCCGGACATCACCGGTTTTCTGTTGTGGATCTGTATCGGACTTTAATTATTTATCCAAGAAAGGTCTGAATTAAGGAAACGCAAACGGTCGGTAAAAATAAATATTTATTCCTGGACTATATACATCGCTAAAACTTATCTAATGAAAACAACTATTTACAATATGTACAAATACTTTATAGTCGGAGAGCTAGTAACACGTGTTTCATGAAGTGTTTGATGCACCTTGAAATTTTGTGCCATGTATATATATCGATATAGTAGTTACACAGAAAAGAAAAAAAGATACATTTTTTGTTTTTAACTATATTTTCATCAATGAAAGTGCAAACTTCATTAAAAGCTTCTTCGCGATATTTCAGTTTTTTATGATAGTCGGTTTTAGGTTTATCTTGATATTGACGTAAAGAATTTACGTATTCAGTTGAGTGAGCTTTTACATTTACTGAGTTTTGTAATTGTCGATATACTTCCGTTTCTTCTAGGAATTTTTTGTATGGTTGAAGAGTTTTAAGCAGAGCTTCTTTTTCCATAGAATATAATTGCTCGTGCCGGCCTTTAACTTTTCTGCGAACTTTCTTGCAAAAAATACAAACATCGGTGTTTTTTGATGTTGCATCAAGATCTGCCGTAGTATGTTCAGAATTCTGACCTGAACTTTCTTGAACTTCAGACTGATGATCTTCATTGTTTTCAGCAGACTGGCAATCTTGATTATTTTTGTGACCAACACCCTCCAGAAGCTGAGGTTCCGTCTGTTCAGTTCCCACATTTTCGACAACTCTGTCACTTGATGGGGAAATACCTAAAAAAATAAAACCTTAATAAGAAGTTGTTATGATTATTCTAGCAAAATCTAGGTAAATATCATTAGTAATAGATAAATGCGTGTAGCTGCCTTATTTTATATTTAGTACATAAATATGTTATTTAGAACTTAGTAGAAACTTCGCGAAAATTGATTATATAATGTGTAAAAAAAGGACAGATAATGTGTAAAAAGGAGACAGATATATTTTACTATATTTTTATTCTGGAATGATCGATGATAGACTAAGTAAGAATGTCTTGTCATATATAGGAAAGAAAGAGATACACATATTTTTTCCCAGAAATGACTAATCTCTAGAACAAAACAGAAGCTTCTAGAAGTTTGAAACCTATAAAAGACTGAACAGAGGTCGTTAGAAGGGAGTTTATTATTGGAAGTCAAACAGAGAAGATCAGTGAGTGTGAACTAAGTGAACAAACAGTTTTTAAAAGTGGTTAATACAAAGTATTTAATAGTGACATTAAAAATACAAATTAAAACAATCAAAAAGTAAAACAAAGTAACAAAAGTGACATTAAAAACTAATCAAAAAGTGAAATTAAAATATTTTCGGTTGATAAAAAAGAAGAATATAAGAGTACTTACTATTAATAGTACAATTAAAGGAGCTGTAATCCAACAACACTAAACTACACCAATTTGGAAGAACAAACAAAGAACAATAATCACACAAGAAACCAATCGTCTAACAACACATTTTACCAAAGTCGGAAGTTCCATTATCACTTCGTTCGTCTCCGTTTTTCATAGATCAACTACAGATTTTTCCACCAATCAGGAAGCAGGACTTTACATATCAAGGTCAGATAAAATTGTAAACTTTTAAAATTTTTTTGTAGTAGTTAGTTGAATTTTATAATTTAAAAACGAAGGAATTTACTTGATATTTAATAATTAGTGTATTTGATAATCTTACTTGCCATTACATTAACAACATTGGTTAGTTTAACTTAATTCACATCAAGTAAGTTCTTTTATAATTACTAAAGGCCTTTTTTCTTTTTAATTTTCCTAATTAGTTTCATTATTACTGTTTTCATTTAACTTTTATAATAAATTTATAATTATAATTAATCAAATTTTATTCAAATACCTTCTACCTAATAATCCAATAGAAACTAGCATAACCAAACACCCCTGAGAGAAAAAGATCTTGTTGCTACTATAGAACTTTTAATAATATCAAATATTAATCAATAAGTTTATAAATAAATAAATCAATATATATATATATATATATTATTAAACCAGAATTTTTGGGGTAAACGGCAATGTTTTTTAAGAAAACTCTTTTACTTGTTTTCCAAGCTTTCGAAATACATTTATTTCATTTTCAAGGAATAAGTGTGAGTTAAAACAAAATTGGTGTTAACAACTTGGTAAATATAACATAAAAAAACTATTTTAACTTTAATTTGGAATTTAAAAAAATTTTTAAGTCAAATTATTTATAAAACAAAATAACGTCATAAAATTAGTAATTTTCGAGCGTATTTTGTTTTTCATAACCTCACTTACATCAAATTTTTAAAAAATTGACTTTTTAATTAGACACTTTCAGACCTTATAATTGTTACAAAAACTGAAAATTTACATATTCTAATATGATCAGATAACTTTTATTTTTAATGACACCGCTTATATTAGCTTTTATTTACTTTTTAAATTTACTACGTCATAACGATTCAAATACAAAATTTATCAAATAGACGAATTAATAACATCCAAAATCATTAAAGAACGACTTAAAATTAATTACCTTACAACAAAATACAATTATAACAAATAGTAATATCAATTAATCATCTAATATTAAGTTTATGTCTTTCCGCTACAAGCACATCTTTTAAGTTTATAATCCGCAGTTTTTTTTTTTTAACCACCACTTCACTATTTACAGTGTTTTTCATTGAATTTATCATTCATAATGTCCTTGACTAAGCTTTAATTAAACAGTCTTAGCTTGTAAACAAAAACATCACTTTCTTACAGTTTTATTCTTTCATGTAATATATTTCAATATCTTTATTTTTAGATTCTGTCTCAAGTATTGTATTTCATCAAATCTGAGATGTACCAGAACATAGGAAGTACTGGACTTGTACTGTCATCCGATACATCATAATACATGACTCATCACTTGATGCTTAATTGAATTTGAAAATATTGTTTGGGGTAAGTAAAATTTATTTATCAAATTATAATAATTGTCTTTGATTTATTTATTTTGCTCTAATATCTTAAATTAGTTTGTTGAGGTTTAAATTTTTGTACCTTATATTACTAACTGAATACAGTTGAATATTCTCTACCTTATATAATAATTTTTAAATAACCTACACCTACTTGTTCTTATTTTATAACCACCTATTAAAAAAAACATTATTGAACTTATTATTATTTTTAACATTAATTATAACTTATTTGGATTTTAATCTACTAATAATCTTTAATACTTTAATACTACTTTAATCTTACTAATATTGTATTCCTATGATTCATTATTAACATATTCTAATACTTATTTACTTTTTTTTAAATTTTTAGCTTAAACAAAATAGGATCTTGGACTTTGATTCTTGGATCGACTACTGGTGTTAGTGCTCATTCTTATGAACTCATTTTATCAAGATAGTTTTGTGTTCTTGTGTGAATTAAGATTTACTGGATTGGCTCAAATAAAGAAATTTTTGGTGTATTGATCATTTAATGAAAAGATTCGAAAGTCACATTCATGTTTAATAATTTATTTCAATTCAAATCATATATTAGGTAAGTTGTATTTATGATTATTTTAAAACATTACAAATTTCCCCCAATTTAATTTTAACAAATTATTACTCGGTAATAATTTTTAAAATTTAATTCCCATTTATTGTCTCTAGATTTATTGTAATTCAAATCCTACTTAGTTATTTTTTTTTTTTTCTACATATATCTTTTATTGTACCTTATAAACAATTTTCAGTAATATCTAACATAAATTCTAATTCATTTGGTTGTATTTAACTACTAACTATTTATAGATAATTCCTACTTTAATTCCTAATTTTAAATACAATATAATATTTACTTATTCTAATACCTACATCTTAAACTATCTTATATTTTAAATTTAGCTAGATTTTTAAAATGTTGTTTCATTGGTGGTATGCGTATAAGTTTTTAACGTTTACCTTTCCCCTTAATAAATTATTATATGGATTTCTTAGAATATAACTGTTTTCGTATGCTTTTTCAATTATAAATGGTCCTATAATTGGTAATTTTAATTTTGCACACTGATTATTTCTTTTGTTAGCTACCTGTAGTGACCTTTCAATTACCCAATCCCCTTCTTTGAATATTGTTGGTTTCTTTAAATTTTTGTATCTTGTTAAATATCGTTATGCATTTCTTTTTAACTTAATATGAAATATTTTTTAATTAAATTACTATTTTGCTCTAATTTTGTACAACTACTAGTGAATTGATATATGATTTGTTACTTCTTCGAATTATTCCTTCAATCTATAAGATTTCTTATTCTCTCTTCACTCTTTTCTTTTAACTTTAATGGTACAGGATATATTTTCACCTTAAACTCCTCAACATCTCTCACCTCCATATTATATTCATGTTCGGTAGCTTCTTTTGGCTCCTTAAACATCAAACACTATACTTCATCAACAAATCTCCTACAATATTGTAATATATTCCATTACAAACAAATCATCATTTTCAAATACATCTTCTTCTTTCTTCTATCTACTTCATACTTATAACTTTCTTCTTTATCATCTTCATAATCATTTCTAATATAATTAATATCCTTCTTACTATCCTCTACTTCTTCTATCATATCCATTGACATCCATATACCATTTAGTCATACCTTCTTCTGTTCTTCATAATTAATTATAGTTTCTAATTGTTCCTATGTATCATTTAATATTATCATATCACTATCCAAATTAAACACATCTAGTAGTTTACAATTTATTATGATTTCAATATAGATTTATTTTAATATCATATTTATTTATTTATTCCACATAACTTTTGTTTTTAATACCAGTTACTATTATATTTGGAATTTTATTTCATTATTCTTTAATATTATTTAGTTTTGAAATTGATTTTGAATCTATTAATGATGTTTTGTTTCTTATATTAATTAAAATTTGTAACGGTTTGTCATAATTTTAATCTTGAATATGCAATAACTCATTAGAATGTAATTGATTTAAGTTTCATTTAAATTAGTATAATTAATATAACAGTTTATCATAATTTTTACCCTTGAATATGCAATGACCATTATAATATAATTGATCTAAGTTTTATTTAAGTTAATATAATTGATTGGAGTGGTATTATAAATTTAAAATAATACACAACATTTTAAAATTCATAACAACAAAAAAAAATACCTACTACCTACAAATATAATTAGCAATATTATTTACACCTTGCTACTACCTTACCCCTGCTCAATAAAATATTCATTTTCTTTTTCAGCTTCTTCCAATTTCTTTCTACAAGTCTCTTCCTGGTTTTAGTTGCTTTCATTATCATGTGTAACTTTTTAGCATCATTTTGTTTTCTCATTCCTTTAAATTTTCCAACATCGGTGTTCATATTCATTTCTTCATCTTCTTTCTTTGTTTCCATATGTTTCCTTTTATTTAATTGTTCGGGTAAATTTTTTATCTTCTTATTTTCTTTCACATCTATGATTATACTTAAATTAATCTTATTCTCATTTTCATCCGGGTCATATTTGATATAAGTTTGCATTAATTTATTCATTTTAATCTTCTCAATTTCAACATCTTTATCTTTGTTTCTGTCAATTTCTTCTAAAATTTTATTGTTTGCTTCTGCATATTCCTCCTTTTCAAATACTTTTTCTTCTTCATTAAACTTTTCCATATCTCCTTTTTGGCTTACTATTTGTATCTTCAAATTCTCTCTTTCTTTACCAATATTTTCTATAATCTCTTCTTTTAAATCTTTTCCATTGTTCCTATTTAAATTATAATTAATTTTGTCCAACTCTTCCTCATTTTCATCATATTTCTTCTCAAACATCTTATTCATTTCTTCTTTAATTTCTTGTTTTGTATTTTTAATCTCTTCTTGTAATTTCTCATTTTGTTCCCCCATTTCTTCCTTTGATTCATCAAACTTCTTATTAAATGTGTCGTTTAAATCTTCTTTATTTTCTTTAACTTCTTTCTTCAGTTCTTCTTTAGTTTCACCTAATTCTTTATCCATTCTTCCTATATTTTCTTCATTTTCATCACATTTCTTCTCAAACATCTCATTCATTTCTCTTCTGTTTTTATCAAATATGTTAATCACATCTTCATGATGTTTGTCTATGTCTTTCATTAAATCTTTATTAAATCTATCTAATTTCTTGTCTATCTCTTTCAACAATCTCCAGATTTCATTATTTTCATCCTCCGTCCAATGCATTTTACCCATTTTTACAATTTTGATTAAGTTTTATTAAATATTGAATATAAAATTTTGTTCTAAATAATTTTAATAGTCAATTAATTACTTTAACCAATCAATTTATTATTAGAGCCCCACGTTGGGCGCCATTTTTGTAATAAATTACAATTAAATATTAATGATAATAATTGTTATAATATAGTTTATAATTGATGTGGTTATCTAATTTGTCGTTTTTATAATTTTAAATTTTTATTTAATTTTTTTTTAACTTTGTGGGGCTATATTTTATGTTTATTAATGTTTCAAATTTATTCAGTATTTATTTAACTCAAAACACCTCAAAATTTCTTTATTTTGTTACCATTATATTGTTAAAAAATTTATTCTCAAACTCTAAATATGAAATTTTATTATTATAGTTTTAGATTTGATCTACTTAAATCAATTTTCAAAATATGAAAGACTCTTATCAACAGAAGTCGGTTCTAATAAAATTAAAATCTAATGATACAACTATTTATTTAATTTTTTAATTTAAAATTTTTATTACACCCTATACCTAGTGAATAATGCGGCTATGGTGTTTTCGTGCGCATCAACGCTTGTAATCACGTGATATTTTACCGTTACATCTATCCCTAGATCGACATTCGACGTTATTGTATTATGTCGTTGGTTATAGTTACTGTGATAAAATTATTATGTTTGAATCATATTGTGTTAGAATATTGTTTATAAAAGATATTGAAATATGCTACTTACAATAATTTATAGGAGTTATGAAAGTGATATTAATGAATAATGTTGAAAAACATACCGTAAATTCACTCGCTGCTAAGGATGAAAGATGAAAAATCCTCCGTGATGCTCGGCTTCTTACCAGTATATCACCTACAACATGTGCAAGCACTTCCTTGGATAGATACCAAAAGGATTAAACCACTGGATGCGATATCTCCATGACTTCTACAGGGTTTCTTTATTATTATCACAGGTTAGTAAAAAAATTTATTTTTTTCTTCTTAGGATAGGATATTTTATTAACAAATGTGTAATTTCCAGTTATAATTTCCAATTGGTTATGTTTTAACAAGTTAATAATACAGTTTAAAAATTATTGTGCCACCATCTTTATTTTTTAACAATAGTCGGCCATTGATTTATGATAATTTTAATAAAGACTGACGTGGATTGGCCTTTTGATGAATTTAGAATGCTCCCGATTTTCATTTTCCAAGGGCTTATATACCCTCGTCCAAAAAATCCGAAAATGGCTGCCTTTTCGAGCGTATTTTGTTTTTCAAACCCTCACTTACATCAAATTTTTAAAAAATTGACTTTTTAATTAGACACTTTCAGACCTTATAATTGTTACAAATCAAATCTGTTTAGCTTATTTCATTATGAAATAACATTTTAAGAATTTTAAAATCGAATCTTCCCTATTAAAAATGCTGACTTTATGGAGTAAACAATGTCGGCCATTTTGACAATTATCAATATTAAATTTAACAATTATGAGCTAATATCTCTTTTTGGCCATTAATTTTAACAAAAACTGAAAATTTACATATTCTAATATGATCAGATAACTTTTATTTTTAATGACACCGCTTATATTAGCTTTTATTTACTTTTTAAATTTACTACGTCATAACGATTCAAATACAAAATTTATCAAATAGACGAATTAATAACATCCAAAATCATTAAAGAACGACTTAAAATTAATTACCTTACAACAAAATACAATTATAACAAATAGTAATATCAATTAATCATCTAATATTAAGTTTATGTCTTTCCACTACAAGCACATCTTTTAAGTTTATAATCCGCAGTTTTTTTTTTAACCACCACTTCACTATTTACAGTGTTTTTCATTGAATTTATCATTCATAATGTCCTTGACTAAGCTTTAATTAAAAAGTCTTAGCTTGTAAACAAAAACATCACTTTCTTACAGTTTTATTCTTTCATGTAATATATTTCAATATCTTTATTTTTAGATTCTGTCTCAAGTATTGTATTTCATCAAATCTGAGATGTACCAGAACATAGGAAGTACTGGACTTGTACTGTCATCCGATACATCATAATACATGACTCATCACTTGATGCTTAATTGAATTTGAAAATATTGTTTGGGGTAAGTAAAATTTATTTATCAAATTATAATAATTGTCTTTGATTTATTTATTTTGCTCTAATATCTTAAATTAGTTTGTTGAGGTTTAAATTTTTGTACCTTATATTACTAACTGAATACAGTTGAATATTCTCTACCTTATATAATAATTTTTAAATAACCTACACCTACTTGTTCTTATTTTATAACCACCTATTAAAAAAAACATTATTGAACTTATTATTATTTTTAACATTAATTATAACTTATTTGGATTTTAATCTACTAATAATCTTTAATACTTTAATACTACTTTAATCTTACTAATATTGTATTCCTATGATTCATTATTAACATATTCTAATACTTATTTACTTTTTTTTAAATTTTTAGCTTAAACAAAATAGGATCTTGGACTTTGATTCTTGGATCGACTACTGGTGTTAGTGCTCATTCTTATGAACTCATTTTATCAAGATAGTTTTGTGTTCTTGTGTGAATTAAGATTTACTGGATTGGCTCAAATAAAGAAATTTTTGGTGTATTGATCATTTAATGAAAAGATTCGAAAGTCACATTCATGTTTAATAATTTATTTCAATTCAAATCATATATTAGGTAAGTTGTATTTATGATTATTTTAAAACATTACAATATATATATATATATATATATATATATATATATATATATATATATATATATATCAAATATATATATATATATATATATACATATATATATATATATAAATATCAAATATATATACATATATATATAAATATCAAATATATATATATATTGTAATAAATTACAATTATTATGTATGTACAGATTGTATAAATATTGTTATTATTGATGTAATTATTAATTTTGTTGTTTTATAATTTGAAATTTTTATTTTTAAAGTTTTGTGGGGCTATAATTTATGTTTAAATTTGTTTCAATTTTTATTTAATCCTTTTTTAATCTAAAACACCTTAAAATTTCTTTATTTTATTGATCCTTCTGTTTGTAGAAAAAAATTATGTTATTAAATTCAAAATATGTAATTTTATTTATCATTTATTATTAAATTTTATATATCAAAATCAATTACTTAGCATTATAGACTCATAAACTCAGTAGTCGGTTCAAATGTAAGATTTAACAATATTTTATTTATTAACTTTGTTTTCCCTAAAAGAATAATATACCCTTGATCTCTTCAATGATACGGCTATGGCAGATTTTGTGCGCATCAACCCCCGCACATAGAAACACGTGATACTTAACGGTTATTTCTGGGGTGAAAGTTGTCGAGACGCGTGTCGTGTGTCTATTAATCGTCATAAAATTCTTAGTGATACAGTGTTCTCAGACCCAAATTATAAAAATTTTTGTTTAATGATATTGAAATATATTATTCACAATGTTTATAATATTTATGAAAATGATATTGGTGAATATAGTTAAAAAAACATACCCTAAAGCACTTGCTGCTGACGGTGAAGGATGGAAATTTTTCGTAGCGGCTTCCCAGATTCGGCCTTCTTCCAATGGTAATTTACAACACGTACAAATGCTTCCTTGGACGGATATTAAACAGGATTATGACCACCGGATATTATTTCTCCTTGGTTTCTTCCGGAATTTTTAATTATAGCTACAGGTTAGTCAAAAATATTTAATTTTTTTTTCTTCTTAGGATTTTATTTTATTAGCTGGTACACAATTTCTATTTACAATTTTCCAATAAGCTTCGTTTTTTAAAATATATTATATAATTGATCATGTTAATTGTCAGCCATTTTTAATTTTTAACAGTCATCCGCCATTGTTTTTATGATGATTTTCAAATAGACTGACGTGGATTGGCCTTTTGATAAATTTAGAATGCTCCCGAATTTTCTTTTCCAAGGGCTTATATACCCTCGGTCAAAATTTCATAATGGCTGCCTTTTCGAGCGTGTTTTGTTTTTATATAACCTCTCTTACATCAAAATTTTGAAAAATTGACTTTTTAATTATACATTTTCTGACCTTAAAATTATTACAAATTAAATCTGTACAATTCATTTCATTATAAATTAACATTTTTAGAATTTTAAAATCAATCTTTCTTTATTAAAACAGCTGGCTTTTTGGAGTAAACAATGTCAGCCATTTTGACAATTATTAATATCAAATTTAACAATTGTGAGCTAATATCTCTTTTTGGCCAATATTTTTAACAAAAAATGAAATTTTACATATTAAAATATGATCAGATAACTTTTATTTTCAATGAAACCGCTTATATTAGCTTTTATTTGCTTTTAAAAATTTACTATGTCATAGCGATTTACATACAAAATTTATCAAGTAAACGAATTAATAATATCCAAAAACATCAAAAAATAACTTAAAATTAATTACTTTACAAAAACATACAATTACAACAAATAGAAACATCAATTAAACATCTAATACTAAGTTTAGGTCTTTCTCATACAAGCACCTTTTTAAAGTTTATAGTCAACGTTTTTAATCACCACATCACTATTTATAGTGTTTTTTCATTGAATTTATCATTCATAAAGTCTTTGATCAAGCTTGATTAAATAGTCTTAGCTTGTAAACACAAACATCACTTTCTCACAGCTTTATTCTATCATGTAATATATTTCAATATCTCTCTTTTTAGATTCTGTCTTAAATAGTGTATTTTTATCAAGTCTGAGATGTTCAGGACATAGGGACTACTAGACTTGTATTGACATCCGATACATCATACTACAAGACTCATCATTTGATATTTAATTGGATTTGAAAATATTGTTTAGGGTAAGTAAAATTTATTTATCAGATTATAATCATTGTCTCTGATTCATTTAATTTGCTCAAATATTTAAATTAGTTTGTTGAGATTTAAATTTTTGTATCTTATATTACTGACTGTATACAGTTAAATATTCTCTACTTCATATAATAATTTTAAATAACCTATACCTTACTTATTCTCATTTTATAGCTACTTATAAAAAAAATATTATTAAAATCATTATTATTATTAACCTTAATTATTACTTATTTAGCTTTTTGATCTAACTAACTTAATATAACTAATATAGTTGGTTTCTTACTAATATTGTATTCCTATGATTTATTATTAACATATTCTAATACTTTTTTTTTTTTATTTTTATTTTTTAGCTTAAACAAATTACTGTTTTGGATTTTGAAACTTGAATCGACTACTGGTGTTAGAATTCATTCAAAATAAACTTGTTTTATCAAGATGGTTGTTTTTTTAGTGTGTTAATAACGCTATACTGGATAGGCTCTAATAAAGAACTTTTTGGTGTATTAATCATTTAATAAAAAGTTTTGTAAATAACATCCTTGTTTAATGGTTTACTTCAATTCAAGTTATTTATTTGGTAAGTTATATTTACTATTATTTTTTAAAACATTACTATATATATATATATATATATATATATATATATATATATATATATATACAACAAATTTAAACTTGAGGAAACAGCCATATATATATATATACATATCAAATATTGCGATCGCGGCGTGAGGCGTGACTCTGTTCGGGTTAGGTAAATAGACAGAACAGAAACTGAAATACAGTAAAGTTGAACAAAAATAAAATATTTATTTCTTTAAAGAGTAACTTTTAGATACCAGGTATTATACGTATATCAACATCAACTAAAAAAAATAATTAAACTAAATATCATTAAACTCTTCAGCCTTTCTTAATTCCGTTGTTTGACATTTGTAGTTTATGAATACGTAATGGTACTTAGTACATTTAAAAAAAAAAACATCTAGGCTTTAATATTGTTATGTCTTATTACTTCCATACTTGGTCTAGCCTTAATACTACCTAAACATCAGGTACCTAGCTACAAACAAACAAATAAATTTCTTATAAGACTAGAAAAAAAAAGAACTCTTCTATCTCTTGTGTATGGAACATAGACAATTTTATTCCTGTCGTATGTATTGGCAATTGGCATTTAAAAATAAAATCATCTGGGTGTTTTTGTCACTTAGCCTATTTCTTCGTTCTGTTAAGACTTGTCCTGCCTTTGAAAACAAGCGTTCACAAGGAACTGATGTTGCCAAAGTACACAATTTGTCACGAGCAATTTTAGATAAAATCGGTAGCATCTGCTTGTGTTCCCGCCACCACAGAAGAGAATTGTTTTGGCGAGGTAAAATATCTTCTTCAAGATATCTTTGCATCTCAATAATGGCCCGTGACGTGGATGTACCTTTTGGTTGAGCAGCGGCAATAGTTTTATCAAAAGCACCCCAAATTGACATATCATCATCTACGTCCATATTTTGTGGAACAGATACTGTCTCTGAATTCTCTGATTGCTTAAAATCGTCAGTATTTTTTTGACGTTGTTGGGTTTCTTTAGTTATTTTTTCTGCTATTATTGTTATTAAAATTTTTTTAACGCTCTCAGCGATATAGGGATTGGAAAAGGCCAAATGTTTAAATTTTGGATCAAGAAAACTGCTCATCCCCAACGTTTTACTTAGTTCTATATTTCCAAGACGATTCTGAAATCCTGATTTAAGACGTTGCACTACGTTAGCCACTGGTTCGGATAACTGTTTCTTCGATAATTTTTCTAAAACATCATTTAGACCATTGCAAAGTGGTATTACTAATGAAGCCGTACAATACTTTTCTCCGCTAAAAGTTTTTGTGGCATCCCTGAACGGATTTAAAACTGAGCATAATTCTTTTAAAATATTCCACTCTGAGGGTTCAAGCACAGGAAGTTGTTTCTCTATAATTGCTACAGTACTTTTAACAGCTTCCTCTAGTTGAATAAATCTTTCTACCATTTCAAGAGTAGAATTCCATCTGGTAGGCACTTCCAAGATTAATTTTAAGGGATTATTTCCTAAGTTTTGTTGATATTTCAATAGCTTATCAGTTGAAATATTACTTTTTCTAAAATGGGTTACTATCTGTCGAACTTTTCCTATAATTTGTATTATTTCATCATTTTTTAACCCATCTTTTACTAAGAGATTTATTGTATGTGCCACGCATCCCATATGTTCCCATCCTATATCATGTATGGCTCTTCGTATATTTGCAGCATTGTCTGACACTGCAAATATTATCTTATTTTCTATATTCCATTCTTTACATACTCTTTTGAGATCTGCTGCTAAATTGTCTGAAGTGTGTCGCAAATCAGAAGATGAACATTCCAACAAAATTGATTTTAAATTAAAATTTTCATCAACAAAGTGTGCTGTCACTCCAATATAGCTAACAGTGTTTATAAAAGTCCATGCATCTGTTGTGATACAAAATGTAGTTTCACTTCCACTATTTATTGGTAATTTAACATTATTTACGCATTCTTCATACATAGCAGGTAGCAAAGATTTCGATATAACAAATCTGGATGGTTTCCAGGATTTAAAATTGATACAAATTCTTTAAAGCCACTGTCTTCTACGATAGAAAATGGTTGAAGGTCTCTGACGAATAAATTCATTAGTATTTTATCAATTTTGTCCTTGGATTTAATAGAAATTTTTGTGGGTAGATAGCTTTCAACCTTTGCTTGTCGAAATTTAGTTACTGCTGTTTGCTGATTTTTAGAAGTGCTCGATGCACTAGCTGCTTGCAAATTTTTTGGGGGTTCATGTTGATGGGAGCTTGAAACTAGACTTTCATTTTTATTATACGTCATTGCTTAGCGCTTGATCTTCACTATTTTTAGTTTGATAATTGTCAACCTGTAAACATAAACATCGAAACAATCAGCATAGTTAAGAACTTTCGATATATTTTGTTTAATTAACTTACAATATATTTGTTGTGGGCATTTACTTCAGCTGGAGTTAAGATCGTGACTGTTGGATGCTTAGTCTTTAAATGTTTTTTTAAATTAGATGTACTAGTCTTATATGACAATCTAATCTTGCACATATTACAAGTCGCGTAGTTTTCATTCTCCGGTTCAAAATATTTCCACAATTGACTTGTTTTTCTCTTGCTCATTTTTAATTCACTTTATTAGAATAAAGAAATGTTGGAATTATACCTAACCTACGCTACAAACTGTCAATCACACAAAAATTGCTACTTGCTACTAAATGATTCCCAATACTCCGATTTCACGGACCTGATATACATACTTATTAAAATATTGTGAATTCAATTAGTTTTCAAAGTCCGTAAGGCACGATTTCGCATATTGCACGTGTTAATCTTATGGTGTGAAGCGAAATTCAACTTTACTTCTCTACAAATGTCAACAAGGCATGATGTCGCTTGCAGTCTATGTCAAGTCTTATGGTGATATGCAATAATCGACCATATTGAAATATAAAAACGTGATTTTTTAACAGACAGAAGACGATAGGAAACCCGGCAATATTGTGCCGTGGCTGTGATCACGTCACGCTTTTCTACGAGATCAGGTAACAGTCGTGATTCGTGAATTCTAGATATCAGTTACTAAATAACAGTTCGTGATATCTCGCTCATTACTACTCGTGGATGCTGACTACAATTTTACATTTGTTGATGTTGGTTGCCAAGGCAGGATTTCAGACGGTGGTGTCTTCAAAAATACAACACTTTATAACAAACTTGAAAACGACGCTTTGGGCCTACCTAAAGATTCGCTGTTACCTAACCTCAATAAAACAATGCCATACGTTTTTTTAGCCGACGAAGCATTTGCTTTGACAAATCATATAATGAAGCCATTTTCTGGATTACATGCAAGGGGAACAATCCAAAGAACATTTAATTTTCGACTTAGTCGAGCAAGAAGGGTAGTAGAAAATGTTTTTGGAATTTTGTCGGCAGTGTTTAGAGTACTAAGAAAACCATTATTGCTAAGTCCTGAAAAGGCACAAACGGTTGTTATGGCAACTGTTTATCTACATAATTTTCTCAGAAATGGGAGTTCTAGAAATGTTTACACGCCACAAGGAACTTTCGATCAAGAAGACGAGCAGGGCAATCTTATCCCTGGTAATTGGAGACAAGGAAATAATCTTGGAACATCACTTTTGCCTATCAGAAATATAGCACGGAAGTCAGCGAGTACGGCGAAAGAAATTCGTAATAGTTTTGCACAGTATTTAGTAAATAATAGAGAGTGAAATTTATGTATATCTTTTTTTTTATAGATGAACATGTTGTACCTATTATTAAAGCCATATGTTAAAGCAATGTATTAAAATAGTACTTTTTTGCTTTATACCTAGACCTACTTTTTTAAATCAATATACGTACCTCTACTGTATCAACTGTTTTCCTCGGTTCGTCTCTGTCCAAAAGAAATGCCAAGCGTGGAAAGGCAAACCATTTTGACACATAAATTTCATGCCTGGCTGTAAAAAAATTGATAATTGTTATTAATCATGGACAGATCCATCTTGCGTTTAGATATTGTGTTTAGGTTATTTATTGTGTTTGCATTATTATTATTGTGTTTAGGTTACGATTTGTACAATTAGTACCTTTTCCAGTTCCTACAGATTGTTTGCCCTTCGCCTTCTCTCTTCTAAAACTTGCAAGAATGCTATCCATCTTTTTCTTGGCTTCTCCAGGGGCACATCCTAAATTATTGTCAATTATTGTCCAGGCATCAAATTTTTTTACTTT
Source organism: Ophraella communa (assembly GCA_035357415.1). Lineage (NCBI taxonomy): Eukaryota > Metazoa > Arthropoda > Insecta > Coleoptera > Chrysomelidae > Ophraella > Ophraella communa. The sequence continues at coordinate 1,008,375 of CM068979.1, read as the reverse complement.
ATTCCAGAACGTTCTCGCATCATCTGTCTGCTTCGCGTCTGGGTCATAGCGCCAGGGGCGTACTCGCACAACAATACAAAAGAAATATGATATGCTGGTGTCGGCTTATTTTATATGATCTTCTGGAAAGAGGGTGACATAATTCCTCCCCCGAAGATTCAGCTTCCGTGGGCTGCGGCTAAGGAAGTTGAACATCTTGGAATTGGTTTTCTTGAGCTGGTTTTCTTCGCTGAAGTTTCTTGAAGGCCATAATTAGACATAATATAAGAAGAAGACAATAAATGATAATTGTCCATGAACTTGGAATGTAAGACGGCGTATAAGTTTCTAGAATTGGAGTATTTTCAATAACTCTTTCTCAAAGAGTATTAAGATCATCAAGATTAATTTGTGGAAGACTGAAGTTATTATTTTGATTTTTAATAGGGAGTTGATTGGAAATTGTTATTTTTGGAATCAATATTGGTTGACTTTCGAATTCTATTGGACCATTATTTGTTATCACTTCAGAGTCTGTGATTATTTGACAGGATGCTGGGATATTAGCTAAATAGGTGCCGCTGTATGTAACGATTTCTTCTTGCTGCAAACATTTTAACCTAATGTTTATTTTCTTGTGAAGGACCACAATCCATTGATTGGAATTTTCCAGTCTCTTGAATATTGGTTGGGAATTGCTAAATTGGAACTTGAAGACAATTGGAACTGGTCTTGAAATCTAGGATTTGAATTTCACTTGGGCTACTGGAATGAGTTTGTTGTAAGCTGACTTCGTCGCATATATATTCTTGCTTAGTTAGTTTTGTGCATGTTTCGTCCAAAAGTTTGTAGTACAATTTATTTTTTATTAAAAATTTATTTTGAGGGATTATTACATTAAACTGACTCTCACTTTGAACAGGTATGGGATATAAATGGTACAAATCTAAATTAAAACTATGTGTTATAGGAACACGTAAAATATATGTAATCTTACTATTTATTATATAATAGGAAACTTTTATTAAACTTTCAAAGATTGGAATGTTACTTAATTTTAATTTTATTGGCATTTGATTTTCATTGAGATTTTTATATATTTTTTCTAAAAGTTTAAATAATTCGCTGGGTTTTATTATACTAGGATGCATGATTCCTACTTTTGTAAATGAAACTGAATTTTCTATATCTTGTAGAATTGAATTAAGCATTTCATACATATTTAAAATTTGGAAGATAATATCTCTTATGAAGGCATTAGCTTCAAAATTAGCTTGATTACTTACATATAATTCTATTGATTTTAATTTACGTTCCAATAAAATTTCATTACGATTTATTTGTTGAATACTTTTATTAAATTTATCTATTAGAGAGATAGCTACTGAATTTTGAATTTTAATTTTATTTGTTAGTTGATTTTGATTTTCTTGAAGTTGTTTAATAAGGCTATCGTAACGTTCACCATCGGTGACATCTAAATTTCCACTAATAGTTTTAAAAATTGAACCGAGGCCATTGATTAAACCTCGTTTGGTTCTGTTAGAATAAGGCAACAATTCAGTTTATTTTGCTTCTACTTTTCTCTGACTTAACTTTAAAAAACGCTTTTGATTTGTTATTTCTTCTTGATATATTTTATTTTTAGTTGCCGAGTTAAGAATTTGAAATGTTTTAGTTTTAAGGTTTTGAAACTGTGTTACTAAAGGATTTATATCATAATAATAAAAAATAGTGTGATAGTATTCAGTTACTTTCGCTGAGCCAAGTTTCAAGGGCAAAAGACCAGGGTTATCTTGAAAATTTCGAAGTGTAATTGTCTCTTGGAATCCGAGAATTCCGGGAAATCTGAAATAGTAATTAGGTGTCAAATGAATATATTCGTCTAAGTGAACGTTTTATATTACTCATAACTTTTAAAATACAAACTTTAAACTTTATTTTTAAAAACTTTTATTTAATTTGAAAATTACAATTTATATTTACGTTTGATGTTAATAGTTACAATTATAATTACTGACTGACTAAAAAGTGAAACAAGAAATAAAAAGTAAACGTTCTCATGCTGATAAGGCGTCATCCGATTACCATCCTGTGAGAACTGCTACTCATCGGTTTCTGTGGGAATCGTCGTTATAACTCCTCCCTTCGTAAATTCGACTTACGTAGCTAGCGAGGAAGTTGAACTGTGGGGTCCAATTGGGGTGAATTTTCTTTGGTAGACTTGCAGTATTTGGGTGCCCATTTCTTGTAGATACAGAATAAGGTGCCCAGGATTAGAAATCCATAAATCAATATGGTCCATATACTTGGTATTTTTGAAATGTTTTTGAAAGTTAATTGAGGTTGATTTTCCATGAATTTATTTCTTAAAGATTGTAGACTGTCGAGTTCGATGTCTTCCAAGTGAATATCTAGATTGTCTGAGATTGAGTGAGGAGTACTATTGTCGAAGTTTAATAGTAATATCGGTTGGCTGGAACGGGTAGATAACTGTTGATTACTAATTGTTGTTTGAAGAGTTTTTACTTGGCATCCTTGAGGAATTTCTAATAGATAAGTGCCAGGAGTTAAGTATTTAGTTTCTTCTTGGTTAGGACATCTAAGGTTTACAGTATTTTGAGCTGGAATGGTATACAACCAATGGAAATTATTTAATTGTTTTAAAAGTGGATCTGATATTTTAATTCTGGTTTTTTGACAATTGGTGGTATTCTTCATATTGAGTAGATTTGTTTCGCAGGGTTGGTCCTGTTGGGTAGCTTCTTGCAAATTTATTCTCGGGCAGACATATTGCTGTGGGAGAGTTTCTGTGCAAGGTTTGCTTGAATATGCGAAGTTGACGTTATTTGTAATTAAATATTTATTTCGGGGTATTATTACTTTAAACTGACCTGCTTCTGGTATTGGAGCCGAAAATAAATGGTAGTAATTAAATTTTTTGGGGTATGTTATAGGAACGTTTAGAATATAAGTAATTTTGTTATTATATGAATAACAATCTATTTTTATTAATTTCTCGAAAAGTAATATATTATCAAATTCGATTTCCAAAGGCAATTCATTTTTTGAAACAATATTTTCTAAATTTTTTAACTGATTAAACAAATCTGTGGTTTTAATTATACTTGGGTGCATAACTTGTAATTTGGCAAATGTTATTGAGTTTTCTATCTCATTTAATACTGAATTAATAATTTCGTACATATTTATTATTATGTTTATGGCTGATTTAATATGTAAGTAATATTCGTTATAAGATTCTTTATTTAATAAATTCTGAATGAATTTTATTTTTGTTTCTATGATTTTTTCATTATTTGTTATTTGTCCAATAGTTTTTTTTCGAATTTATTAATAAGTGAGACTGATAATGTATTTTGTGTTCTTATTTTGTTAGCTAAATTATTTTGATTCTTTTGCAATTCTTTGATAAGAGTTTCGAACCTTTCTCCATCATTGGAATCTAAGTTTCCAGTAATAGACTTGAAAATTGATCCTAAACCATTAATTAAACCTCTTTTTGTCCTTAGGGGATGAGGAAATATTTCTGTTATTTTATTTTTTATCGAAGATTCTGTAAAATCTAATAACTTACAATAATTTGTTATAATATCGTCAATTTGATGGTTTTGATTAGCAAGAACTCTAATTTTTTCAGCTTGGATTTGTATTTTATTTATTTCTAAAATAATTGGATTCAAATCATAATAATGTATTAGTGCATGATTGTACATTTCAATCTTAGCGGTTCCTAGTTTAAATGGTAACAGACCGGGGTTATCAACTAAGTTTCTAATTCTAACTTTTTCCTGGAGTCCTTTAGTTCCAGAAAATCCGAAATAAAAGAGAACACTACATTCTAATTTATTAATGATATCTTATTTTAATCTTATAATACTAATAAAAAAATTTTAGTTATCTTTAGGTTCATTAATTTTCCGGGGACGTTTCAAGTTATCCATATGTATCTTATCTTTATGTTCAGTGGAAACTGTTTTTGTTTTAAGATTTACGTTTTTTAATTTTACCGGTTTAGAATATTTGTTGGCATGTTTCTGACGAATGTGCTTTTTAATATAAACTTTATGAGTGGGTTTGAATATTTCAGGTTTATCTCTTTTTGTATTTAATTTAGTAATTATTTTTTCCTTTTGACTAATTAGATCAGTATTAATTTTCGAGTACAGTAATTTAGTTTTTTTCTTATGATTATTAATGTAATCGTTTAAAAACATTTTGTTTAGGTCCATATCGTAAACGTCATTATTATTAATGTGTCCGTTAACTATGTCTATTGGTTTTAATTTGGTAGAGGAATGAATTGAATGATTATACGCAAGTATTGCATACAACATCTTCATTTTAATCGGAGTCTTCGAAAACCCTTTAGTATTTAGAAGTCTTATGTGCTCTATTAACGTTGAGTGGAACCTCTCAATTTGTCCATTGGATTGGGGATGATTTGGTGAGGTAAAATGAATTTGGATTTTATGAAGGTTTAATAACTCGGTTAACAGGAAATTTTTAAATTCTGTACCGTTGTCAACTATAATTTGTTTTGGGATACCATGATGAGAAAAGAATTTAATCAAGTTGTCCACTACTTCGGTACTAGAGGCTGAATTTATATGATAGGCTTGTGCGTATTTGGAAAAACTATCGATAATGGTTAAAAATTTGTTTTGTTCCAATGTGAAAGAATCTAAATGAATAATTTCGAATGGATTTGAGGCAGTTGGAGTAATGTTTAATTGCATATGGACGGGATTGAGTTTGATTTGAAGTATTTTTGTAAGGTTGTCGAAAATGGTTCGTACAATTCAGGACTTTCGAAATAAATATGATATTGGATACCGGGTGAAGTAAAGTTTTTTATAAAATTTATAATGTCTTGTTCTAAATTATTTTCCGATATTTGAATTGTCATGCGTTTCTTTTTTTCAAAAAGAATTGTGAATTTTGGTTTTGCCGGAGAATGTAATACAGAACTGACTATAATTTGATTTTGTCCTATATTAACTGCACAATTCGCGATGGGAATTCCTATTACGGGGTTTTCTTCGTTATTAGAATGTACTGTAATAGATTCAGTTTCGTCTACAAGTATATTTTCGTTATTTTGCTGTAATGCAGAATTAACTGTGTTATTATTCGAGTTCATTGTCGTTTCATTTAAATTGTCTAGGTCAGTGTCGAGGTTTACTATAAGAGATAAGGTATCTAGGTCATTGTTTTCGTCTTGTATTACATTTGTTGTCGGGATTTTTAGTTGGTTTTCTACGGATATGGGTGAAGGAGTATGGAGGCTTCGTTGTGAGGGTGAATTGGGATTTAAAATATTATCAACATCTTTCCAAAAATGTTTGTCGTTTAATATTTGATTAGTTTCTTTAGTATTTATTTCTATTCTAGATAACGCATCGGCATTCGTATTAAGTTTTCCGCTTTTGTATACTATTTTATAATCAAATTCATCTAGTTTTATTCGCCATCTAATGAGTTTGGAATTGGGATCTTTAAGAGAGAAAAGCCATTGAAGTGGCTTATGGTCACAAATAATCGTGAATTTTCTGCCGTATAAGTAGGGTCGAAAATATTTGGTGGCCCATACTATGGCCAAAAGTTCTTTTTCTGTGGTGTCATAATTACGTTCGGAATCATTTAAAGTTCGTGAGGCGTAAGCAATTGGGAGATCCTTTCCGATGGGTCCTTGGGAAAGTATTGCCCCGAGGGCTACGTTACTTGCATCGGTAGTCAAATTAAACGGTTTAGAAAAGTCGGGATATTGAAGGATGGGGTCATTGGTAAGGATATTTTTACAGGTTTCAAAGCATGATAGAAATTCGTCATTATGTTCAATAGTTGCTCCTTTTTTGAGGCATTTAGTCAAAGGTTTTGTCAAATGTGCGAAGTTATTTATAAAACGTCTGTAGTAGCCCAGAAGCCCTAAAAACCCTTTAATCTGTTTAGTGGTTTTTGGTATCGGGTAATCTTTGATTGCTTTTATTTTGTTCGGATTGCATTTTACACCGGAAGGTGTCACTACATGCCCTAGATAAGCGACTTCTTTTCTTAAGAATTCTGACTTATCTAGCTGAATTTTGAAGTTTGACTCCCGGAGTCGATCAAACACACATTTTAATCTCTCGATATGTTCCTGCAACGATGTCGAAAAAACGATAATATCGTCAAGGTAAACAAGACATTTTTCGTTTTGTATTCCCCGCAATATATTATCCATAGCTCGTTGGAACGTAGCTGGAGCGTTTTTTAAACCGAATGGCATCCGGAGAAATTCCCAGTGCCCGGATTCTGTGCTAAAAGCTGTTTTTTCTATGTCCTTTTCGGCCATTTCGAGCTGGTGGAAACCGGAAGCTAAATCCAAAGTCGTAAAGTATTGGCAGCGTCCCAATTTGTCTAATAAATCAGTTATGTTTGGAAGTGGGTATTTATCATCTACAGTTTTTTCATTAAGTCGTCTATAATCTATTACTACCCGAAATTTAGGTTTCCCTGAAGCGTCTTGCTTTTTGGGAACTACCCATATGGGTGCGTTCCAAGCGCTTGAGCTTGGTCTAATAATTTTGTGGTCTAAAAAATTTTGAATTTGTTTATCAACTTCTTTTTTATAAATAAATGGGTATCGATAAGTTTTCGCGTAAACGGGAATTTCGTCATTAGTTCGTATTTCATGTTTTACTTTATTTGAGAAGGTTAGTGGTGTATTTTCATTATAAAATATATCGGAATATTCAAAACAAAGTTTTAAAATTTTTGATTTTTCTTCTTCATTTAAATGATTAGTTCTAATTTTATTGAGATCTAGAGTTGGTGGAGACGATTTTTCCATATTATTGATTTCAAAATTTTCAGAATATTTATTATCGAATATTTCTACAGGAATTGGTTCTGAAAAGCTTAATTTTATTGGATTTGTGGTAATATTTAAAATAGTAGTTAATGCTTCTCCATTTTTCGCAATAGATAAACTTTCCGGTATTTCACAACCATGAAATTTTTGGTGTGGAATAATAATTTCGCCGTTTTTTACACTGGTTTTTATTTTTATAACTTGTTCTGTTCTTGGTTCCACGGTAATGGTATTTATATCTTTTTGTGTTTTATGGAAATTTAATTTGATTTTACTATAAGGAGTTTTTATCCAGCCACCAGAAAAGTCTAGGTTGGCTTTTAGTAATTTTAGGTTATCAAGGCCAATTAGTCCTTGGAAAACACTATGGAATTTAAAAACATAAAATTTGAGATTTAAATTGTAGGGTAGGTTAAACATTTTTGATGCAGGAATTAGGGTGCTATATTTGTGGGATGATTCTTGAAAAACTGATTTTACAGTAAATGGGTCATTTATTAAATCGTTTGAAAAATATTGAAATGCTATCTCGGGATCAATAAACGATCTAGTTGAACCTGAATCTATAAGAAGTTTAATATTATATTCCGGAAGTGTTACATAGGCTAATTCGCTATTGTTATTTAAATTTAAGGAGATTAATTCGGGGGTTATTTTTTCTTCGAAGTTTGAGGCGTTTCGTGAAAATTTGTGGAATCTTCGTAAGAAGTTTCATAAAAATTATCGTTAATAGAAGCGTCAGGATAATAATTATCCTGTGGATTTGCTAAGTAATATTGTTGAGATGTATCTTCATTGATATCAGTATTAAATAATTCTTCTGCTATAAAATTATTTTGGGGTCTATTGTTACGGAAATAATTTTGGTTCGGAGGTCTGGGATTTGAATTTTGGTGAGTATTTCTTGTAGAAATACTCATAGGTGTCGGCTTTGGTAAGTTCGAATTTTGATTAGGTCTGAAAACATTGTTATTTTGATGAGGTCCAAACACTTGCGCGTTTGTAGGAAATCGTTGGGGTTGTCTTGGAATTGAGGGGCGAATAGGTATAGGTTGAGATGGAAATGACCTTGGTGGTCTGAAAAATTGGTTAGGAGTTTGGGCATTAAATTGGTTATTAGGATTATGATTAAAATTTTGGCGTGATACAAAAGGTTTACCGCTTTGTGGTTGTTTTACGATATTTCTTTGAGTAAAGTTTTGAAAGTATTGTACATTATCTTCTTTTAGAACATATTGTAAGGCTTCGGCTAAATTATTTGGTTTCATACACCTAATGGTGGTGCCTAACGGTTCTTTAAGGCCTGATAAGAAGGTAGTTAAAGCTACATTATTATATAAACTTTTCTTTAAATTTTTGATTCATTATTAATTTCGTGAACATCTACATAGCTACATAAAAGATTGAGAATGTTCAAAACTCGGTCATAGAATTGTTGTGGTTTTTCATTGATTTGTTGTCTCATCATTACTAAATCCCTATTAAGACAAGTTTCATCTCTCTGGTCAGCAAAATTTCTAGTTAAAACATCTTTTAAGTCGTCCCAAGTGTTTACATTTTGTATATTTACTACTAATTTTGCATTACCAGTGAGTTTAGAAATTAGACAATTTATTAAATATACATTTTGAAAAACATTTGGTGTATCGAATTTGTAAAATGTATCAATTATGATTTACAAACACTTAAATACCTATTTAATTCATTAGGATTGCCGTCAAATGTCGGCACGCAATTAAGGTATTCTGGTTTAAATTCGGCCATAATTAAATTAGTATTATTAATAACTTTGTTTACAAAACTTCTATTTAAATATTGCGAGTCAGTTGAAAGTTCAATATTTAAATTTTTAAAGATTTTTGATAATTCGTCAACTTCAGACATAAAATTGTACTTACAGTAGTAAAATGAAGATAAATTCAAGCATTCCTATAGAGACACACTCCAATTCGGCAATTTTTGTCCGCCTCAGATGAATATCTCTGCAAAATTGGACAATTTTCGTTCCAATTTTCGTCAACGGGTCCTCTTTGTTGCTATGGCTGCTTCGGTGTGATACACTGGGATCCTGAAGTTGTAGGAGCCACTCTAACTTCCACTTGCACAAAGTTTCTAGGTCCGTAAGTTCTGATACTCAGTCAATCGTTAAAACGAAAATCTACGCGTTCGATACGTTTAGATTCCAAGTATCCTACTGACTGCGCCACTTTTAAAATACAAACTTTAAACTTTATTTTTAAAAACTTTTATTTAATTTGAAAATTACAATTTATATTTACGTTTGATGTTAATAGTTACAATTATAATTACTGACTGACTAAAAAGTGAAACAAGAAATAAAAAGTAAACGTTCTCATGCTGATAAGGCGTCATCCGATTACCATCCTGTGAGAACTGCTACTCATCGGTTTCTGTGGGAATCGTCGTTATAACTCATATGAACTTTTCCTTGTTTAGTTGTAACTATTTTACGTTTACTATTTACTGATTTAATACTACAGGCTTTATGAAATTTATTGGCATTTTCGCGGTTTTTATTTATCGTTTTTATAAGAACATCTTTATTTTTTGATAAGTCTGAGTTAATTTTTGCATACAAAAATTTAGAGCGTTCTTTGTGTTTACTTACATAATCATTTATTAACAATTTGTCTAATTCAATGTCGAATGGATCATTATCAGTAATATGTCCGTTTATAATGTCTATTGGTTTTAATTTGGTAGCTGAATGGATGGAATTATTATATGCTAAAATTGCGTTTGTCATTTTAGTTTCTATGGGCGTATTTGAAAAACCTTGAGAATTGAGTAATCTTAAATGTTCTATTAGAGTTGAGTGAAATCTTTCTATAATGCCATTTGATTCAGGGTGATCAGGAGAACAAAAATGAATTTTAATTTTGTGTAACCCTAGTAGTTCTGTAATAACAGTACCATTATCACAAATAATTTGAGTTGGTATACCATGATGAGAGAAATATTTAATTAAATTGTTTGCTACTTCTGTTCCAGAAAGTGTATTTAAGCGGTATGCTTCAGCATATTTTGAAAAACTGTCAATAATAGTTAAAAAATTTGAATTTTTAAATGTAAACGAATCTATATGAACTATTTCAAATGGTTTAATTGCAGTTGGTGTTAAATTTTATTTTAATTTTACTGGGTGCCTGTCATATTTACATTGTTGGCATATTTCACATTCGTTAATAAATGTTTGAATTGATTTTTTCATTTCAGGCCAATAATATTTTTCTTTAATTTTTAAGAGTGTTTCATTAATGCCGCGGTGATTTGATTTACCTTCATGGTAATTTTTTATTGTTTCATAGATGTCGTCTTTATTTATAACATCTAATAATTTAATGGTACAATTTTTAAATTTTATTGAAGAAGATCTAAAATATTTTTGTAAACATACTGAAAATGGTTCATAATTATCGGGATCTTCAAAATATAGATAGTATTGAGTATCTGGAACTATATATTCTTTAATAAAATTGATTACGTCGTTTTCAAAATTATTTTTTGATAATTGAACTAAAAATCGTTGTCTATTACCGAAAAGAATGACTCGTTTTAATTTTGCAGGTGAATGAAAAACTGATTTAATAAAGATTTGGTTTTTACCATAATTTACAGCACACTCGACAGTGGGTATGCCTATAATTGGATTTTCATCATAATTAGTATTGTATCCAGGTCATCTGTATCGTTTTTTGGAGTATTGTCAGGTTTTGTCATTTTGTCAACATTAACTATCATTGAAAAATTGTCTAAATCTTGATTTGAAGTACTTTCAGTTATTATTGGGATTTCATTTATTGGTTGATTGGTAATCGGCGAAGGAGTATTTAAGGATTGGTTTGGGGGTTTTCGTGAATTTGGGTTATTATAATAATTAGAGGTTTCGCCTAAAATTTCATCAACATTTTTCCAAAATGAATTATCATTCCAAAAAGAATTAGTTTCTTTAGTATTAATTTCAATTCGCGATAAAGAATCTACGTTATTTGATTTACCTTTTCTATAAAAAATTTGATAATCAAATTCTTCTAATCTAATTTTCCAGCGTAGTAATTTTGAATTAGGTTCTTTTAACGAATGTAACCATACGAGAGGCTTATGATCGGTTATTATATTAAATCGGCGACCATATAAATACGGACGAAAGTATTTAGTTGCCCAAACTATGGCAAGTTACTCTTTTTCGATAGTCAAATAATTTCGTTCGGAATCGTTAAGGGTTTGTAACGAACCGTACGCGCTGCCTCGTCGGCACACCCATGCATTTGATTCCCCCATACCTATCCCCCGTAAGCGTAATCGCCCCACTCTCCGAGAGCCGTATAAATTCACGTCCGCTAGCACAGAAAAGACACTTTCCAACGGATCGTTAACCAAGCTAGTAGCTTCCAGCGTGTTGAGCTGAGTGACCGCCTGACTGACTCCTTCCTTAGGAACGACTTACCTTCAGCGCGTTGAGCTGGGTGAGACGTTCAAGGCAAGAACATATCCGTATTACCGACGCTTCGCCTCCAGCGTGTTGAGCTGGGCAACAAGCGAAAGTAGAAAGTCCTGTGTCAGTTCCGCCGTATCTCGGAATCACGACCGTTTCGCTTCTAGCGAGTTGAGCTAAACAAAACGACGGTGTTCTGGATCGTAGATTAACTGACCGCAGTCCGCCGATACCGACCTCTCCTTTTCCTGTCTTGTTTTATCTCCGACTAGGACCGTAGTCCACAGAGTCCGGGATCCGTTATAATTGCACTCCGATACCGCGGAGCATGTCAATTAGTATACCGTCGAAGGTTCGTTACGTTCCTTTCTGTCACTGTAAAGTATTTGTACATATTGTAAATAGTTGTATTCATTAGATAAGTTTAAGCGATGTATATAGTCCAGGAATAAATATTTATTTTTACCGAAAAGTGACATTAAAAACTAATCAAAAAGTGAAATTAGAATATTTTCGGTTGATAAAAAAGAAGAATATAAGAGTACTTACTATTAATAGTACAATTAAAGGAGCTGTAATCCAACAACACTAAACTACACCAATTGGGAAGAACAAACAAAGAACAATAATCACACAAGAAACCAATCGTCTAACAACACATTTTACCAAAGTCGGAAATTCCATTATCACTTCGTTCGTCTCCGTTTTTCATAGATCAACTACAGATTTTTCCACCAATCAGGAACAAAACAAACACTCAGCCTCTTCAGATGGACGATCATAAACAGGAAATTCTTCATCGTCGTTGGATGATGAGTCATATAAAGATGCAGAACTGTTGGAATCTTCTGATGAATATTTACCTTTTTTTGATTTCTTTATTGCCTTTTTTTGAAATTTCTTTTTTGGTACGCCACTTGGTCCAGCTACCTCTGCATCTGCAAGTTTAAATTTTTTATGCTCTTTGTTTTTGTTAGTTATTTCTATTTTTCTTTTAACTTTATCCCTTTCTTTAACTGACGCTATTTCTATTGACTGCTCCAACTCTTCTTTGTTTGGGGTCGACGTCAAAACTTTGGCTTGACCTGCTTTCCGACCTCTCGTGCCTTCTTTCTTCCTCAAAGTTGGCTTGGGAATTATATCCTGTGGTAAAACTATGGTTGCATTTTGAGCCGTGTTTTCTGGTTGAGGTTTCTCCCGGAGCACATCATCTTCTGAGTGTACTTGGACCTCATTTCTTTGTGCCTCCTGAATAAAGTCTTCTTCGGTGAATACGTTCCGGTTAACTGGAAACAATCCAGTTTGACGAAATCCGTTAACACATCTTTCACCACTTTGGATTTTCAGATACGCGTTACCAAAAAGTTCGCTTAAATCAAAATGATTGACAGGCCGATTATTTGTTCTTAAAAATAGCCTTACTTCCTCACTGTAATATGTCTTTAATGCTCCCATAACAGTTTTATCTAATGGCTGCATCTTATGAGTTGTATGTGGCGGTAGGCAAAGTAAAGTCACATGGTTTTCTCTGGCATCCAAAATAACGTCTACGTTTTTAGTGTGAGTATGGTGACCATCTAGAATCAGTAGAATGGGATTTTCTGCACTCGGTGTAACATGTTTTAAAAAATGTTTGAACCATTGTGTGAAGATATCCATCTGAATCCAGCCTGACGGATGAAAGGAAAAAATGGTTCCTGGCGGGTAACCCTTCTTTAGAAGTTCACTTGCATTTTTTCTGGGAAAAATCAGAAGGGGGGGTACAAAATTGCCACTTGCGCTAATGTAAAGGACTGAGGTTATAAGTGAACCTCGTTCGGCTGACGTCATTGACCCAACTTGCCTTTTGCCCCTTAGAGAAAAAACTTCTGGATTTCTTGTTTGAACAATGGTTAAACCAGTTTCATCCACGTTATAAACTTGGCTTGCCGAATAATTATGCGTCTCCATTAGGGTCTCTAACAGGTCGAAAAATGTGTCTACATTTTCTTTATTAAATCCTAAGGCGCGAGCGTACGAAGTTCCAGTAGGTCTTCTCAGACTTAAAACATTTTTATGCCTCATTCTGAAGTGATGAAGCCAATCCTTGCCAGCTGATTGTCTTAGTAATGAAAATGGATGAGGAATATTGTTTTTTCTTGCTAATTGAAAAGCAACATTACAAACATCGCGACGCGTCAAGCCAAAGAATGATTTCTCCATCTCTAGATAGTGCTTAACTAATTCTTTTTCCAAAAAATCAGGTAAAACGGGCTTACGGCCTAATTTGGTACGGCACACAACTTCAGGCTTCATGTTCTTTTTGCACAGCCTGAAAAGTGTAGCTCGAGGAACATTATATGTTTGACAAGCCTTCAAATAACCCATTTGTTTAGACCTGACTGCTATCACTGCTTTCCTCATATTTTCTTCATTCCACTTTTTGCGTTTTTTATCCACGACCGTAGTTTTAGGCATTATTGATACCCTGGTGCTCGAATAAGACTGAAACAATAGAAATTAATTTTTAGATGGCACTTTTATGGGGCAAACTTTTGCGGGTAATATGGAATAGTATTCCATATTAGCCGCACTTAGTTGTGTTGAGGTTAGGCTTTTTTAAAGATGTCTAGACGAGTTTAGACCCGCAATAACTACATCTTATATTAATCTACAGTACTTACTTGCTCTCTGATGAGAATAATAAAAAATCACCAACTAAATGATAATAAACTAAATTTTCACGGAACTCCACAAAAATTCTGCATGACTGAAAAACAGGTGTTGATGAATAACTATTTAACGAACGATTACAGAGTTACGCGCGTGTTGGTGTATAAATCTGCACTTACGATGAGCATATTTTTGCTACCGCCTTGTAGATGGCATCATAAGTTTAGCCAATTATATGGCATTCCATATTAGCCGGTGTATTTCATATTACCCTCCGCTACGTAAATGCCGTTTTTTCAATATCTTTTTCCTCCATCTCTATTTGGTGGAAACCGCTAGCGAGATCAATGGTTGAAAAATACTGGCAATTTCCTAATTTATTAAGCAATTCAGTTGTGTTAGGTAAAGGATATCTATCTTCGATTGTTTTTTCGTTCAATTTTCGATAGTCGATAACGACTCTCCATTTTTGTTTATTACTAGCGTCCATCTTTTTACCTACAACCCATATAGGGGAAGACCAAGGTGAGCTTGAAGGACGTATTATATATGAATCTAACATTTTTTGAATTGGTTGGGATACTTCTTGTTTATGAACAAATGGGTAACGATAAGTTTTTGTATATACCGGTATTTCATCGGTGGTACGTATACTATGTTTAATTTTATTTGTAAAGGTAAGCGGTTCACCTTCTTTATAAAATATATCACTATATTCTTGGCAAAGTTTTAATATTTTTTGTTTTTCTTCTTCATTCATGTGACTTGTTCTAATTTTATTAAGGTTTATATGGACCTATCACATCACTCGTTTCTGGTCCTAGAGATGGCTATGTCCACCTAACTAAATTTTGTTAAAATTTTAGAGATCTACTTTATCAACCAGCATAATTTTGGGTAATAATAATAGTTTATCTCTTTTCTAAAAGAGGCTACTAGTGTCGATAGGAGATTTAAAGAGACAGGTACTTGAAGGTGTTGCCATATTTCGAAATTGATATAATATATATAAATCGTTTGTAATGGAATGGTATTTGATATATCTTTATGAACAAAGGTATCTAGAGAAATGAAAAGTAGCTGGGATTAATTGTTGTTTTAGGATTTAAAATAAGTAAAAAGTTAGTGGTCTAAAAATGTTTAGCTTCGTTTTAAAGTTTATTCGGTCTGTTTTATGCATGGACCGTACTTGAAAATGCGTACTCAATGTGTAATAGTAGATTGTTTATATTATATACGTAAGATGATTTTTTTAATGACGTCTGATATATTAATTCTTTGGAATATGCCATTAAATCACGAAATACAAAATTAAAAGTACATATACTTTGTGTAAAATATATTAAGAAATATTTAACGTTTCTGATCGAGAATTATTGGAGAATTTATGTTAAAAGAATTGTTAAATTATTATTCCAAGAAATGAAAATATTTATGATAAATAATCAATTAATAATTGAATCTATAAAAAATAAATCCTATAAAAAGTAATACTTCATGTTTATTTTGGTACCTAGTGAAATGTTATCTTTCTCGGTTAAAAAAAGTCTTTTTAAAATGTGAAAAAAAAGCTTTAAAAAATATGCAAAATTTGGACAGTTGTAATTGTTTACTTACCAAAATTTAAACTTTATTAAAATATTTCATTCAACTGTAAATTAGACCAATAACAATATGAAATAGATGTTTTATATTTACAAGAAGGTTTTAAATAGGTAACTATAAATGGACGCATCCCAACTCGTGCCCACTAATCCCTTAAAAGGTACAAGAGTAAAGGTCTCAATAATCTGTATACCTACCTCGTGCTCGATTGAAAAATTTACCTGTTCAAATTACCATCCCATCTTGTCTTAACTCTATAGGAACAGGTATTATTGTTAAATTGGGTTTTCCTGAAGTACTAGAAAGGATTTTGTTTCGGATTTCATACCTAATATAACCTAACCAAAGATATCAACATTTACTTTCGTTAAACAGTATCTTGGTATAATAGTATTAATAATATGTAGGTAGTTCTAAGTTTTTTATGTGCAATATATTTAATTAATACGTTTTGTAGTGGTTTTATTTCAAACAAATGATAACTGTATATGTAAGTCTTGAATATTTAATTATAATAAATAAGAATTAAAAACCGCAGTTCCGATGCACCCAGACACGAGTTGGTGTATTAATTTTCTACCTGGTTTTTGAACGGGCACGAGTTGGTCAGTGATTTTCGGGGCCAGGTAATAACGGGCACGAATTGGGAAATGCTGCTATAAATAGGTAACCATGGGGATTTAGGTAATAAAACTGAACAAAAATACTAAATGGTTAGTAAACAGGTATAAGCTGTGTAATTATTATTTCAAAGTAGCAGTAGTACTTGCAGTAGTTGTGTGATACGTTAGTTTATTGATTGTGCTTTAGTGATTTTTATTTTATTTTATAAACAATATGGTGTTTACTAAAAGATGAAAAGAGGATGCTTAAGACCTACACACCTTATTATAAGTACCATCCGCAAGCGGTTCTGGAGAATGCCGATTTTCGACTCTACTACGACAGGCCTATTATGACCGATAGACAGGTGACGAATAACCGGCCAGATATCGTGGTGGTGGATAAAAAAGCTAACACAATTCTTTTGCTGGATGTCGCTGTAACAAATAATAACAACGTCATAGATAAGTACAAGGATAAAATTACAAAGTACACCGATCTTGCGATTGAACTTGGGTAGATGTGGCATGCAAAGAAGGTAGAGGTGGTACCACTAATCGTATCGTCGACAGGTCTTATTTCCAGAAATCTGCATGACAGCCTAAACAAACTGGGCCTTCATAAGAATACGTACAATTACAAGCGAAATATGTAACAAAAAACTGTCAATATACAGGGTGATTGATTAGTGTGAGGAACCTCTGTAGATCTGTTATAATAAGAATTCCTAAAAATAGTTATTGACAAAAATTGTAAGCAGCTTTAAACTCCACATTTTAAAATTAGTTACTTTCTTACAGGGTGTTCCATAAGATGGTGGCACACCAAACTTATGTTTGTTTAAATGGAACACCATGTATTTTATTTTAAATTCGAAATCTGCATCACTTCCCCATCACAACAATGTATAGTTTTACTATATTATACCAGTTATTTAAAAAGAACCAATATTACCTGAAAATCGTATTAAGTTTAACTCTATGTATAATTAAAAAGGAGTATATATAAAACATATTCGTTTTTTTATCACTATCGAAAAGTACTAAAAACATAAGTTTGGTGTGCCACCATCTTAAAGAACACCCTGTAAGATTTTAACTAATTTTAAAAGGTGGAGTTTAAAGCTGCCTACAATTTTTGTTTATAACTTTTTTTTGTAAATTTTACTATAACAGATCTACTGAGCTTCCCCACACTAATCAATCACCCTGTATACAGACAGCCCTCGGCAATAGAGTGATAAAATATCTGTCAAGTTTTAGTTATTAATTTCCATTCGTCTGTTTTTAGGAATTTTTTAAACTTCTAGGTATTAAATTTTTAAACCATAAATAAAATTTATAAAGGGAAGATACACGTGTTACTTAATCAAGGTACTCGGTAAAATGTTTCTTTTAAGTTTATACCTACGAAGATGTCGACAGAAACACAAAAAATAATCATAATATTATAAGACAAAATGTTTTTTTACAATAGGAAACCTACATTCAAAGCCGACAAGGATCAATTTAAGATAACGAATTAAACGTAATTTCATTACGAGTTCAGAAAATATGCTTTTAATTTTAATATTTTCTGCTAAACTAAAGAATAATCTGGCAACAATGTATTCTTGCTGACCCTAAATCTATTAAAATTTTAGTTTAAGTATTAAAAACAGCGCTATCTGTGTAATACTCTAAAAAGTATAGACTTAGATGGCAGCATCTCACAGAAACCAAATTATTTCAAATTGCAATAACTGTTTGATTAATTTTTTCAGCTTATCTATTAAAAAATTATTAATTTTTTGTAGTGAATGTATTTAATTATAACTACTAAATGTATATTCCATAAAATTATATTCAAATTTATGATGTAAGTATACTTTTTTGGAATAAAAAATATATATTTTGCAATTGCATGACTTCTGCAAGTTCAAAAATTTTTAAAAAATTCACATATGTTTCTAAACCAAAACTAATTTATTTTATAAAAAAATTGCGACTTTTTATGTTCTGGTTTCTTTGCTTTATACTTGGAAAAAAATAGTTTTTCCGATTTTTCTTGAAAACAAAACATACAAGCTAAATGAAATTTTGGTAAAATAATACCTAAGGCTGAATACGTCTTCTCAAATTTTTTCAAATTTTTTGAACTTGTAGATACTTTTTCCGGAGGTCCATATAAACCTTAAGATCTAAGTACGTATTATCCCAAGTTTCTATATTATTTATTTCAAAATTTTGTAAATAATTTTCATCAAATTTTTCTACTAAAATTGGTTCTGAAAAATCTAAAGATACGGTACTGTCTGAATTATTTAAAATTGTTGTAAGAGCATAACCATTTTTCGCAGTACTAATACATTGTGGAATTTCGCAGTTGCATAATTTTTGATATGGGATAAAAATATCTCCATGAGAGACACTTGTTTTTATTTTAACAACTTGTTGAGTTCTAGGGGATATTTTTACAAGATTAAGATCGGTATTAACTTCGTGATATTGTAATTTTATTTTACTAAAAGGTGTGATAAGAAATCCTGAGAAATTTAATTCTGCTTTTAATAATTTTAAATTATCTAGTCCAATGAGACCATCAAATACGTTATGAAATTTGAAAAGATAGAATTTTAATTTTAATGGATTCAATAGATTAAAAATATTAGATGTAGGAATTTCAACACTATGTTGATGTGCCGATTTTTGAAATACAGTAGTCACAACAAATGGATCATGTTTTATTTCCTTAGAATAATACTTAAAAGCTAGATTGGGATTGATAAATAATCGACTTGATCCAGTATCTATTAAAAATTTTAAATTATGTTCCGGTAGAACAATATACGGTAGTTTACTTGATTTCATATTATTCAAAGTTATAACTAATTTTTGTTTTGGGTTTTCCGAGGCTCTTAACAAAAATTTTCATTTTCATTATTTGTATTATTGTTATTATTACTTAAATCTATATTATTACTTAAATTATAATCATTAAAATTTAATTGATCATCAGTTTGATCAGGTTAATTATTGTTATCATTACTTGAATAATCCTGGTAAGGAGGATTATTATTTTCTGAAGTTTCTACACTATAAAGTTCTTCAGAAACAAAATTTGGACGTTTTGTTTGCCTAAAATTACTTGTAGAAGGTGGTGGTCTTTTATTCATATGATTATTATTGTTATTAAATTGTGTACGTCGTGTACTTACGGACATGGGCGTTGGTTTTGGTAAATTAGCATTTGGATTGGGCCTAAAAATATTTACATTTTGATTTGGCCTTTGAAAAACTTGTGAGTTTCTAGGAAAGTTTGGTTGAAACGGTCTTGAATTTATTTGAATTGGTTGTGATGGAAAATTATTTTGTCTTCTGAAAAAATTATTTGGAGTATTAGAATTAAATGTTTGTAAATTAGAGGAGTTATGATTAGAATATCGATTTTGATTTTGTGGTTGATGAAAGTTTTGTCTAGGACTTTGTTTTTGATAATTTCTAGATGAATTTTGTAAATAATGAGCATTTTCTTCCTGTAAGACAAACTGCATTGCCTCGCTTAGTGAGGTGGGTTTCATACAACGAATTGTAGTACCCAAAGGCTCTTTTAATCCGGAAAGAAAAGTTTTTAAAGATAAATTTTGATATAACTGTCTTTTTAAATTTTTACCATCTTCTGTTGTTTCATGTAGACTTACATAGCTACAGAGTAAATTTAATATATGTAAACACCTATCATAAAATGATTGTGGATTTTCATTGGGATTTTGTTTAACATTACGAGATCCCTATTTAAACATACTTCATCTCGTTGATCCGAGAAATTTCTAGTTAATATATCTTTTAATTCTATCCAAGTATTGCAAGCTTGAATATTAATAACTGTTTTGGCTTTACCTTTTATTTTTGCGAATTCAACAAATAAACGTTCTGAAAATTATCTGGATTGTTTCTATCAAAGAAGTTATTAATTAATGTTTCACTAACGGATATAAATCTATTTAAGTCGTTTGGAAGTTATGTTCCGTCGTTGCGAAACTTGTTTTTTAAAAACAAATATTTCACTTGGAACTAACAAATTTATTTATACAGAAATTACAAAGTTTGACTTCAATAATTTTGAGTAACTATATTCATAGAACTCTAGAACTACTTAGACATAAGGTCTACTGTGTAATTATAAATGCGTAATTTATAAATAATAACTTCTTTATTCCAGGAACCGTAACTCCTCCCTCCTCAGAAAGAAGCATATCCTCCAGGATATGGTTCTATACAACACAATTTTCTTCTTTTCTTGATTCTTCATTTTCTTGTTTTATCTTTATTCTTGTTTTCTTGCATTTTTCCAAACTATATAACTTATGATTCCAATAATTATTAAATACATTAATATTGTCCAAAAACTTGATTTTGTATAATATACTGGTTGATTTATTTCTTCTAATTCTTCTTTTTGTTCCATTATTCGTTGTTTGATTTCTTGAGTTTCTTTTATGTTAATTGAATTTAAAGAATTAATTGATAAATGTGTTTGATTATTACTTTTTAAAGAAAATTTTGAATTTACGGTTATACTTGGTAAAGATATTTTTTCAAAGTTTATTTTACTATATTTATTTGCTTGAAATACTAATGAATCAATTTTAACTAAACAATTTGGTTTTAATTCGATAAGATATGTTCCTATTAATGGTATTTTCTTCAATGATTGTTCGCATTTTACTTCGGCTACCGTTTCTTGAGGAGTTGATAAAATCCATGTTCCTTCTTGAATTTTAGTATATTGAATTTCACTAATTTTTATTTTATAAGGTTCACAATTTGAAGGGTCTTTAAAGTTTATAAGTTCGACTTCACAAGGAGCACTATTTTTACTTACAGTTTTTTGATTTTCTTCACAAATATATTGTCTTTTTATAATATTTTCACAAATATTGTCCATAAACACATAGTCATTGTCCGTGAGTGCTAGGAAAGGTTTTCTTGGAAGGTAAAAGTAATATTGGGAATCATTCGTTGGGACAAATATAGAAAATAACTGGTAATAGTGATATATTTCTTTTTCAACAATCGGAATTTCCAAAATAAACGTTACTGTGGCTCCTAATGAAAAACTTTTTATAATTATTAATTTTTCTAACTGAATAATATTTTCTGTAGACAATTCAAATGGAAACATTAAACCTTTTGGTAAATCACATTGTTTAATTGCTTTTAAAAACTCCACTGGATTTATAATCGAATTATGTAACGTATTAATTTTTGCAAAAGAAATAGCTACTTCAATTTTTTCTAAGATATCATAAATTGTTTGGTACAGTAAAGTTATTTGATTTATTATTACAAATGTTTGTAAATTACTTTCTGTTTTTCTTTCAAATAACATTAAATTCTTTTCTATTAAATCAATTTTTTCTTTTAAAATATTTTGATTATGTGAAATATTTTTTGTAATCATTTCGAATTGTTTAATTGTTTCTTTTAATAAAGTTAATTGTTTAATTGAATTATTTTTAATTTTATCTTGATTTAGTTTTATTTGTTCAATTTCATTATTTATTCTATCTGCATCATCTTGATCTAAATTTCCTGTAATACATTTTATTAGTGAACCTAAAGGATTAAATATTCCTCTTTTATTAATAACATGATTATTTTTGATTAACAATGGATCAATTTGAAAAATTTGTTTTTCTATTTTATTTTGTAATGTAAATAATGGAATAAATGAATTTTCAAATTCTTTCACATATACTTCTTGAGATTTAATACTATTATGAAAATTAATCGTATTTTCTTTAATTGCATAAAATTGGGATATAATCGGAGTAAGGTTATAAATTTGAACAAATGACCAATAGGAAGAAATTAATTTTGTTGTACCTAATTTGTAAGGAAGTATTCCGGGGTAATTATTAACATCATGGAATAAGACATCATTAGCTTGCATCAATTGGATTCGGAAGATGAATCCGATAACGAATTTGAAATAATTGGAATAATTTTAGTTTCATTTAAATGCACAATTAAATTCTTTTTAGTTTTAATATTTTCAATTTCAATTTTTCCGTGTTCTAAAATTTTAGTTAATGTATAAGGACCTTCAAATTTATTTTTCTGTTTGCCTCTATTTTCAACTTTTTTATAAACAATTGATCCGATAGCAGGGGGTTTCTCTTTTCTGTTTTTATTTACTTTATTTATAACTTTTTGTTTATTATTTGATTCTTTTTCTTTTACTAATGAATATAAAGCTTGAGTATGAATTTTATGAGCATTAACAAATTGAGTATAAGCTTCACTAGGTAAAATGGACATAGGATCTTTACTTTCTGTATGACCTGACACTAATTCAAAAGGAGTAAAACCTGTGGATGAATGAATCGTACTATTATAAGCAATTATTGCATAAGGCATTAAACAATCAATATCTGCATTTTTATCTTTTTCTTTTAAAATTCTTAAGTGTTCAGTTATTGTTAAATGGAATCTCTCTACTGGGGAATTAGATTCATGATGATGTGGTGTAGTAAAATGTATTTTTATTTTATGAACATTTAACAATTCTTTCAAAACATCGTTTTTAAATTCACCACCACAATCAGCTACTATTTGTTTTGGTATTCCGAAAAATGTGAAAAAATGTATTAGTTGTTAACAAGCCGATATTGCTGTACCAAAATATGACAATGCCTGACCATATTTAGAAAATTTATCTAGAATAGTTAAAAATTTATATGAGTTCCACTTTTATAAGTATCAATATGAATAATTTCAAAAGGTTTTGACGGAGTTTCTGTTAATATTAGAGGTTCATTTATAGGTTTTCTATTATAATTAGTTTTTTGACAAATTTCACAATTATTTATATAATTCTTAACATCTTGTTTTAACGATTTCCAATAATAATTCTTTTTCAAAAATAGAAGTTTCATTAATACCGCGATGATTAGTTTTTCCTTCATGTTTATATTTAATTAACTGGGTTTTCTCTTCAGGTAAAACATTATTAATTAATTTTGTACATTCTATAAGTTTTATTTTACTAAAATATTTTTTCCAAACTTCTTGAAAAGTATTCCTTAATTCAGGGGATAAATAATATATATAATAAGTATTTTTTGTTAAGTTTTCTTTTAAAAATTGTAATATTTTATTTGAATTATCAGCTATTGTTAATTTTATAATTTTATTACCATCAAAATTTTCAAAACTTCTTTTTATAAAATCATCATAAGGTGCCTTCTTTACTATAATTTGATAAGATTTATTATTTATTATTTCGTCTTTAAGCATAAAGTTTTGTTCGTTTGAAGAATCAGCACTGTGAATAGTTTCAGTATCATTTATACATTCATTATTTATTAAAGGATTATTTTCATCATTTATATTTTGCATTTTATCAAAATCTTGTAAAAATTCTTCTATATCGAAGTCAATGTCTCCTGCGTTATTTACATTAGATTCATTTTCAAGTTCAAGTGCATGCAATTCAATACGACTTAGAGGGTCAGCTATATTATTTTTACCAGGTTTGTACTTTATTTCATAATTAAATTCTTCTAATTTTAATCTCCAACGTAATAATTTTGAATTGGGTTCTTTTAAATTAAATAACCATACTAAAGGTTTATGATCTGTTTGAATTATAAATTTTCTTCCATATAAATATAATAATGTCTATAAGTTTTACAGGCCCAGACTATACCTAACAGTTCTTTTTCTATAGTTGAATATTTTTGTTCTGTTTTATTTAAAGTTCTAGATGCATATGCTACAGGGTGATCATTAGGAGGGTCTCCCTGAGATAACACAGCACCTAATACAACATTTGAAGCGTCTGTAGTTAAAATAAATGGTTTTGAAAAATCAGGATATTTTAAAATTGGGGTATTGATTAAAACTTCTTTTAAATGATTAAATGAATTTATAAAATCTGGTGAATGAACTACTTTTGCATTCTTTTTTAATGAATTTGTTAATGGTTTAGCAATTTTAGCAAAATTATTTATAAATTTTCTGTAATAACCTGCCAAGCCTAAAAATGATTTAACTTGTTTTTGATTTTGAGGGATAGGAAATTCTTTAATTGCCTTAATTTTATCTGGATTTGGTAAAACTCCATCTTTAGTAATTACATGACCTAAATATGCTACTTCAGTGTGTAAAAATTCTGATTTATCTAATTGTACTTTTAAATTGGATTGTCGTAATCGTTCAAAAATTTTCTTAAGTCTTTCAATATGTTCTTGTAATGATGTTGAAAAAATTATTATATCATCTAAATAAACAAAACAAATTTCATTTTGAAAACCACGTAAAACATTATTCATAACTCTTTGAAAAGTTGCAGGGGCATTCTTTAATCCAAAACTCATTCTTAAAAATTCATAATGGCCAGTTTCAGTGGAAAAAGCTGTTTTAGGAACATCATCTGGATCCATTTCAATTTGGTGATAACCGTTTGCTAAATCTAAAGTTGTAAAATAATTAGCTCTACCTAATCTATCTAAAATTTGATCAATTAACGGCAAAGGAAATTTATCATCAATAGTTTTTTCATTTAATTTTCTATAATCGATTACAATTCTATATTTTTTCTTTTTACTAGCATCTGCTTTCTTTTCTATAATCCATATTGGTGAATTAAAAGGTGAATTTGATTCTCTAATAATACCATTTTTTAACATTTTGTCAACTTGATCTTTAACTTCATTTCTATAAATTTCAGGGTAACGATAATTTCTAGTATATACAGGGGTTTCATCTGTTAAATTTAATTTATGTTTAATTTGATTTGTAAATGTTAATGGAGTGCCTTCTACATAAAAAATATCTCTATATTCATGACATATCTTATAAATAGCTTCATACTCTTCTTTATTACAATGATCTAATCTTAACCTTTTTAAATTTTCTTTTTGTAATTCATCTAATTCAAAATCATCAACATTCATTTTTTCAATATTATTACATTTTAAACTTTCCTTTAATATTTCTTCATTAATTAAATCTAAGGGATCATTAAATATTACTTTTACTGGATTCTCAGAAATATTTGTTATCATTGTTAAAGCATAAGAGTTTTCTATATTTACAAGGCATTCAGGGATTTCTGCATTACCAAGTTGAACATAATTTAATATACCTGTACCTTGGGGTTTATCAACTGGGACTTTTACTTTTTTGGACATTCTTGGAGGAACTACAATTTCTACTTGTTCAAAAATTTTTTGTTTCAACTTAGGGTTCCCGTCAAATTCGGGTAAACAATTTGAATATTCCCATTTAAAAGATTGTGCTGCCATATTAATTTGATTATTTAAATCTGTCGGGTTTGAGTCAGTAACGGTATCTAATACTAAATTACTTAATGCACAACTTAATTCATTTATAGTTATTTCAGAATTCATAAATTGTACTTACAAAACAAGTAAGACGATTTTAAACATGCTCTACTAACTATGAGAATTCAGCTGGATCCTCGCAGAACTTGGGCGATATGGGTCCCAAATCTCGTTGTTTGCTGGATAGCGGCTGGAACAGGTCCTCTGTGGACGGAAGAGTAATCCAAAGATGTGGTATCTCACTGCACTAACCAGTTTTCTCACAAAACAACTTTGCTTAGTGTTCGATATACTTCGGTAAATCGTTAAAATGAAAATCGCACATTTGATATGTTCGACCCGAAGAATCCTACTGACTGCGCCAAATAAATCACCACTGGTGTAAAACTTATTTTTAAAAAATTTATTTTATTAATTTTACAACTTATTTCCCGACAATTAAAATACGATGTGAACAAAGTGAAATGTAATTACTGACTGCTTGAAATGAATGCAATTTGAAATAAAGAAAACTATGATACAAAAGAAATATGATATGCTGGTGTCGGCTTATTTTATATGATCTTCTGGAAAGAGGGTGACATAATTCACGCTATTACTGCTTAAAAACAATGCACTAGTTGTTTTAAAAACTCGTTACGTGTTTTTGCGGTTCATATTGTTTGACAATTTTAACAGTTAGGAGGTTTTGTTTAATTACCTGAATAATGACTAAAACAACCTATTTCGTTTTTACACTTTTTATTGATTATTTCACACAATAAAATAAAACATATTATTTAAACTGGTATGTCTGTGTTTCTTAAGCAAAGACAAAAATGACATTTTTTTTAATAACAAACTTAAGTAGTATCCTCAGAACAATAAACACGAGTATCAAGTATTACTTGAGTAGTATTCCTAGGAAAATCTAACATTACTCATGTGGAAGAGAATCATAGAAATTATGGCAATCTGATGGCAAAACTTTTTTAAAGGCTTGTAAGTGCTCATATTTTTGCTGCTTTATCTTTGGGCGACATATAAATTCCCTTTTTGTGGGTTTAGATTAACTTTAATTCTATGAGGTAAAACAGTCCAGTCATCAGAATAATTAATTTTATATGATATTCCCTGATTTTTTTTATATTTAAGACATCTAATATCATTAATGTGTAGATAAGTCTTTTTAGTTCCTGGTCTAATACTTCGGTAATAGCACAAGTTTGAAAAATTTTTGAAAAAAGTATGATCCAAGAATTCTACGTGAAAAGGTTGCTTTGGTCGCGCTTTCTGACAGACCTCGATGTAATCTGATGGAAGCTTGATATCTTTATTTTTCAGTTTCCTTTCTATTAAACTATGTGCGCTGTCGACTTCCATCTGCGTGTGCCCTTTCTCTAAGAATTTTTGGATCACAGTTACGTCTGTTTCATTAACAAAATGATATAAGGCATTACTTAGAGTGTTGTTCCTGTTTTGATAACCGCACCCGTCGCTATAAATCACAATGGTCTTAGTTGCCGGTTCCTTTTCCAAAAGCAGCAACAGATGTTTGGTGATAATAGTTGAGAAAACGTTAGCGTCTAGACCACCTTCACCTTCATGCCATAAGCAGTTTACCTCCTTGTTTTTTAAATTAAAAGTTGTGAAGTTGTGCACGCACAACTTTGTATTGTAATAAATTGCTGATGCACGTAATACTGGAGCTAGTTTCACTGCCTGCACGTCCATTGTAAAAATACTTAACTCGTCATTGTCTGTAGCCTCTTTTTTATCTTTCTCTTTTTCAATTCTTGCTTCGTCTTTTTTTGTAATGTGTCTTATATAGTCCTTTTCAATAACATTTTTAGTTTTGTACCCAATACAGATATCACATTGGTCTTTCTTTGGTTTGTGAATAAATATATTTTTATTTTTCATTTCTTTCTTAAAGTGTGCTAGACTGAGTTCTTTAACGCCTTTTGTATTACAGAAATCTTTATATATTTGATATACATCTGCTTTTGTTTGGAATAGTGGCTCTAAGTAAAGTCTATTCGATGAATAGACTTTACTGCTTATCAGCTATGTCTTTTAAGACACGTGTGGCCAGATATGGTGCACAATTCTGGCCGAAACTAAGACTAGAAAGTTGGATACATGAAAAATTATCTGAAAATCTATTCCTCCAGAGAAAATTTTGGTAATAACGTTGAAATAGGTTTATATCTATGCATCTGTACATCATTTTGATATCAGCACAGAGAACAAATTTGAAACAGCGAAATCTACATAAAATGTCAAAAATATTATCTTGTACTTGGTGACCTTTAGATGTGAGGTCATTCAAAGATACCCCAGTATCAGTACGCGCGTTAAAATCAAATCTAATCTAACAGGAGTTGAGCTGTTTTCACGTATGACAGCTCTGTGCGGTATAAAGTATTTAAATTCATTAGTAGGGTGATTAAATAGAGATAAAGGAATCACTTTAGCATGATTCAAAATAAGATAGTCAGATATAACATTTTTATAATCTTGAAAGAAATTGGGTTAGAAATAAATTTTTCTCAAGGATACAGAAACGTTGACGAGCCATACAAAAATACTGTCCCAGTTTAACAGGTTTACTGGGAATATTATTATTATTATCTTGATAACGTCCAGAAGGTAAAATAATGGTCGAATTTTCGAACACTTGTTCTACAAATTCTTTATTCGAGCAAGATTTCTTAGATTCAGGTAAAGTTTTTACTTCCCAGAAACTTTCTATTAAGCGGTGTAAGTCATCGCGATCTGTTTGAACATCATGAGTAGTTAAAAATGAGTTAATAACACTTTGATTAGAAGAAAAGTTTAATGGGCTCTTAGGTACAGGGCCAGCTATTACGTAACCAAGATGGGTTTCAAAAAGGGAAGGGGAATTAGATCCCATTAGATTTAAGTAAATTACCCCAAATATCTGCACCAAGCAACACATGTATTGGACCAGATTTAAAAAATACAGGATCAGCTAACTCAATTTGTAAGTGCTCAGGGAATTTTAGAGCGCCAGGAGTTATTGAGATTTGCCTAAGGTTATTAGTTATTTTATATACAATAGAACAAGAATCGTTAAAGGAAACAGAAGTATTAACTAGAGAGAAGATTTGGAGATCTAGTACTTCTCCACTTTTACTACAGTTGGTGTTACCTAGTCCCGAAATATTTAGTATCTGCTTTCGAGAAGGCTAATTTGACTAGCTGAATTTAACAGAGCTCTTGCAGTGAGAAAACGGCCATTGGAAACTCGGATATTCACCAGTGCGGTAGGTAAAAGTACAATTTTAGGAAAACCTGAAACTGCGTGCAAATAATCTTGTTGGGATGGAGTATCAAGAAAATCAGAATGTTGATTTTGTATAGAATTATTATTCGAAGGTCTACTAAAATTAGTAGCAAAGGAATGAGAAGTTCCAGAATTAATTGGTCTATGTTGGGAGGTTTGATTTCTTTTTGAAGGGGGTGAAAGTATTGAAGAGCTTGATACATTTGAATGATTATCAAAATGGAGAGAAGAGTGATGGGGTCCTGAACACTGAGAACGCCTTTTTAGACTTTTACAATCTGAAAGAACATGTGTACTACTAAGACAATTAATACGAGCTTTGTTACGCTTAATAAATTGATATCTGTCATTTTGTTTTAAAGAATGGAATTTGGAACATTCATAAATGGAATGTCCAGAATTTTTACAATATAAACAACCTAGATTTGGTCGAAATGCGTTTTGAGATTGATTGTTAACCTTAGAGAAAAGTGACACCTTTTTTTCCTACTTTCCTGTGGTTTAAGATGGGATTTTGAATCATTAGTATCAAACAAGTTTAAATTTTCGTGAACAGACTGTCGCTTATTTACAAATTCAAAAAAAATATCTGCAGTTGGCATTGTGCCAGAAATACGGTTATTTTCAAATGCTTTTTTATATTGAAAATCAAGTTTTTGTTGAAGTAAAAAGATAACTAAAGATTCAAATTTAACTTGATAATTATGACCAGTATTATTAATTAGTTCAAACGTTTTACGAGAATTAATGTAGAAATCCTTAAGATCATCTGCGGTACTTCTTCCTACGGGTTTTTGCACTACCTATGATTGGTACAAAGAAATAAGTCATTTGAAATCATCATCGTATGTTTTCTTTAAAATATCAAGCGCAACGTTTCGGTTCTGATTAGTAAGGCATAAACTAGAAATTAAGTCCAGAGGTGGACCGCGAAGCAAACTTTTTAGATAATAAAACTTTTCACCATCAGTTTTAAGTTTAGAATTGTTGAGTACAACAGCAGAAAAAAAGTCAAAAAAGGCTGGCCACTCCTGAGCCAGACCTGTGCAAGGTTTAATATTAATTTTAGGCAAATTATTCAGTACTATCGTATCTTTCTAATTTTTTTTTAATTTATCAATAGTAGATTAAAGTTTGGCAATAGCATCTTCAAAACGGTCTTCTAAGTTCTAGAAGCATATGCGATAGGGTGTCCTTCTTGAGATAAGACGGCACCAATAGCATAATTTGAAGCATCCGTTGTTAATTCAAAAGGTTTATTAAAATCAGGATAAGCTAATAACGGTTCGGAAGTTAATAAATTTTTACATATATTAAAACAATTAATAAATTCTTGGGAATGTTCCCCTTTATTGTCTTTCTTAAGACACACCGTCATTGGTTTCGTTATTTTTGCGAAATTTTTGATAAATTTTCTATAATAACCTAATAGCCCTAAAAAGGATTTAATTTGTTTTTGAGTACGGGGTATAGGGAAATTTTTGATTGCTTCGATTTTTTTTGGATTTGGTTTTATTCCGTCATTTGTTACTACGTGACCTAAAAATTCAACTTCTTTATGTAAAAATTCGCATTTATCTAATTGTATTTTAAAATTTGCTTTTCTTAGAAAAACTAATTGTAAGTTTTGAATATGTTCTTGGAGACTAGTACTGAATATAATTATGTCATCCATGTATACCATACATATTTTATTTTGCAAATCTTTGAGTACTTCGTCTATAACTCTTTGAAAAGTGGACGGAGCATTTTTTAGACCGAATGGCATTCGGAGGAATTCGTAATGACCATTATCGACAGTAAAAGCGGTTTTTTCTATTGAATCTTCGGACATTTCAATTTGATGAAATCCGTTAGCTAAATCTAAAGTGCTAAAATATTGAGCTCTGCCCAATTTATATAAAATATCTGTAATATTCGGGACCGGATACCTATCAGAAATTGTTTTTTCATTCAGTTTACGATAATCGATTACCAAACGCCATTTTTGACGTCCAGATGCGTCTAATTTTTTACTTACTATCCATATAGGTGAGCTCCAAGGCGAATATGATGGTCTTATAATACCTTTATCGAGCATTTCACCAACCTGCCTCTGAACTTCTTCCTTATGGATATAGGGGTATCTATAAGATTTTACATGTACCGGATTTTCATCGGTTGTTTTTATAGAATGTTTTATTTTAGAAGTGAATGTTAAAGCTTCACCTGGTTTAAAAAATAAATCAGAAAATTTTTTACATAATTTGATTATACTAGCTTTTTCTTCTGAATTCATATGATCTGTACGTATTAAATTATTTAAATTAACATTTTTCTTTTGAAAAGTCGATTGGGTCTTTTGTATTTCACTAATGTAATTAAAGTTATGTATTTCAAAATTCGACGATAAAAATTTTTGTGCAACAATGGGTTTATTTAAAATTACTGAAATTGTTTCGTCAGTTGTATTAATTATTTCACATATAGCATATCCATTTTTAGCTATAGTTAATGTTTCGGGTATTTGAAGATTGTTTATAAGTTTCTTTAATTAGTATTTCTCCCTCGGCTACACTTACAGGAAGCGATTTTAATAATTTTTCTGTAGGACCTACTGAAAATTTAAACTTAATATCGGTAGGAGACCTAAATGTTATCGGAATCGATACACGATCATTAAATAATTTTTTATTTGTAAAGTTTATATTTAGATTCATCTTAACCATATCTTCTACGCCTATGATTCCATCGAAAAAATCGTGAAAATCATATAAAATAAAGTTTATATTACCATTGTACTTGAACTCTTTAAAAGCTGGTATCTCAGCTTGAAATTTAATTTGTTTACTAACTAAAGATGTTTTAATATCTATGTTAGAATGATAAATACAATTAGAATAATATTTTTCTGCAATTTTTGGTCTAATTAGAGACTTGGTACTGCCCGTATCAATTAAAAGTTTTAAATTTGGATTTTTTATTTGAATATACGGCAGTGGATTATTTGAGGCAATATTAATTTCTACTATTTCTTTTTGTTTTTTACGGGGACCTTGTGAAAATTTTGAACGTGCTCTACATTTTCATTTACAGGCTGTTCAAAATGTTCACATTCATTAGTATCATTAATTTCTTCGTTTTCATCTGAATCATTTTCATAATTGTTAGTGTATAATTCTTCTGATATAAAGTTTGGTTTTTGATTGTTATTTCTAAATTGATAATAATTATTGTGAGGAGGTCTGTTATTCGAAGGAATAAAACGATTATTATAATTTACTTTATCTGTAAAATTTCTGGATGTTGTCGACATAGGTTCTGGTTTGGATAATTTACTTATTGGGGTTTGGTTTGGTCTGAAAACATTGCGTGGTGGTCCAAACACCTGAGCGTTAGTCGGATAGTTTCTCCGAATAAATGGACGCGGCTGAATATTTATAGGCTGAGAAGGAAAATCATTTCTCAGTTGATTATTTTGTTGAGGAGAAAAATTATATTTCTGATGATTTTGTTTATTTTGTTGAAAGTGATTTGAATTAGAAAAATGAAATTTGGGTTCATTTGATGGTGAATACAATTTTTCAAAATTTTCATATTCACTAACATATGCTAAGGCATGTTCTAAAGAATTTGGTTGCTTTAAATGTAAATTGTTTCGTAGCACTCCTGTACAACCCGCGATAAATGTATTTAATGCGGTTTTGTCGCAGTGGTGCATATGACATATTTTTTCATTTTGATTAAAACTAGTATCATTACTTATTCTTGGAACAATACTACTTCTTAAGAGTTGAAGCCTATTACCGAATTCTAAAAGCTTTTCATTTTTATATGGTCTTGTTCTCATTAATTTCTGTATTAAACAATCTAAATTACGTTTATCCGAAAAACATCGAATCAAAGCATTTTTTAACTCCAGCTAGTTAATTCTACCCTATTTCCTACCATTAGTTCAGCTTTACCTACTAATTTTCCTTGGATGCATTCAAAAATATGATCATTTAACTCTTTATCATTATAAGAATTATACGTTGCTATTAAACTTTCACAACGCGAAATAAAAATATTTAATGTGTTAATATCGCCATCATATGGCCTAATATTTTCTAATTTTGACTTAAATAAATTCCAGTTAATTGGACGTGACTCTTGAGTTGCGGTTGCCATTTTTGATTTATCAGATGAATAATAGGTAAGGAAAGGCAAAAGAAATTTGGCACTTACAGTTGATCTGGAGTACTTGATTTCTTTCCGGACTTCTGCAACTTCTTCCTTTCACACACGAAAATGTTCAAGTTCAAAATTCATTCTTAAAACGATGAGTCTATTATTTAGGGAACTATAACTCTGTTGTTGTTTTTTCCGTCACATAAAGTTGATTCAATTCATCTCAATTCGCTTGTGGTAATTGTCTGTGTTTATTAAAAACTTTATCCCAAATACATAGAAATTTGTATCGTTTTTTATTTGACGCACTGTTTCTTTTTTCAAGTCTTCGTTCCATAAGCTACACCAAGACACTAAGAAATCACAAGTACTTTTTAACCTAGTATTTTTATATTTTTCGTTTTTTTAACAGAAACAATTTACCAAGTTTATTGAAAAAATATTATACACACATCATTTGATAAAAAGAAATTATTTTTGTTAACAAAATCTTGAGGACTCACATGGCAAAACTTTCCATATGGTAAACCATCTTTTCCAATCGAACAATTTAATTATTTACCGAGTTTTTTTAAAAAGTAATATACACATCATTGATAAAAAGAAATTATTTTTGTTAATAAAATCTTGAGGTTATTTAAAAGACTCTCCCATTAGGACATGGAATATCAAACAAGTTCCGTCTTGCTTACACCCTGTTAGCCTAAAAACGAGGAGCACAATTAGCGAAAACAAGTTCCGTCTCTGCTTACACCCTCGATGTTCTTGTAAAGCCTCTGTACTTACTATGCGGATTCAGTAGCTTCGCTACTCCGTCTTTTTGTCGTCGCGTTGACTTGTTGCCCCTTGTATATACGACAATGTACTTGTACAGCCTCTGCATTCTTGCGACTTTTCTGATAAAAGGTTTTTATTCATTTTTAATAATGAGGTACAATATTTGGTTTGAGCAATTCACAACAAATAAAGAAGTTGCCTCCTCGTCGTTGACCAAACTGCCATCCCCATCACTTATTGGAAGCCCCGTCATCGGTTCCTTGCTTGTGGGCACTATCCGATGTTTCCAGAAGATCTAAAACAGATCCGGCCGAACACTAAAGTTATGATTCCCGTAGAAATTTCAAGTATTATCCTAAAAAAAGCTAGAAAAAAACAGGTTGCACATGGTATTTGTTACAAGGTAGTTTATGTTTGCTGTTTATGTAGTCCAATATACATACATTAAGACGCGGTCATTCATCCTGCCTTTCATACTAATAAATACACCCATTCTTTCATTCATTCAACGTGGCTGTAAAGGGGCCTTATGATTGTGTTTCAATTTAAAGAAATTGTTTAAATAATTGTAAAATAAAAATGTAGATAAATATAAAACTTAAGATATTCAATACCATAGTAAAATTAGTAATAAGAGTGGTTAATCCCTTATCTGGTGGGTAGGAGATGCATCGAAAATCTTTTCATATAACAAAAGATATCTCTCCTTGGTGTATGCTGCGCGCTTCCTTAGAATTTGGTTGAGACTATCAGGAATGCTGAATTTGTAAAATCTTTTCGCTAAATTGAAAACATAATCTTTTATAAAAGGGATATTGGTTGTGTCGTGCAACCATGTGTTCCTCGGATAGCGAGGTCCACCTTTCCAAACAGCCATTCTCAGGCACTTGTTCTGTACAACTTGCAATCGATGGAAGGACAGCTTAGTGGCCGAGTAGAATACGGGATAACCGTAAAGCATTGGCCGAATAATTTGCTTGTATAATAAAATTTTATTATGTGCATGAAGCTTGCTCATTCGACCGATCAATGGGTACAGCTCCCGTATCACCGCTTTAGCCATCGCTATCCTAGCATCGATATGCAAAGTATGTCCAGTACTAGGCTGGATAATATACCCTAGGTATTTAATTTGTGAGCTTGGTTGGATAGTTTCCCCTTGCAGTTTTAACCTGGAGAAGAGATATGTTTTCGCTCTAAAAGCGCCGTGCAGGACCATATATTGTGTTTTTGACGGGTTTAGCGTGAGTTTGTTGTGTGAAAAATATGAGACTATCTTCGCGTTGAGATGCGACTCAACCCCGCGCAGTGCCAACTCAGTCTTTCTCGCAGTTTGCACCAGACAAACGTCATCAGCATACAAAGCTGTGCAGATCTTGTTTGATCTCGGAAAGTCTGCTGTAAACAGCGAGTACAGCGTCGGCGACAGCACTGAGCCTTGCGGCACCCCAGCTGTTATTGTATATGGTCCAGCTTCTGTTTTGCCAATTTTCATATAGAAAGATCTATCCACGAGATATGAGTATAAAAGTAATACTAAATAGTCTGGTATTCCCATACTCGAAAGTTTTTGAACCAGTCCGGGGATCCAGACTGTGTCAAAGGCATTTTTAAAATCGAGTGCTACCATTACAGAGGGGTGACGTCTCCGGAAGCCAACTCGAATGTGGTTTATAACACGGATGAGCTGGGCCGGTGCGCCATGTTCCTCTCTGAAACCGTATTGCTCGTCGGGTATCAATTTGAGCTTCTGCTCAAAATATAAAAGCCTACTTAATATTACTTTATCGAAAATTTTAGCTAAATTATTTAAAAGCGATATTGGTCGGTAATTGGCGATGCAACTCCGTCCGTATTGAGTTTTAGGTACAGGTACAAGGTTGGCCACTTTAAAGCAACGTGGATATTTGCAGTGTGACAACATATAATTAATAGTGATTGTTAAGGTGTTTATTGCACTAGGTGGTAGATTCTTAATTAAGATGTTAGGAATACCGTCCCTACCCGGAGCTGTTTTATTTTTAGTAGTGGCAATTATTTTATATATCTGCGATTTGGTAATAGTATTGTTTGATGAACAAATATTTTTATTTTGAAATTGCTAAAGCCAGTTAAGAGTTTCGATGTGTGCTTCTGTGTGCGGGGTGTTGTTAACAAAATTATTTTGGAAGTGCTCCCCAAAGGCTCTCGCAATGTCAGTTTCATTATTAATTGTCTGGTCATTATGTCCAATTCTAGTGACTGGTTTACGTTTTATTTTAAGTTTGTGTACTGTCCGCCAGAGTCGGTTCGTTCGTGTGTCAATTTTACGCAGAAAATTCCCCCA
Organism: Ophraella communa; assembly: GCA_035357415.1. Classification (NCBI taxonomy): domain Eukaryota; kingdom Metazoa; phylum Arthropoda; class Insecta; order Coleoptera; family Chrysomelidae; genus Ophraella; species Ophraella communa. Next base: position 972,334 of record CM068979.1, on the reverse strand, counting down.
GTTTTCGTTACGTATCGTCTGAATTTCTGCGTTAATTTGATTTTGTAAAGTGAACATTAGTTGTCTGTCATTACTGTCACCAGATCTCTGCCACAACTTTCTCGTTCTGTTCTTAAGTTTAATTTTTTTCCTTTAATCCCTCCGGAAACTTTTCCGTATAGGATTTAAAAGAAGTTTTTTGAGTTGTGGCATTTCTAGCTAGTATAATAGTATTTGTCAGATCACACAGAATTTCTTCCATGTGATCTTCGTCATGTATAGAGACAATAGGAGTCAAGTGAGAATTAATATAATTTCTAAATTCGGGCCATTTTGTGGTTTTATAGTCATAGTACGTATGATCCAATTTTACAATATTGTGGTTGAGTCGTATCGTCATTGAAATCGGATCATGGTCGGAAGTGAGTGCACATATTGTCTGTAAATTGTCAATCGTGATGTTTTTCCCGATTACAATGTCCAATGTACTCGGATTTCCCCCTCCAAAAGGGTAAAAGGTTGGGTTCGGAGTACAGAAAACATTGCAATCCGTACTTTTTGCGACTTTTCTGTTATACTCTGTATACACGTGTTGGTTGTGGTTTTTCTTATCGGGGGGGAGATTGAAAAACAATTGCAAATCATTTTAAGAGATATCTTATCGATAACATTGATATTTCTAACATACCCTACCGTATCTAGGACCCTGTATATACGACAATGTACTTTTACAGCCTCTGCATTGCATTTTCTGTTATACTCTGTTCGCTGGACCGAAAGATCCTATTATGCAACAAGTCCTTCAACCTTCTTATACCTCTCTTAACATTTTCAACGATTATCTCATGATTACATGTGACTGACAGTCACTAGTTCGAGCACGAAATGATTGTATATGCATTACGCTGGTAAGCTTTCTAGTACAACTGCTAAAATTAACATTACAAGTATTGAATAAAAAATTAAGCATATCTTTCCAAATGATGATATCAAGATAAATCTATTCAAAAAGATTGACCATTCCATTTAGGAAGTGCGGAAGCACTAAAGGTACAAGACATGAAGTTTGGGTTGTAAAAACTAGTACTTCAGTTGAAAGACCTCGTTTTGTTATTGTTTTCTTTCAAACAGATAAACGAGTACAGCTGATCCTACTTTATGGGACGTACAAAGCGTGAGACTGTCACTTGAAAATCATTATAGAAATGAAAATCTTGGGAAGCTGCATGTCATTAAGAAAAAAAAATCCAGTCGGACCGAGAACTGGAAGGTTGCTCTTTTATAAGAGACTGCGTGATGTTCCCCTCACTGAAATTGTTAAAAGTTTAAACTTGATGTTGATTAGAGTTTGTGTTCGAGCAGATATGAGAGTAGCTTTTGTAGACATTCAAGGCTTTGTCGTAGACAATTCATTGTCAAAGAACTCACCATAGAAATTGGTTTTAAACGTTCACATTATTTTACCTCCACAACCGCATTCCACATTAAGTAGCGCTGATAGAGTGGAGACGCAAAATCGAGAGATTATTCCTAGTCAATGTGCGACCCTGTTTTTCTTCGTTTTCAGGGACAGTAACTTAAATTTTTTGGGGAGACTTTATTGTTGATTTCAGTACTTTTAAGAGGCAATACGGTTATAAACCATAAACCGCAGAAGGGCAGATAATGCTACAGCAAGGAGCTGCCAGATGGATGATGACTGGAAAAGGAGAAGATATGGGTACCATCCAGTACACCGGAGGGCTTGAAAATCCAAGCCAAGCACCCGGACTTCTTTTATTTATATATCAATGTACAAGTATTGAATAAAGATATTTAAAAAAAAAGACTGCATCTTATATGGAAAAGAATGTGCATGGAATTAGATACTCTTCAGGAGATGTGTAAAGTAAATGAAATATTGGAAAGCAAGTATGCCGCAGACTACATTTACGTTCGAGGACAACAAAAAGCAGAATTTCTTCTCAAGAAATGCCACGTTTTTCCACACATTATTGATGTTACCAAATTTGATAGCACCTCTTGTGAAACTTTACCCAAGATCCGAACCCCCTGCCACGCCCTATCTGAATCATGTGTCCCGAAAGAAACGTACAACTCAGTGGTTTTCTAATGTTATATTACCATAGATAAATAAACCTTATAACCACAAATGCGTATTTTTTACATTATCATTCTCGCTTATCTGTAAAACAGTTTGTTTATTTATCAACTTTTATATATTACATGAAAATTGAAATTTCCGTCTTACAATTTTTAAGATAATTTTTAAAATTAAAACAAAAATATATTATACATGTCATTGTGAAACCATTATGGATACGTGATAATTGTCTAAAGACCTCTTTAGGTATCCATGAGGATTGTTTGCCCTCTTTTCTTCTTATCCAACAAGGAAAGACTGTGCTTACACTCTCGACGTTCTTGTAAAGCCTTCTTACGACTTTTCTCTGTATACACGTCCCGGTTGTGGTTTTTCTTTTGGGAGGTTTGCAAATGATTTTAACATTCTTATCGATAATTTTTAATTTGCTAGTACCTAAAAAATGGTGTGGTGGTGTGCAGTATACGCGTCTTTTTCATACACTATTGAAAATTATGCGAATAGGGTGGATTCAGTAGCTTCGCCACTCCGGCTAATGCCTTTTTTTGATCATAGAAAGTGTCTTTGCTTGCCTTTTCTTTTGTCGTCGCGTTGGCTTGTTGTCACCCGTTAATGCTCTTTGATGTTGGAAATGGAGTCATCGGTTGTTAAAAATAATATTACCTTTGAGGATTATGTTGAATGCTTAGCTGGCAACGTTACACATCATAGTCTGGCGTTGATCATCCTATGTCTTTTGGTCTTTGTATGCTGGGAATTACCCTCGTACCATACCCTGTATATCTAGGACCCGTACCCTATCGTAACAGGACTCGTACCATACCCTGTATACATGCCAATGCGCTACTCCAGCTAATGCCTTTTTGATCATAGAAAGTGTCTTTGCTTGCCCGTTCTTTTGTCGTCGCGTTGACTTGTTGCCACCCGTTAATGCTCTTTGATGTTGGAAAGGGAGTCATCGGTTGTTAAAAATAATATTACCTTTGAGGATTATGTTGAATGCTTAGCTGGCAACGTTGCACATCATAGTCTGGCTTTGATCATCCTAATGTCTTTTGGTCTTAGTATGCTTGGTAAGGATGCTGGGAATGACTCTCGTACCATACCCTGTATACATGCCAATGTTAAGCCTCTGCATTCTTGCGACTTTTCTGTTATACTCTGTATACACGTGTTGGTTGTGGTTTTTCTTATCGGGGGATTGAAAAACAATTGCAAATCATTTTAAGAGATATCAAGTTTGTAGAGAGTGCCCTAATGTTTTTAGTGTGCAGTATACCTAAACGCGTCTTTTTCATATATCCACTATTGAAAATTATGCGCAAAGGGCGGATTCAGTTGCTTGGCTACTTCGGCTCTCTCGCTGGTAATGCCTTTTTTGACTTGTGAGTGACGTCATAGACCACCCGTTCTTTTGTCGTCCTGGGGGTATCCCAGTATGCACGAAGGGCGGTCGCTAATGCAGATCGCGCTGGAGTGGTCAGCTGATATGCCTTTTGTTCTGACGCCCGAACCGTTCTAGAACCGACGTTGGAAGACTGGCATGCCTTTTTGGCGGTCAGCACCTAGCGGTTGATAGGAGATTAAAAATGGTGGCGCACGTGGCCCTCCCCAACGCGATCTACATTACCGACATGTGGCTAACGGCAGGGAGATGGCGACACTTTCTCTCTCATCCTATATTCCAGGCAACCCATAATACACATTGCTACCTACCCTTTTCGGTAGAGCAAGGAAGTAAAGGGAGAATAAAGGAAGAATTTATTTCTTGGTTGTATCTTTATGGAAAACAAGCAAATTATAATAAATTGTATTGCCACAATTCAGCGGAGAATGGGTCGTGGAGATGAATCCCTTCGAAATTCAATTTCTATGAATAATTAATTTTTATTGATTCAGTTCACTAACGTAAATAGTACGATTAGGCACTACCCCTAATTGTCGGTGTCAGTTGTCAAGTCACCAAATACTTTTATTGTTTGCGATTTGTTGGTTATTGATAAATATGAAAAATTCGCTAATTCCAATTATTCATAAAATAAAAACAATCAATTATATCAACATTAAAGTGTATTTCTTGTTAAAAACAAGTAAACGAATATTAAATATCACAATAGTAGAAGGGGTGCTTATTACTATTTATAGGGTTGATGCTGTGTATTACACGTGCAGTGACTAGGATCCCTTTCTGTATTAATACGTCAGGATACAAGTTTACTTATAAATAAATTGTGTGGGCATATATAACTTTAAAGAAAAAAAGTAAAAGTAAAAAAAAGTAGCAAAGAAAGTTAAGTAGTATCAAATGTGATTCATTCAATAATAGGTAAGTTCATATACAAATTATCATGACTTCCTACTTAAAAAAATAATCTAAATCGGTGTGTCTATACACATATTCTCTGATATAAAAAAAATATATATAATAGTGAATATTTTTAAAGTTCCTTTACGTTTTTGGATTAATTTTGTGACAAATAACACTAATAGAATAATTAGAATAATACAGCTCACTTGTGAAATGGTGTCTTGACAGAGTGCTTATACTGAACTATCCCCCGAAGACCTGGAGTTCATTCAGTCTAATGTTAAATTGTCTTTGTCACTGGCGTCTTGTTTCTGAGGACTGGTTGGCTTGAAGTAAGTAAAATGAGTACATACTATTAGGCATTTACTATTGATGTCTGGTTTCAGGTTGTGTCGATAATGAAGCATGCAGGAACCAACTATGTAGATGCTGTCCAGGATTTGTACAGTTGATAGAGATGTATATATATATATGGAATATATATACATATAAGAGTAAAGGAAAAAGAAAAAGGCCTAAAAGAAGTTTAACTAATGTACAAAATGTCTCTTTTATATATGAAAGCTATGAACAAGTTGGCAATCTTACCTTAGATTTTGTTGGGCCTTTCAAGAAGTGGATAATTCCTAATATGGGTTTAAAATCCTTAAATGGTTCACAACTAGTGAATAACAACCCTCATTGGAATTTGTATGATATTTTTAAAATGCTATGAAACCAAATAAATCCGCAAAGCGTGTGAAGTGAAACTTCCAGTATGGCTTCTTGAAGCAAAAAGAACTAAAGAGAGAAGGAATAGGCCCGAACAAGAAATCCCTGGTATGAATGACCTTGAGTAGTAAATTCCACAAAATACTAAATAGTTATTGGTAAGTAAGAATCAATTTTGAGATTAATAATGCCAAGCATTGTTCCATGTCATTTTGATTTTTAACTAAAGGTTATGTTTACTTATTGTTAAATGCCATGAAGTAATTATCATTTTATTTAATTTTAGATGATTAGACTGAGAAGACTAAGTATATTAAATATTTTATTAATCCTGGGAATCTGAATCTACTATAATTGCAACATACAAGGCTAAGGGTATCAATACACTTGACAATGGTAATAATCACACAGTAAGTTATTTTTATGATTAATTACTAAGGTGTTTATATTTTTCACCTTTAACTTTTACTATGAAGTTTTTATATCTATTGATAACTGTATTTTCTTTATTTTAGAATGTCCAGAGCTATGCTGGAACCTACATTATAAGTATACTCACTATAACAAATGCTAAAGAATATTATAACAAATTTTTTTATTACACAGTAACACACCTAAGAAATAAAATAAACTGAAAAGAAATAATAGAAGAATATAAGGTAATTAGGATTAATCATTTAAACAAGCAAGAGGAAAGTAAAAATATAAGAAGCAAAATCAATCTAATTAATGAGGAAAATTTATAATCTAAAATATTTATAAGAGAAATCAGGCTCCTATTTGAATAAGTACCTCTAAGTAAGTAATTGCAATACATTATTTTAATTATTTTAATAATAATGATCTTTTTAGGGTCAACTACCATCATGATAAAATAAAACTGTAACAACATCGATTGTCTCGCTCAAACATATTGATTTCCCTATATGTCTCTCTCTAACACATTGATTTCCCTATATCTATAGTCGTACTCCCTTAGTATATCTACTAATATAGGGAGCAAATGGTACCACATGTTCTTGCAGGATGTCCGTTATATACCGATATGTCGTTAGTCGTCCGTTAATAACCACTAGGTCCGTACGAGCAGTTAAAGAAAGTCCTCTCCAAAACATGACTGAGTCTCCTTCATAAGCATGGATCGTTTGGAAGTTACATTGAGCATATCTTTCATTTGGTCTTCGATATACCCTAACACTTCTATTTGAATTGTATAGACAAAATGTTGTCTCATCTGATCAAATAACTCTTTCCCAATCCTCATCAAACCATTCAATATGCTCTCTGGCAAAATTTAATCTCGCTCTACGATGCGCAGGGGTTAAAGCAGGTCCTTGAGCAGGTATTCTTGGTCTTAGATCGCCTTCGGCAAGGCGTCGGCGCACGGTATCTATTGAAATCTGGATCCTATCTGCTTCCTGTAGCTGTGCCTGCAGCAATCTTGCTGTTACAAACCGTTGTCTTAATGCAGAAAATCTAATAAAACGATCTTGGGCATCGGTTGTTATACGATTTCTGCCTTGACCAGGTCTTCTTGAGTGCTGACCCGTCTTCCTATACCGTTGAATCATACGGGAAACCGATGTTTGCGATACCCCAAACCTCTGACCAATTCTACGAAAACTCCATCCTTCTTCGAGTAAAACTACTGCCTGGGCACATTCCTCTACGGTTAAATTTCTTGATTCGCGTTCCATAATAAACACTGTATCAATACAAAAGCAAAGAATTATTGCAACTGAGAAAGTGTAAGAAATCAAATCAAACAACCTTTAGAATGTTATTCTAAGTTTTATCGCAGTTTCAAAAAAAATTAAGTTAAAGTGAACGGACTTCGGAACAAAATACAGCTATATGTTTTTTAAGTCAATATACCATAGGCGTTCAAAATATTGACCAAAACTTTTGAGAAACTACAACTAAACGAATTTGTTTTTGTTTATGCTTCAAAAAACTTGCCAGTAATATCAACGGCGTACCCATAATTATTTAAAAATAAAAGGTGGTATCAAAAATTAATAATTAATTTAAATCTTTGTAGGGATTTAATAGCCAAATTCCTACAAAAGCAGCTTTCTCTTCCAATTCAAGGAGGATCGCCTCCCCAAATTTGGTTTTTACGATTTTAACCAAAAATATTTTTAGATTTTTGGAAGTTCATTTAACTTTACTAATTCTTTTCTTTCTGCAAGAGATAATGCATTTAATTTAGCAAGGTCCATCTAAATAAAAAAAACAAATTCATACCTTCCTTTCTGGAGTAGTAGCAAGCAATAATAGAACTGGAATTGTTAAGTTTTTTAGCGTTAGCTTCTCTGCGCGAACTACTCTCTCCGGCTTGCTTCTTGCATATTTATATGCAACATCATCTACGTAAAAACGCATGATTTGGGTTTTTTTCTCGCAAAAATGGTTTGAGCAGAAATTATTTTCTTAATTTCCGTTTTTGTGTTTGGATTTGTGGATTGGTACTTCCTAAGCGTCTGTTGCGTTTAAACATCCTATTAGGATGCTGTAGATAACATAAACCATCTTTTCCGCTCGTTTAACAGAAACGATTTACCAAGTTTGTTTAAAAAATAATATACACATCAATTGATAAAAATAAATTATTTTTGTTAACAAAATCTTGAGGACCCCCATGGCAAAATTTCCCTATTAAGATGGCAAACCATCTTGTCCGCTCGAACAAAAAAAAATTAATTATTCACCAAGTTTATTTAAAAAGTAATATACACAGCATTGATAAGAAATTATTTTTGTTAATAAAATCTTGAGGTTATTTAAAAGACCCCCATTAGGACATGGAATATCAAACAAGTTCCAATTAAAGGGTCCGGCTGCAACAAGTTTTTTGGTAAACTCATTATATTTGTAGTGGGTGGTTTTTTTGAAAAAATACACGTGTCCATCAATGTACTGGAATGCTCCTGTAACATCTGTTGGTAATCCTGGGAAAATATCTTTTATTTGACCTCTACCCAGAACATTTTTTAGGTTTTTATCATATTCAATGTAATTATTGTTATTATAAAATACGTAAATTTTTCCATGATTGCTTTGAAACATTGTATTTATTTGAGAATTTTTGGGTACTAATAAATTAATTTCCTCAAGTATTCGAAGGCAGGGAAAATTTGCCACATAGTATTTATGAGCATATTTACTGACTGCTATTAAATTGCCTGAAGAACTTTGAAAAATCTGAATTAAGGAGCCCACTTCTTTAGGTAAATAATCATCGAGTATTTCTGGTTGTGAAGGAATAAGTTTCGAGTTCAAATCAATTTTCCATAGGTAGTTTTCATTAATAACATATAAATGATAATTTTCAAATTCGCCGGCCATCGCAATAAACATATACTCCGGTATTATATCACATAAATTTTTATTGTACAGTTGAGATGGTGGGGTTGTTGACGTTGGTTTAAAAGGATTATCAGCATATTTATTAATTGGACCATAAAGAGCTTCAATAGCCATTTTATCATCTTCACTTAATTTTGGGTTAATTTGGAATAACTATAGGTCGATCTTTTTGAATAGATTGCATGAGATTTATCTTGATATCAATACTTGTAATGTTAATTTTAGGCGTTGTACTATACTCTATCCAACGAGAGAATGGACTTGCTTTGCGCATCGGCGACTAAAGAGGAGGTGCTCTGTAACGAGCTAAGCAGGACCGTCATTCGATGAAATAAATTCGTAAGTTAGTGAAATAAATTTTATCTTGAAAACATGAGAACTTTTTATTTATTTAACATAAATTTATTATAAATGTATGAGCGTTATGAAAGTAATATAAACCCTAAATATTCCTAAAATAGACATTTTATGATATTTTTTTTTTATTTTTTTAATATCTAGCTACAACAATAGTAGATTGTTTCATATAATTATAAATTTAAATTAGTCTGTATTGCTGCTATCAGAATCACTTTGACCATTTACGTGAATTATTAGTGGTTGGATTTCATCGGTTAAACTGTAAACAATATGGTCAATTTCTTCCTTTATAATGTGACGAATGAAATTCTTCCAATGTTCAGATGTTACTCGTGCGATGCCTTCTTTAAGCAATCGTTTCACCTCTGGTAATTTAAAAGATTTATTGTTAGTTTTTACGTACCCCTTGACCATCGACCAAACCATTTCAATAGGGTTCAGCTCACAATGATATGGTGGAAGTCTGAGTACAATCTTATTCTATTCTTTGGCCGTTTCATCGATTATATATTTGTTATATTTCTCCTTTTCTAGCCTAACGATGCGCAGCAGTTCAGCTTTCACCACTGTATTATCAATTTCTTTTCCTTTACTTTGTAGCCACTGAATTATGTCGTTTTTTCTCCCAAGAACTATTCGGTATTTTTTCCATTTTTACCGAATGATACGGAGCATTGTCCAGGACAATTACGCAATTATCATCCAATATCGGTAAAACCTTTTTAAACCAGTCGAGAAATGTATTTCCGTTCATTTCGTCATAGTAGTCTGTTGTATTCTTTTTAGACTCAAAACATAACAAACCACCAGGAACTAATCCATCAGCGCTGCCAATATGTAAAACTATTAATCGTTTACCTTTACCACTTGGATTAGCCGGCCCCGTTGACAAGCCTCTAATAAAAGCATCCCTGTGAGATTTTATCGTCGTGTTCATCCAAACCTTCTCAGGTACATCACCTGCATTAACCCATGTTTCATCCAGGTAATAAATAGAGCGACCTTCTTCTCTGTATTTTTTTATAGCTCGTAGGTAGTCCCCCCGCCACATAATTAGTTCCTGTTTCTCAGTTAGGCAACTATTCCTTTGCCGTTTAACAAAAACAAAATTCAATTCGTGCAAAAATTTGTGAAATGTTAATCGTTTAAATTGTGGCAGATCTCCATCATCATTTACTACTTGCAAAATTTTGTCTACTGTCGGTAATTCTTTATTTCGATAGAAATCGTGTACTTTTCTCCTTATAGCAGTTTTAGTGACATCGTCGATCTTTTCTTTAAAAGACTGACGGCTTTTTTTTAAATTTGGTTCCGTTACCTGACCGGTTCTATTATATTCTGCTAAAATTTTTTTCATTGTAGTTTTTCCAATGCCCGTTTGTTCGGTTAGTGTTAAAACTGTCTCTTCGTACGACATTTGCGGATTGTCTTCCTTTAATTTCTTATAATTATTTTTGACTTTGATGCACGACCTAAAATTAAAAACAAAAATAAATCATTGACCACGGTTACTGGTGGTGAATAGTATGCGTATTAATATTATTATATTTCTTTACCTGGCCTCTTTAATTGGCGATAATGGTGGATTTATCTCGTCTCTGGCTGCTGCCATTCTTATAAAGTTCTTAATAAATGTCTTTAATCACTACAGTCAACTTCACAAGATTTAAAACTTATTTCACAACCGTAAACAACACAGCTAAAATAACCGTACTTGCGAGACTACAAATATAAACTGTGAATAGGTAGGCAGTAGTAGGTACTTTATATAATTAGGTACCAGGTAGGTATTGGAACCAGGCGCCGGCCCTGGCTACCTGCTGAGCCAATGAAGATGTTGAGGGCGTTGAACTAATGTTCTAAGGGCGGAGATCTGGATAACTCGTTGGATAGAGTTTAGAAAGCGTACCAGACTTGTCCGTAATGCATATGCAAAAAAATATGTTTTAGAGGTATAAGAAGATTGAAGGACTTGTCGCTATCATTCATAATAGTATCTTTCGGGTCAGCCGGCTATAGCCACAGAGTATAACAGAAAAGTCGCAAGAATGCAATGGTAAGTACAGAGGCTGTACAAGTACATTGTCATATATACAAGGTCAAAGGTCCTAGATACGGTAGGGTATGTTAGAAATATCAATGGTACGGACTAAGATGATCATTCCCAGCATCCTTATGGACCACCAGCGTACAAAGACAAAAAAGACATTAGGATGATCAACGAACACAAGCCAGTCTCTGATGAGCGGCGTTGCTAGCTAAGCATTCAACATAATCCTCAAAGGTAATATTATTTTTAACAACCGATGACGTAACTCCCTTTCCAACATCAAAGAGCATTAATGGGTGGCAACAAGCCAACGCGACTATGATCAAAAAAGCATTAGCCTGAGTAGCGAAGCTACTGAATCCACCCTATTCGTACAATTTTCAATAGTGTATGTATGAAAAAGACGCGTTTAGGTATACTGCACACCACCACACCATTTTTAGGTACTAGCAAATTAAAATTTATCGAGACCCGATAAGAATGTTAGAATAACAAAAATTATTTGCAAACCTCCCAAAAGAAAAACCACAACCGGGACGTGTATACAGAGAAAAGTCGTAAGAATGCAATGTAGAGGCTTTACAAGAACGTCGAGGGTGTAAGCAGAGTCTTTCCTTGTTGGCTAAGAAGAAAAAACAAAGAGGGCAATCAATCCTCATATCAACTGGATACCTAAAAAGGTCTTTAGACAATTACCACGTATCCATAATGGTTTCACAATGACATGTATAATATATTAGTATCTATTTTTGTTTTAATTTTAAAAATTATCTTAAAAATTGTAAGACGGAAATCTCAATGTTTATGTAATATATAAAAGTTGATGAATAAACAAACTGTTTTACAGATAAGCGAGAATGATAAGGTAAAAAAAATACGCATTTGTGGTTATAAGGTTTACGTTTCTTTCGGGACATTATATTATTCAGATAGGGCGTGGCAGGGGTTCGGAATAAGATACAAAAAGTCCAAAACTCATGTTTGAGGCTTATTTATGGAATAAGAAGACGCTAGAGAATTTCTTATAAGTTAAAAGACTCAGGTTGGTTAAATATGGAAGATAGAAGACTTCTACACTCTGCTACTCTTTATTTCAGAATAATCTCTGACAAAACGCCAGCCTATCTACACAGAAAAATTACATTTCGTACAGACGTCCATAACATTAATGTTAGATAATTATAAAGGAACCCTTACTCCGCCAGCATTTAGAACTGAATTTTTTAGACGTTGCTTCAGTTACCAAATTTGCCATGTTTACAACAATATTCCACAGGAACACAAAGCATCTAAATTTACTTCATTTAAAAAGAAATTTAAAACGTTTTTATTAAATATCCATCATCTATGAAAAAGCTACCCACATACACATATTTTGTTATACCTTCTTTACTTCTTTAAGGTTTACTAATTGTAATTTCTTCGTTGATTAGCAGTAGTTTACTTTTTTTTCTCTTTCCTGTATTTTTTATGGGTTAAGTGTAAGAGAAAGTTAACGGTTAGGTTTACCTAGCCGTTAAATTGAACTTCGCCCTTTGCTCTTATTTAATAATATTGTTAATTTTTTAATTATTTTTGTGGGGCAATAAAGTCAATAATAATAATAATCAATTCGCCAATTGAGAGATTCATTATTTAACTTTAACTAGTCGCAACACATAAAAACATCATCATATAGCATTATGATGACTAAAGAGAAAATTCAACTTGGAGACGAGCTCCACAAACCGATACGGAGAATGTATCCATGAAGACGTACTATAATCATGGGTTTGATAAAAATATTATCGTATCACCTTTACGAGAAAACAATCCGCAACAAGTTGAGACTTGTATTGAAAAGAAGTCTGTCATCGAAGTCCACGAAAATCTTCTAAGTTCTCTTTATTGGAGAATTTATCATTTTGTGAAATGTATAGGAATATTATAGAAGATGAATTTTTAAAAAGAATGATACTTTAAATTCTATAAATATTTTGACTAAGATTTGGGATTTGTGTGATATTAATAATAATTTACTTAAGGTTCGTTTACATTGGTCAAGTTACTTGAATCAAGTTAACTTGATTCAAGTCAACTTGAATCAATTTTGGTGTTTACACTATATGAACGATTTTTGCAAACTTGAATTCAAGTGGAGGGATTGGTGACATTCCCAATAATTTTGTGTTGTTGTCTACAGTGAAAATGGCCGTCACTCCTGATGATGTAGCTGATGCTCTCCGTCAAGTCGTTGCACTGGTAGTACCATTAGTAAGCAATATTACAGAAAATGCATTAAGAAAAATTAAAAGAAGAAGAGGAAGAGTATGGGTTCGGAGTTGGATTAGTCGTAGATCAGTACTTAGAGCCTCAAACAGCTTACTCAGAGAATTAGCTGTAGAGGACGTGGATTCATACAGAAACCACCTAAGAATGACACGACAAAAGTTTAATGAACTTTTGTCTTTGGTTGAAAAAAAGATTACAAAAAAGGATACAATGATCAGGCTAGCAATACCGGCAAAAACAAAACTTGAAATAACCTTAAGGTATTTAGCTACTGGTGACAGTTTCACTTCTTTGCAGTATCTATACAGAGTGCCAAAAAGTACAATGAGCAAATTCCTACCTGAAGTTTTGGCAGCGGTTTACGAAGTACTTGAAGAATATATTAAGGTAAACTAAAAACACATTATATTTTATAATTATGTTTACTGTTACAAGTAGGATGTCAATTAATTTTTAAATGATTTCATAATCCCAATTGTTGTTGTCAACAACAATTTCTTCCATAACCATAAAATTTTCGGAATCATTTTGTTCTTTGTCGGTTTCTAGTAAGAAACTGGTTTGCAAAGCAGTAGAAAGTAAGTCGTTTGAATTTTCTTGGTGATGAATATCTTCCACATCAGTTCTGTCAGATCCAGATGCAGAGGTAGCTATGGTTGGTGATGGTGAATAATATCTGTGAATTTGCATGTTTCGATTCAATGATTCCATTCTTGCAGTTATAAGAATGTCTTGGATAGCTTTTTGAGCCTTAAGAGAATCAATTGGGTTTAATTGCCCCAATTGTGCTGAAACGTACTCTCCAAAATGAGACAGTTCATCACTAGTGTGTCTAATAGAACCATTTTTGCCAGCTGGCTTAACATTTTGTGATATTACATGTAGTTTATCAACTATGTGTCCAACAGCATGTATTTCGGATATTTTTTGCTTTTTGGAGCGTGGAGGCTGCATTCCAGGTGTTTTAGATTTAGTTATTTTTTGTTGTGGTTGAACAATTGGAGAACTTGGAGAATCTACATCCTCTATATCGTCAGTCCCAGATGCGTCAGTAAGTGTGGGCAGAATTTGGAATTCCTTATCCTGAAATGAAACAGAATAACTGTACAAAATAATACAAATAATCTGAAAAAAATTGAGGCAATACATTTTTGTTTCAGGTGCCAAGTACAAAGGAAGAGTGGGAATTGGTGCAACGCAAATTTGAAGTGCAGTGGAACTTTCCCAATTGCATAGGAGCAATTGATGGGAAACATGTCCAAATTAAGTGCCCTGCTGAGAGCGGTTCGATTTACTACAATTACAAGGGTACATTCAGCATCATACTGTTCGTATTAGTTCATGCCGAATACAATTTCTTATACATAGATGTCGGTGCTAATGGAAAGTCAAATGATGGTGCAGTTTTTCAAGCATCAACATTGAACATTGCAATGGAACGTAACACCCTAAATTTACCACAGAATGCGGTTGTTTTCTCTAAGAAAGGACATACTAAAACCTTTCAGCAAACGTAACTTAACAAATTCAGAAAGAATATTCAATTATCGACTTTCTAGAGCTCGTAGAGTTTCGGAAAATGCTTTCGGCATTTTAGTTTCTAGATTTAGAGTATTCGAACGGCCTATTGCATTGATTCCTCAAACTGTAGATTTGGTTGTCAAAACTTGTTGTGCACTTCACAACTGGCTACGCAAATCATCAAGGAAATATTACCTTCATCCTTCATCTGTAGATGTGGAAGACATGACAACATGCACAATCATACCAGGCACATGGTGCACCACTCTCAATACATCATGTCTGTTGAGGACATCGAAACTGACTTCGACAAATGCTTACAAACTTGAGCTCAAAAAGTTTAGAGAGCAGTATGAAAATTTCTTCTGTTCTAAACAAGGGTCACTACCGTGGCAATGGAAGTGGATTGGTGCTGATCAACCATCGAACAGCCTTTAACTTTATACAAATGTAATATGTTAGCCTTTCCTGTATGTTGTATGCTGAAGGTACTCAGTTAAAATACTATTACTGCAATATTTGTATGTAAATATGTAACTTATAGTATATAAAAGCATTTTATTAATAAATTATGTGTAGACATAAAGAAATGTAGTTTTTACTTACCAGAGTTGAAGTAGAAGGTCTGCTGGACGAACGACCCATTAAAAACTTTGCAGCATGAAACCAGCTAAGTTTAGGTTCGTACAGTTAATCTGCAGCTGAACCAGATTTTTTGGATTTCGCAATTTTAATGCATTCTTGGCTGACAATGGTTTTGATTAGTTTTATTTTGGCTCTTACCACATCCAAGGTGATGTCCGGAAAATTGGTTTTCAATTGGTCTACCAAACCTTTAAATCCGGCATCTCTTAAATTCCTATTTTTATATTCACTGAAACCCGAGTTCCACAGTACAGGATAGTTTTCGTACACCTCCAGGAATTCAATAATTTGATCACTTGTCCACTTAACACTTTTTGAACTCATTTTTAGAAAGATGCTTTTAACATAAACAATAACAAAACAACACCACTCAACGTGACACTAGATTTTTAGGTTAATCCTTAAAGCAAGTGAGCTTGAATGTGTGTTTACACTGGTCAAGAGACCTTCCTACTTGTTTCAAGTGCAGCCAACTTGACTCCAAAAATCAAACATGTTCAACTTTTACTTGACACTTGAATCTAGGGGTCAAGCACTACTTGAACGAGGTAAAAATCACTTGAAGAATCGTTTACACTGTTCAAGCACGGTTCAAGTTACTTGACTCCAGTAAACTTGATTCAAGTAACTTGACCAATGTAAACCCCGCTTTAGTAATGCACTTAAAGAATACACTTTTTATTATAAATCAAATGTTAATGATTTGTATTAATAAATTATCTCACGCTAGGAACATTCAAGTGTACCCAGAAACATCTACGACACTGGTTTATTAATGTTGTATTACCTTTTTGAAAATATAATTTTTATTTATCTTATACCTATATATCTTTATGTTGAGAAAAGAAATATTTCATTAGTTACTAAAACTTATAATAATGAAGGTGGTTTTCCTCATTCCTCTGTTGCTGTTCAATCATTTAATGGTAACAGCTAAATACACAACAACAACAACTGAAAATCAAGAAGTTATAGATTTTTTATTCAAATATAACTACACGAGTAATAATTCTTTAACAGATCTTCAAAGCGCTTTAATACGGTTTCAAGAAACTTATAATCTACCTGTTGATGGTGAAATAAATGATGCAACGTTACGATTAATACGTCATCCGAGATGTTCTGTTGGTGAAAATTATTATCAAGTTGATCCATCATATTCACGTTGGGATAAAACCCACTTGTATTGGTATTTTCCTCTGGGTCCACCCGAACAAATAGCTGTTGCACAAAAAGCGTTTGATATTTGGGAAAATGGTTCTGTTTTAACGTTTAAGGTCTGGTCGCACACATCAGTGACGTGACCGTAACAGCACTGTGACCGTGAAAGTGTTCTGACAGTGCATCCGTATTCTCTCAGTGACGATAGTTCATACAAGCCCGTGACATTCTTCAGTATTCTTTCAGTGCTCTACTCGAAATGGGCATGTTTTCAGAGAACGATTTAGCAATGATAGCCTTAATTTTGGACGAAGAGGAAGAAACGCCACCTACAAAAAAACGCAAATGGGTTCACGAAGCATGGAAACAAAGAGCGCGTGAAGGGGAATTTGTTACATTGTATAAACATTTGAGTAATGACGGAATTCTCTTCCATACCTATTTCCGAATGCCTGAAAATGTTTTCAACTTGTTGCTCAGTAAACTGGAAATTCATCTAAAAAAATAAGACACCCACTGGAGGAAGGCAATACCACCAAGGGAAAGGCTTGTAGTATGTTTGAGGTAAGTGAAAGAATGTTGAATAATTCATTTTTATAACGACTTTATTGTCAATATGAGTAAGAACAATCGTTTTTTTTTGTAAAGTCAATACATATTAGTTTTCAAACGTAGTTCCCCTAAGGTAGTTCCGCAGGGTCAAACCTTCATTGGGTGCGGAGGTAAGAGTGGGAGGTATTTCATATATAAGGTCACTTGATTGTTCACTTAAATCTGGTCCATGATAAGACGCTTCAGAAGAATGATATGAAGGGGCACTTGATTGTGGTGTAGAATGGTAATTCGGTTCACGAGGTTGGCTCTCCATGATCATTTGCAACTCATACTTTTGAACTATATGGAACAATTCATTTTTAGCCAATTATATGGTGATAAGCTTTTTAAGGTTGGAACAATGCTAGACACAAAGGCACCAACTGGGTGTGGTTCTGTTTTGTGTAGACTGGAGGATTCCTTTTCCTTTTGTTCAATGAGGTACCTCATTAATGTTGTCGATGCTGTTTGCTGAGGCGTAGTGGTCGAAATTCCAGTTTTTAACCGTTTTGCCTGCTGCGATATTTCTCCTGCCCTTTTAGCTACTTTTGGTAGTTGTTTTGAGCTAATGGGAACTTCAATTTCGACAGCATTTTCTTGCGTTGTTGTGACCTGTTCAACCTTATCAGATATTTGAGTGGCATTATCGTCTAGCGTGACTTCAGCATTTTTAGCTTCACTATTATCCTCCATGACATTTATAGTATCCGCCTCTGCACCATCCAGCGTATTGTCGTTGCCAATATTGCTTTTGGTTTCTCTCTCTTCAAAATGTTTTCTAAGGAAGTCCAATTGCTCTGCATATTTATAAGGTTTCACATCTTTTCGGCTCTGTTCCGTAGAGGTTGCGGCTTTTTTCAGAGATTTTTTAAAGTTATCTCTTATATTGCTCCAGCGCGATTTACATAGTTGTCCTAAAACAAAAAAAATATATATATATGAATACCTACATAATGTGTAGAGTAGCGACCCTTAATATTAGATGTAGGATGTTAGGTAGCGGGTTAGAGATGTGAATCAACCCTCTATTCTTCAAAATTTGACGACTTTTTGATGTATGTTTTTGTCTTTCTCAATACTCAAGGAGGCGCCTTTTATTATAATCACAATTCTTAAACTTATAGTTTTGAAAAAGTAATGAGGCATTTTCTTAAAAAATGACAGAGCGTTAATTTGTCTGCAGACTTTTGTGATTATAATAAAAGGCGTCTACTTCAGCCTTGAGAACGACGATTAAATAGGTCGAAACATCGGTGAATTTTGAAGAATAGATGTTTGATTAACGACGCTAACCTGCTACCTAACTTCCTAAATATATGAATAGACATGCAATAGTTTAACTTAATTTTTATTATCTAAAATTTTGTACAAATTTTCCTAACAACTTTAATTTTTGCTTGCAGGTACCTCGCAACTGGAGATTCTATGAGGACAATATCTTTTAGTTATTGCCTGGGGCGTTCAACAGTTCATGAAATTGTGAATAGTACCTGCAAGATATTGACTGAGATTCTTTTTAGCGAATATATGCCTACTCCAACGGAAAAAATGTGGAGAAAGATCGGAGATGAATTTTACAGAATATGGAACTTCCCGAACTGCTTGGGATCATTAGATGAGAAGCATGTAACAATTCAAGCACCGAAAAACAGTGGATCTATGGTTTTTAACTATAAGAAGACTTTTTCAGTAGTTCTATTGGCTCTTGTTGATGCCCACTATAATTTTATTGCTGTCGATGTTGGTGCATACGGCAAAAACAGCGATGGCGGGATCTTCAAAAACTCAAATCTGGGTAAATTTGTGGAAAAGGGGACTTTAAATATACCAGGGAATGAAACATTTCCTAATACCGTTACTTCAGCACCTTACGTAATTATAGGGGATGAAGCATTCCCATTAAAAACGTACTTGATGCGACCATATCCAGGAGACAACTTGAGTCCAGCTAAGCGCAACTTCAACCTGATATTACCAATTAATTATCAAAAAAACATCATCGTTTTTGAACAGATTGTCAAGGTCGTTATTTATTTATTTATTTATTTAACCAAACAGGCTATCAAGCCTAATTACATGGTTAATAACATACATGAAAAAGACTTAATTCTTAAAACAAATAATATACTATGACTATGATATTAGATAAAAGCCATATAATATATAATACATATTATTAGGTATGTATTTACGTGTACACAATTGTAGAGGTTCAAATAACAAAAACATTTTCATTTTTAAATAGTTAATATGTTATAGTCAATGACGATAATTGTGTATTCACGTGAATGGCCAGCCATTGAAGTGAACGCCCATTTCTGCAGACCAATAACGTTAAAGACCGGACATTCTCGTAACAGCCCGTTGTTAACGGCCAATGTTGTTAATATTTTTCATACCAACATCTTTGGCTGGTCAAAATGATGATTATTGAAACTAGGCAATATGATATTTTTGATTTTATTTATGCCGCTGTGTAATGGGCAATGACGTTATCGCCCGGACAATGATGTTAACTGTTCGCTTGAATTTTAAATTATCAACATAGTCAAAATTACATGGCCATTCACGTTATTGGCCGGTCATTTACGTGAATATCTAATAAGAATGATCATTCACGTTATGCACCGGGTATTCACGTTATTGGCCAGATTAACGTCATTACCCGTAACAAATACATGATTCAAAATATTTCGATAAAAAAAATTTTTCTTTAGAGACCAGTCCGTTAGTTAAGGTGTTAAAATTATTAGCCAATTTCAATATACCTACTAGAGGAGACCTTGTTTATATATACTGGTTTGGAATTTTAAACATTAACGAAGTACGTACATGGTGCCCAGGGACGTTAAAAGGGATCAAAGCTAGAATATCAGGACTATTGACATTATTATTAATTACATTATACAGGAACATAACAGCTATCAGATTTTGTCTTTGTTCTAGGGAGAATATTCTAAATTCTGACCGTAGAAAAATGATCTTATACTGCTGTAATCAGGCCAAGTTTTAGTTTGTCGAAAAAATAAATATCTCAGAAATTTATTAATTATTTTTTATCTTTTAAAATTGTAATGAATTCATTGAGCTAAATGACACAAGCAAACTCCAATTTGGGTCTCACTAGCGTAACCTAACCTAACTAGCGTAAAGTAAAGTGTCTTCATTGTACCAACATTTGTAAATCCCTTAGCTGGCCTTATTACATATCCCAAAATTGTATTAGCTGATGAAACAATATTTTTAATATGACTAGCAAATGAAAACACTTTATTATAGGTCAATCCTAAGTCTTTAACTTCAGAGCATCTTGATAATAATTCTCTTCCCATTTCATAATCGAAAATAATTGGCTCTCGGGTGCGTGAAATACTCATAACTTTAAACTTACCGAGATTAAAATGCAGTTTATTTTCTTGACTCCATTTGTAAATATTATGTAAGTCTTTTTTTATCAAGATACAATCTCGCACATTTTGTATGATTGTATACAATTTTAAATTAAAGACATTTACAATATTTAAGCATCGAGGGCAAATCACTACACCCTTTCAAAACGTATGGAGGTATACCATCTGTGCCAGCTGCTTATTTGGGTTTTAGTTTTCTGAAAGCATTTTCATAGATTTAACTTTCACAGTTATTGTTAACAGTTTCCTTAAAATTTAAATTATAAGTTGCTTTTGTTTTACTATATATAGAAGAAAAGAACTCAGCAAATACATCAGCTGTTTTATTATCCTCTATATTTTACCTTCATAAGAGAAATAATCAGTATTTGTATTATTTTTCTTTTTACTGTTTACATAATTATTCCAAAAACATTTTATATCCGAGTTCATATCATCTTGAATTTTTTTTAAATATTTACTTTCCTCTTTTCTAATCAGCTCTTTTAAATTTCTTCTAATTTCAATAAATTTAGATTTGTAATAATCTGAAATAAACTGCATTTTTCTATATTTCTTTTTTTTTCTTTTAATAACTGCTTAATTTCAGTGGTAAACCAAGTGGGAAATATTAAATATAATATAATAATAATATAATATAATAAGTTATCAAATATTTTAAATTTCGGTACACAATAAGCTACAATATCATTCCAATTATCATAAAACAAATTTAATGCAACCGTTACATCCTTTTCAGCTAGTACCGCATCACAATTAGCATATTTCACTTTAATAGACAACTGGTTAAAATCAGCTTTTTTGAAGTTATATTGATTTTTTACATTTTTGTTTAGTATCTAGTTTATTATTACTTTTAAACTTTATGGTTATATTAAGACTTGGATGGTGTTTAGGCCGCGTAATATATTTATTTTTATATAGTTTGATTTCTACGTTAAATGTAATGCCTATACCTAGGACCTTTTGTTTTTGGGCACACGCTCTAATTAAGTTAAAATTAATAGCAGCTTAATCACTTAATCAGTTAGTAATTGACTTTTGATCGCGCCGTGTATCGGTGTATCCGAAACTTGCTATACACTTTCTTTATTGTAATAAACCAACCGGCATTATCGGGAAATATTTGACTAGTGAAAAACACCCATTTCCTATTTTCCTATTTACCCTGTTCTTTCCTGGGTGCCAAATAGACGAGAGAATATTCTAGAAATTTCAGGAGAAATCAAAAGGTAGGAATATTTTATACCATACAGTCTGCTTACCCAAAACCCAACATCTGTTCCTAATCGAGCCGGATTGAAATATTTTTATATTTTTAACCAATTCAATTCATTTAATTTCGATATTTGTATTTCGTTTCGTAAGTTTTTGTACTTAGTAATTTTATAGTCTTGTCGATGTTAGCTTCAATCAAACCGGATACCTATCTGTTGATTTTCGTTTTTTAGAAGTCTGTAACGAAGTTACTAAAATTTCGTTCCTTTCCGTATATTCCCTCAAATCCACACGGTATTATTTATTAAAATTCGACCGTTCATTTGTTTATATTTTTAAAAGTTTTTGTAACATCGATAAGCCTTCGCTAATTAGTTACTTGCTGGAAGGATGATACCGTATGATTTTATAATTTAAAATATTTTTAATGTATCCCCGTTATTAATGGACCGATTTGTATAATTCTTTTTGTTATCGACTCAGGAAAATCATGCTGGTAATCATTTTCGCGCGAAAATCAGATTTTCAGTAAAATTATTTTTCCGACAAGTCCCAACCGAAACAGAAGCTGTAATTGTCTAAGTCGCAGCACCTGTGGTAGGTGGAAGGGCATACCAGTAGGATTTTTGTCTCCCCCCCGCAATCCGTCCCTTACCTATCAAAAATTGTATAAATTAGACGATTTTGGCATTTTAAGAGGGTACCAGTTACATTGACAGTTGTGCCTAAACTAGTGAACCAGTGAAGACCCCGAGACCGACCGGAACCAAGGTAAGCACACTAAACTATCTAACTAATGTTTGCCAGAGTAAGATTTTTCTTTATATGCACCGCTGACCTGTTATCCTTTTCCTGCTCAACACCATCATGGGTAGTAAACTGGTGGTGCACCTTCCATAAGTTTTCCCCCCGTCATGGGTAGCAAACTGACGGGTTTTGCCCCTCCACGCGATAGCGGTCGCGTTTTGTTTTACCATTCCGTTACATTTTTCATATTTTAATTGGATAATTTAAAAATAATTTGGTTACTCTGGAGATCTCCGCTTTGATTTATATACTTGTGTGTTAGTGTGCTGAAGCTTGAGTTTTCACCGCTATCACCGCTTTTCACCGCTCTTACCGCTTTTCACCGATTTTATAACCGTAGCTAGTTCACAGTTTTCCGTTTTCCGTAGTAGACGGCTGGGTACCGTCGATTTAGATCGCATTGCATGTAAAGTATGGTAAAAGTAATAATTTTGAGTTTCTTCTAGCATTTGCCTAAACCGTTTAACTGCATGCCTAAATAGCCTGCATTTATTTAAAGATTTTTGATTTACCGTAATATATATAGTTTTTGTTTGTTTTAATTTATTTTTCTGTACTCCGGAATATGTGTTGCTGGCAATTTTGCATTGTAATAAAAAGTAATAAAAGCAAATAATTTGTGCATAAATTGATTTTCTTCCAAACATAGAGTAAGTAACTGCCCTTCCAAATTTGTTTGCCTACATTGCAAAACAAAACACCACAGTTTGTTACACCGTAATGAAAGAGAGCCAGCAGGACCATCCCCATCTTCAGTTGAACAGAATTCTGTGGAAGATTCTAGTTCCCAGAATACCCATATTCTTTGTACCAAAGTTAATTTAAAATCTAATGTCGTTTCCCAAAATTACGTGCTTTTAAGTATGGTCCTAGTTCAAATAATCGATAAATGGAACAAAAAGCAAAATGTTCGTCTCTTAGTAGACACCGGTTGTATGTCCAATTTATTAACTGTAGACTGTTGTAAAAGGTTAGGTCTTTACTATTCCAAAATTTCCTTCAGTGTCGTGGGTTTAGGGGGTTTTAAAGAACCAATTAGAGGAAAAATTAGTTTAACTGTTTTGTCTAGCTTAAATCATAATATTAAGCTTCCCTTAGAGTTTTTAGTTCTAGAACGAATAACCAGTTCGCTACCCGAAGTTTTTATAGACTTTAATCCTTTAAATAATCTGAAAAATATTAACCTAGCCGACCCTACCTTTTACAAACCAGGAAAAATTGATGGAATATTAGGTGCAGGCGTGTTTGCAGAAATACTGCGCTCAAACCGTGTATTAGGAGTATCGGGTACCCCTACCGCCATTGAAACCACCTTAGGTTATATTGTTATGGGACCCACATCCAATTACTTTCCCAGTAACTTTAATATAAATAATTCGCTTACCTTTTGTACTTTTCTCAGTCTAGAAAATTTAGTCGAGAGGATGTGGGAATTAGAAAAATGTAGTGTGCCCCCCACCACCTCGGATGATGATATCTGTGAAACTTTGTTTAAAGAAAATTTCTCTCGTAATACCACTGGCCGATATATCGTTTCGCTTCCTTTTAAAGAGGCTTCTTCCCAATTGGGAAATTCTTTGACTTAGCCAAAAACCGATTGTTCACTCTTGAAAGGAAACTAAATAAAAACCCTGATTTAGAAAAGAACTACCAATCAATTTTTGAAGATTACCTAACCCAAGGTCATATGTCGTTGGTGAAACCCGAATTGATAAATGTACCCTCCTATTATATTCCCCACTACTGTATTTTTAAGGAAACTGTTTCGACCCCTTGTCGTGTAGTATTTGACGCTAGTATGAAAACTGATCGCGGAATTTCCCTTAATGATATTTTGTACACTGGTCAGAAATTACAAAGGAATCCCATAAACATTTTATTAAATTTTAGACTTTTCCCTGTAACTCTGGAAGCCGATTTAAAGCAAATGTATCGCCAAGTAAATTTAGTAGAATCTTATCGTCAATATCAAAGGATACTTTGGCGATTCAATAGAAATGATCCAATATCAGTGTATCAACTTAATACCTTGAGTTTCGGAGTAAAACACCCTTTCTGAGTTTGCGCGTTGTCAAACAATTGATCGAAGACGAAAGTAAAACTTTTCCCGAGGCATATTAACACTCATATATAAGACCTGTAGCTAAGTTGTGTCCGTTGCCTTCTCAGTAGTCCTGTATACATACCAAATTAGTTTTAAGTTTAAAAATAATTTTATTTTTAATTACCTAATTATTAATAAGATATGGAGTTTGATTTCTACGTAAAATGTGTTGCCTATACCTAGGACCTTTTGTTTTTGGGCACACGCTCTAATTAAGTTAAAATTAATATCAGCTTAATCAGTTAGTAGTTGACTTTTGATCGCGCCGTGTATCGGTGTATCCGAAACTTGCTATACATTTTCTTTATTGTAATAAACCAACCGGCATTATCGGGAAATATTTGACTAGTGAAAAACACCCATTTCCTATTTACCCTGTAAATAGATGAGAGAATATTCTGGAAATCTCAGGAGAAATCAAAAGGTAGGAATATTTTATACCATACAGTCTGCTTAACCAAAACCCAACAGATGGTATACATCCTCTTTAACAAATGGAACAAGATCCCTTATGTCATTGCAATTATTATGATTATTTTCAAAACTTATAACTAGATCCAAGGTTTTGCCCTTACTATTTTTTATGCTATTATAGAGTTTATATGAATTTATATCTAAAAATTCTTTCATTATATTAAGTTTCTCATTAGATACGTTAAAATCAAAGTCTGGTCCATTAATTTCACTTAAATTGAAGTCTCCAAATATATATGTATTCTCAACATTAGTTAAATTTTGTTCTATATAATTAAACAATATATTGTATGCATTTGCTGAAGTATTAGGTGGTATGTACAAAACAATAAGGGTAAATTTTGGATTCTTTACTTTAAAGTCAATAACTAAACATTCAAACTCCCGAGTACAGCTCCTATTTATTTTAAATATTTTGGAACCCTTTTTATAGCAACAAGTACTCCACCTCCTGTAAATTTATTTGTAAGTTGCAGATCTCTGTTTGCTCTTACCAAATTATACATATCGCTCACTGGGTGCAATAGTGGCACATCAAAAAAATAGTAGTTTCGAGGAACTGATCAATTTATAACAAGGAATTAAAAGATTTAAATGTTCAATATCAAATTTCTTAAGTAATTGGAAGTGTAATATGTGTTTTTAAAATTCGGCTCCAGTTGTACTATTGGTATTTTTTAGCAAAATGTCTTTTAAAAAAAAAATAATTAGATGTGCCGTTATTGACTTTTTTTACACACACAATTATCATAAATAAATTTAACTATCTTTATGAAAAATTCTTAATAAAACTGCGGTTTGAAGCTTAAGTACATTTTTATTACAAAAAAATTAGTAAATAATATGGTTTGGTAACTATAACAGTTTGTTTGAACTTAACATTGCTAACCTAATTTTTAAATAAAACTCAAAAAAACAAAATTTCCTATCACTTGGCAAATTGAATAAAAACTAGGTACTATCCTTAAACTAAATAAAAAGTGATGTTTAGTCTGTCCTTAGGCATATTTCAAGCTATTATAAAAATGACGGTAACATTTTTTAATGGCATTGCTTTTGAGCAAATCCATCAGGTCGTCAAATTTTTTCTTTGGAATTGGTATAATATCTTGGTACGAACGTTCTAGATCAACGGTTTGAAAAGACTCGAAGGCCGAAGCTGTTCGCGTATTTCTTTGTCTAATGCTTACACTTTTGTAATCAGTTTGACTAAACTTAATTTCCTTCTGTCTATAAAGTCTGTAATAGGTTCAATATCAAGTTCTTTCCTAATTACGTCATTCTTTATTTTATGCATTTTAGTTACTCCTATGACCTTTCTCAAATATTTCATTTCAAGGGCCTGTACTTTGCTTCTTTGTCTATCGGTCATAATCCAGGTTTCACAGCCGTAGGTTAGGATTGGTCTATATATTGCCTTATAAATGTTTATTTTTGTTTTTCTACTTATCTGTTTTCTAGCTAAAAAGTTTTTGTTTAGAGCATAAAAACATTTAACTGTTTGGTCAATTCTTTTATTTATTTCTATATCCTGTTTTCCCTCTTCATCAATTGTTACTCCTAAGTATTTATATTCATGGACTTGTTCTAACGTTTTATTTTCTATATGTATATTAATTACTTGTTCTTTTTCTGTTACTGCCATTACTTTAGTTTTTTCTTTGTTGATATTCATACCATATTTTTTCAGTGTTGTGTTCCAAACGTTCATACTTTCTTGTAATTGTTTTTCCGTGTTTGCGAATAATACCAGATCATCAGCAAAAGCGCATTCTGATATTTCCACTTTTTCCATCATATGATATCCTATGTGCAATGCCTTTACTGTTTGGTGGCATTCTTTTATTATTTCATCTATGAAGATTATAAACAGGGTAGGACTTAAGCCTCTTCCTTGTCGTAGTCCATCTTCTGTCTTGAATATTTCAGATTTTCTGTTTTTGCTGATCACATAATTTTTCGTTGTTTTGTATATGCTTTGGATGTTTTTAATTAACTTCCCATACTTTTTCCCTTTTGACCCTGTCGAAAGCTTTTTCTAAATCAATAAATGCCATGAATACGCTTTTATCCCTATCCTTTTTTTTATACATTATTTGTTGTAAAGTAAATATGTGATCCTGTGCGCTCCTTCCCTTTCTGAAACCACTCTGTGCTTCTGATAGTTATTTTTCAACCTTTTGTTTTATTCTGTTATTTAATATTTGTTCATACAGTTTGAGTACTGTACTGAGTATTGTGATTCCTCTGTAATTATTGCAGTCTTTATTATCTCCCTTCTTGTGGATTGGTAGAATTACACCAATCTCCCAATCTTCTGGTATTTTCTCCTCTTCCATGATTTTATTAATTAATTGTAGAAGTAAACCTTTTCCTTTATCTCCTAGGTGTTTTATCATTTCTGTCGTAATTTTGTCATGTCCTGGTGATTTACCATTTTTAAGTTTTGTTATGGCTTCCTCTAGTTCAGCACTAGTAATTTTATTATAATCTCTTATGATCCTTTCTGTCTTTACTTCTGGATTGTATTTATTCTGTCCTTTATTCAGAAGGTTACAAAAATATTCTTTCCATCTATTCATTATCTTTTCATCGTCTACTATAATTCTACCATTTACATCTTTTATTCCGGATTCAAACTTTTTTTTATTATCTTTCATGTTTTTCAGAGCTTTGTAAAATAGTTTTTGATTATTTTTACTGTCATTTTCCATTTTTCTTCCAAAATCTTCCCAGGCGTGTTTCTTTGCTTCATTGACTAGTATTTTAGCCTTTCTCCTTTGTTCTTTGTAAATTTCATAATCGTCTTCAGTTTTTGTTGATAGATATTTTTTCCACGCCTTCTTTTTAATGTTTATTTCTTCTTTTATTTCTGGAGTCCACCATGCTGCCTTTTTTGTTGGTTTGTTTTGTACGATCCACATGTTATTTTGGCTGCTTTAATTACAATTTTTTTAAAGTGATTCCAAAGTTGCTCTCCATTAAGCTCTCGCATTTTAACCAAATTTTTTTCTACTTCTTCTGTTATTATTGCTTCATATTTTTCTCTCGTATCCTTATTGTTTAATTTATATGTTCGAATTGTTTCTTGTTCAATTGTTTTATTTCTGCCCATTTCCTCGTCGTTTGTACCTTTTATTCTGATTTTTGCTACCAGTAGAAAATGATCACTTCCAATCTCTGCCCCTCTTCTTACTTTTACATCTATAATATCTTGTTTGTTTTCCTCATTTACTGTAATATAATCTATAATCGATTTTTCTCGTCTATTTATTTCCACCCTTGTATATTTATGTATTTCCTTATGTTGGAAGTAAGTATTCATTATCCTTAAATTATTTATTTGGCAGTAATCCAACATTCTTTTACCATTATTGCTTCTTGTTTCTTCTCCACATTTTCCTATTATTGTCTCGTATTCCTTATCTTTTTTTCCAATTCTGGCATTAAAGTCTCCTACTACTAGGACTTTCCCTTTACACATTTCTGTCACATTCGTTAGTTCCTCCCAGAATTCTTCCTTTTCATTCACCTTTGCGTCTTCATTCGGTCCGTATACTATTATTATATTTATTTTTTCTCTTTTATCTTCTTCAATTTCTAATGTCATAATTCGTTCTGATATTCCCTCCCATTTTAGTAATTGGTGATTTATTTTTTTGTTTATTATTACTCCTACTCCAGCAGCTGCTCTTATGTTGTCTGGTACCCCACTATAAATAAAAAGATGTCCATGTTCCATTTCTATTATTCCCTTACCTTTTTTTTTCGTTTCTGTTACCGCTAATATATTTAGCCCCATATTTTCAAATTCTTTTTGTAACTCAATTTCTTTTCCTTTTATGCTTCTGATATTCCATGTTCCTAGTTGCCAATACGTTTTCCCGTTTCCGCTTTTTCCTGTTCCTCGCCTTGTCTTGTCCATGTTTTCCTGTTTATCAGTCGTTATATCATTCCTTAGTTTTTTGTACTTAAATGTTTATTTATTTTTACTAGTTTTTCCTTCTGCATTGTCCCATTTATATTCTTTAGTTCCGATAAAATTTGTAATAACTCTCGTCCGCATACGCCACCGGCCGCACCCTCTCCCCGAATTCCAATCTTAAAACCCCACTATATAACACATTCCACAGTGTAGGCCCCAACACCGACCCCTGCGGAACGCCCCTCGTTAAGGATTTCCTTACCTTCCTTAATTTTATCTCACGTTTTGAGAAATAACTACAGATCATGTCCACTAGATACCCCGGCATATCCTCTTCCTTCAGTATTTTTATTATCTGCCCCCAGCTTGCCGTATTGAAGGCATTCTTGATGTCTATCGATAGAAGCACGTCTATCCTTGAAACGGACGATGTAACTATGTCCTTATTTCTATCAGTGCTGTTACGGTAGACCTCTTTTGCCTAAAACCGTGTTGATTTGGAGGAACCACCCCTTTTTCTTCCAGGCAACCAGGTAGCCTTTGCAGTACTAACCTTTCCAAGACTTTCCCTGCCGTATTTAGTAATGTAATAGGCCTTACATCTCCAGCCTCCTTTATTGGTCCTCCTCTTTTTGGAATTAGAATAACCTTTCCTTTCTTAAATGCCTCCGGGAAACACTTCTCTCTGAGGAATTATTATACATCTCCAGAAGACGTCCTGGATATGCATCATATACCATCTTCAACAGCTCCTGCGTTACCTCATCTGGTATTGGGTAAACTCTGAAGGAACCACCGCAGTCATCTCGCCCTCGTGCCAGGTTTCCGTTTCCTCTGGGAATAGGATTCTCAATATTTCTTCCTTTTTTGTATCACCAATTTCGCATACTGGCCTTGCAATCTTTAAAAAGCGGGTCTCAATTTTATAACCCTTCCCCCATGGATTATTTTCCAACTCCTCCACCATATCTTTCCAGCATCTTTTTTTTTATTTTGTAATTGCCCTTCTTAACATCTTGTTGCCCCCCTCAATTCTTCTCTCCCCTCCCCATTTTCTATCCCCAAACGATACCCCCTCATAACCATCCTTCTAGTGGCAATTGCCTTCCGACGTAGCTCCCGTATTTCCTCCGTCCACCAATAAGGCACTGTTCTCGTCTTGTTTTTCGTTATATTCCTTGCTCCTTCCACTGCTTTTATAATCTGCCTATAAAACTTCCTCGGAACTCCACCCTCCTTGTCCACTTGTAACATGCAAAATTCCACACGCACAAAACCTTACAACTTAACGCTGACTATTTGTTCAATATTTATGAAAAGGTGGCTGAAAAGAATCTATTGAATTACCTGAACTATTTATTAAGAAATGCTTGCTTAATATTGCCCTCGATGACCTCTAGCCCCCGTCGGAGAGTGGCTGGGTAAAAATTATCAAACTATAAGCGCCACCCACTTTAAAAATATTTCTCCAGAAAAGAGCAAGCTATTTCTTAAGTACCTAAGTGGGAAAACGTAGATCACAAAAAAACTCTACTAAGGAGAGAATAAAGACTCAGGAATTCATCAATTATATAACCCTTTATTGGGGGAAGACAAGAAATTAAAATTTACAAAATTTACACTTTTTTGTTACGGGTGCAGTTAAAGACCTAATTAATAAATACTTGAAACTTTACCAATTATTGATAACGGAGCAGTTGAATACTCGCTTCATAAATTCTTAAAACTATTACAGGCAGTGTTGAGATTACTAATATGATTCTATAGCTTCTTACAATAATCAAATGTTGAGTACACTGAGGTAGAAATATTTAAAATGAATATATGACATTGATTGATATTTAAGGAAAGAACAACAATATTATTAGAATCATAAGTACATATGGGTTAACTTACTAGTTACCCTTTATCTAGGTTCCCCTCGTATATAGCTATATGCGTGGTTCACAACAGAGTAGTGAACGTGAAATATTTACAAAAACATGTTAACAAATTTTATTTATAAGGACAAATTTACCCGTCAGATCAATATTAAAGATCAGTTCATATACATCATGAAAAGTCTCGTGAAATTGAAGTGTTATGTTATATAAACTTAAATTACAAATTAGGATCAGTTCATTTCCATAATGAAAAGTTCTAAATTGATATATAAAATTAATAAAAAAAATAAAAAAAATTAATAAAAGGTTTAGATCTGACCTTCCATGTCAACCCCCAAAAGTGACCTTCTTCAATCTCACTATTCCAAATCCTGGAAGCATCGTCCACCAACTTGTTCATTGGAGTAGCCCCTCAATGGGTTCATCACCGATAACCAGACTCTGGAAGCAGCCTCAAAAGAAAATCCCTCTCGACCAACTTCTCGGAACAGCCGCAGGTTATACTGGGTTGACTTCGGATCCAACACAACCCATGCAAGGTCCGACAATGGACTAGACACCCATAGGGACTCCACCCACTTAGATTGGAGGAAAAACCACAGCAACAGATACAACGCCAAGATATACATGTGGGTATAAAAAAAAACCTAGAAAGCAAAAGTTGCACTATAACACGTGGATTTGAATATTCACCAGAAGTTAAATAGAAAAATAGTGAAATATGGTTCTTACCTCTTTCAACTTTTGAGGTTTCTTTCTTTTTCTTATAGAAGCGATTATTTATCACTTCGGAATTTCTATATGAGTTGACAAACTGTAGAAAATTTCCAAATATCCGCAATAGCGATGGAATCAGCAATGTGCTTCACTATGGTTGAGCATTTCAAACGGAAATTAAAAAAAACACAAATGACTGAAAGCGGAAAACAAACTATCATAGACAACCTGATTCGCCTGCCAACATTGTCTCGGAACACCGACCTGGATGTCGCCAGGGTAGACTCTCGATAAGCCCAGTGTACACTATATAACACAGGACACAGAGTGTCGAACATACCTATCTTCATGGACATCTAGAATTCAGCACGACAACTGACAGTTGTCATATTTCCTACAAAATTCCCTGTTACCAGAAAACAAACTAGATTTCATCTACCAGATCGTAAATAAAAATATTGAAAATATTTGTATTATCATAAGGGACATTTCAAAAACAATCAACAGTATCCCGCTATCGAGCTCTCCACACATTCATGGTAAGTATATAGTGTGATCGCATTATTTGAAAATTCGATTTCTGTTTACTACAAAAAATGTATAACCTCAATAATGCTATTTTTATTTCAGTTAAACAGACAGATATGCCTTGGGTTTATATTAAATGATTGAATTTCCTAAGGTTTCTGAGAGATAACAAAGGTAATTACGCAAACAAAACTATGACCTATGATTAATCTATATTATTTTGTAGATTTTAGATCTGAATATATCTGAACTCCCTCGAGACACCTGTTGCTAGTAGGAGTGCTACAAGTGAGCAGAACTATACCGGATTTCCAGTCAACACTGTCAATTTCATTGAATTTATCATGATTCGAAATTTGAGAAATATCAAGTATTATAACTGAGAGAAAAATAAACAATTATTACTAGCCCCCACATTGTGGCTTTTATATCCTTTTTATTCAAGGTAACATCCTAGAATTTTAAGATAAAAATGACCCGTAACACACTATGCTACCAAGCAGTTCTCGAAACTTTCCCTCATCTGTCTCCACTCGTTTAAATTCTTGTCGGTTGGCTACCTTTTGCTCTAGTAGCATCGTAATGGTTGCGTGATTCGTGTAAATGTTTTCGAAATCCAATGCCCACTCCACCACACGTCTTCTCATCTTGTCTGCCATTAGGCACACATCCAGGTGTGTTGCTGTAGCTCCTCTTTTGAACGTCGGGGATCCATCATTGACCGTTGTCCACTGTAGTTGTCCTAACCCAAGGGTCGGCAGACTTACCAACCAAATGAGCCAAATATCAAGTTTTGTAGATTTTGCCATTCCTTCAAAGAGCCGCAGCATGAATTTTATTAGTATTTTATTAGTATCACTGGCTACCAGGTCTTTGGGGTTCATAATTAGAAATTGTCGAACATTTATGAATTTTGCTGCATTGATATCATTATATTTTATGCTGGTTAGATCCAAATTAGAATATGCATCTATAGTTTGGAATCCACACTATCAAATTTACGTTGATTCTCTTGAAAAAGTTCAACGTAGGTTTCTTAAATTTCTGGCTAGTAGAATAGATGGAGTCTATCCTGAAAGAGGAATTGATCAAGCTATATTGGTGCATCGATTTAATATCGATTATTTGGAAATTAGACGTATAAATGGGGATTTAACTTTTCTATATAAGCTACTGCATATCGACGCACCAAATTTGCTACATCAACTTAAATTTTTGGTTCCCAGAGTTAACTCACGACAATATAATCTATTTTATACTGACACTGAAAAAACCAATATCCTATATAATTCACCTATGTTTAGAATTTGTAAGAACTATAACCAACTTTCAGATGATTATGACATAAATTTCCATTCTTTAACTAGTCTACTGGCTAAATCCTATCAAAACTTTTATTTGAACTTATTACTTGCATAACATGCCACTACTTTATTTTGTGTCATTTCATTTACTTTTAAAATTCTTTTTTTTTATATTTGTATTAGCTATTAACATTAAGGTATAGGTACTTAGAGTATTATATTACTTCTATTCGCTGTATATGTATGCAATTTTTTCTATCTTTTTAGTATTGTTGTAACAATTTTGTTTTTAGTTTTTTGTAATCTAATTATGTTGTCCTGTAAATGGATTTTTTCTGTTGGGCAAATAAATAAATAAATAAATAAAATTAGTCTAATTTTAAAACAGTTTTAAAACACGTGGGAAATAAAAAATAATATTTACTAATTGACATTATTTATTAAAATAACACTGTTATTAATTACATTAGTTATTTTAGTTGGAACGATGTCCTTGCATTGCTTTCGAAAGCTTTCTTATGTCTGGCAAGTAATTGCTAGTTTTTAAGGCCCGACTGCAAATTGTCGTCGGTTAATTTGCTTCTTAATTTGCTTTTGATGTGATTCATACACGAAAATGTTTGCTCACATGAATACGTAGAGCCGAAGATTGATATGATAGCAAATGCTAGTTCTGTTGCAGGAAGGCTATTCCATGTATCAAACACAATTTGCTCTATTTTGGGTAATTGTTTTATAGCCGTCCATTTATTTTCAGAAATCAAATTTGATTTCTCCCTCTCGTACTCTTCCAAACGGCTTATAAGAGCTGTGAACTTACCGCTCCACAGTTCTTTGTTTTTGATATCAATGAGTTGCATCTGAAGTTCCGTAGAATCTGGGCGCCAAGTTCATGTCACCGACATTGATGTTTAGAGGGTATAAGATAAAGGATGACGTAGATTTATTTGCTCTAAATTCTTAAAAGCGCTCCTCGAAACTATTTTTAATTTTTCTTATTATTGTACTGAAGTAAACAGTATCAAGCGAAATATTTTTCTCTTCACACTACTTATTTAAATGTTTGAAGTAAACTAAAATACCCTTCTCTATATCTTCGGCAAGCACTTGCAGTTTGCTTTCAAAACTCTCCACTTCTTCTAACATTGTATATGCGACATTTCCTTTGCCTTGTAGCTTGATATTCAAATCGTTCATTTGCGATATAAGGTCAACCATAAAATATAATTTTTGTAACCAGAAATCTTCTTCTAGCTCCTGGTGATTAATACCTTTTTCAGAGAGAAACGATTTTATTTCTTCTAAACACGACGCAAATCGCTTCAGTACGTTTCCCCTGGAAAGCCAGCGCACTTTATTATGGAGAAGTAAATCTATGTAATCACTATCCATTTCGTTCATAAATTCTTTAAACTGGCGATGATACAGGGGTTTGGCCACAATGCTGTTAGTTATCTTTACAACCAAGTTCATTACTTCCATCATGTCGTCGGGAAAAGTCTGCACGCAAAGAGCTTCTTGGTGTATTATACAGTGAAAAGCAAGAACTTCGTGATCAATTTTTTTCTTAAAGATAGAAACAGCTCCTTTGTTTACACCTGTTATACTTTTCGTTCCATGAGTTTCCAAATGGATTGCCACAAAATTAGCAATGTCTTCTCCATGAGTTTGTCCCTTAAGCGGCAGGAGTCCCAGAAGCTCTTCTTTGGGACCTTGTGCCGATACATACCGCACAAAGCGCGATACTTAAGCTGTGTCAGTTATGTCACATGACTCATCGATCGCAATTGATATTGCGGAAGCCAGCACAATATGTTCAACTTGTTCTGTTATATTTGCAGACATTTTAGCCGTTCTGTTTTGCACTGTTTTTGCCGATAGCGGCATATCTTTTATTTTTTTCATTATATCAGCTTTATTTTTGAAATGCGTTTCGTGAAGAGGCCAAGCGAAGAGTGGGGTGTGCGCGGGGCGCGAGTACGGTGACATCAGCGCGGGACGTGTTGGCATCGGCGGGGTAACAAAGTGCGAGCGCGCAATTTTGTTCTAACCAATCCGAGATGTGTCCACCCCTTTGGTCCTCCGTTGGTGAGCCCCAGATCGGAGACTTTGCATTTAAGTCGCCCATTACTATAGCCCGTTCGGATTTCGTGATATTACTAAAGACCTCATCAATAACCCTGGTAAAGGAAGCCATCTTAATATTTGGGGAGATATAGACGCCATACAGGTCTATACCCTCTACCGCTATGTGGCACCATCCCTGCCCATGGTCGACTACCAATTTCCTATTTAAAATCTTTACCGCAACGTCCTTTCGTCCATCTACGAACCATTCTCCTCCCGTACACAATTTTTTGTTCGGTTCAGTAACCACTAATACGTCCACTTCCTTTTCGCTGGCTGTTTAAATCGTGCGCCGCTCTAGCCCTTCCAATATTTACTAGCATTATTCGGAGGCCTGCTACTTAGTTTCCGCCCCAACCCCCCGAGAACGCCACTCCATGAATAATAAATAAAGGGAACACCACATTGTATGTATAGGTAAAAAAAAATTGATGCTCACCACACAAACAACACCACTGCATATATACAACATAAAAATATAGATAAAATTATAGACATAAATGTATGTACCAATAAATATAAAAACGTCTGTGTATAAATAAAACTGTAAACCAAAATATACAATACCACATATTAAAAACCCATATACATCCCACTTTTCCATTTCTGCGTCTGGAAGCTCGTGCCGTTTCGATGCGAACCGATAATAAGTCTTATTATTGATCCTGAACGTGACTATGGTTTCCTCCCATACGTGTAATCCCTAAATTTGGGACACTTCATGGAGTCCATCCGGTGACCCGTGACCCCGCAGACTCTGCACTCTGGTTCTTTCTTACAATCCTGCGCCCTATGACTTTCTCCGCCGCAGTTTAGGCACTGCTTGGACCTGTCTACCCCTTGGTATTGTTGGGTGTTATGTCCATAGTCTAGGCACACCTCAGCGGTGTTATCCTCTCTCTAATCCTACACGCGGTCCATCCAATTTTTACCGATCTTATCCCTTTTACCTTTTCGGCCATACTAATTGGTACCATAAAGGTCCCTACCTGTCCCCCATACCTCGTGTTTCTTACCCCTTTCACTTGCAAGTCCTCACCGCTTATTCCCAAACGGTTTTCTAGGGCTTTTTTGAGTTCATCCTGCGATATATCTGGGCCCAAATCCAACACATTGAAGTTTGCTTCCCTTTTCTTAACCATCGCCGTTATCTCCTTAACTCTTCCCCTAATTTCATCCCTCAGTACCTCCGCATTACCCTTCCCTTTTACTCTTACCAGAATATCCCCACTATTCGTCTTTGACACGTTGTTGACCTTTATTCCCAAGGCCTTCACTCTTTTCAGTTCACCATCCTCAACGCCGAGTTCCTTTATCACTTCCCGTAGTTCCTCCAATTTCCGCTTCACTGTCTCAAGTGTACTTTCTCCCTTATGCTCCCTACTCTCATTTTGTTTTTCTTTTTTTCTTCTTCTTTTCTCCTGTGGGCTCATCCTTTTTGTAATACTTAATATTGGCGGTTGTATGGAATAAACACTTTTACACTAAAGACATTAAATTATATTAACAATGACGGGATTAGAGTACAACACTTATTTACTATAAATAAATTATATTAATGCTGTATCAGC
The DNA here is from genome assembly GCA_035357415.1 of Ophraella communa. Classification (NCBI taxonomy): domain Eukaryota; kingdom Metazoa; phylum Arthropoda; class Insecta; order Coleoptera; family Chrysomelidae; genus Ophraella; species Ophraella communa. Next base: position 935,193 of record CM068979.1, on the reverse strand, counting down.
AACATAGTGAACTTGATAATGAATATCATACATTGAACCTATCGTCTATTCTTTGCCGTGTATTTATTTACTATTTCTTGTTTATTCAGTCTTCCTCGCAACACGATATGACCGTGAACGTGCCATACTATAAACAAACTACTGTAGTCTAGGCCAACAATATTTTTAATAAACAATTTAATTAAAAATACGAATTATACGGGGTGTTCACACCACACCTTCCCCTCTTACGAGATTTCGTCACCGACGGAATCTACAGGGTTATTCCCCAAGCACGTACCCAGCTTCGTTGGTCGGGGGGGGGTCCATCCAGGCAAATTATAAAAAAAGCAAATCAAATCTTACATAGTTATTTATTAGATATTTACCAAAAATATATATGAGACAAAACAAAGCATTTCAGTGGCTGATGTAGGTAATGTTCCAGTGTGACCTAGTTACAGTGTTAAATTTAAACGTGTTTGTTTTAAGGACATTTCATTTAGTACATCATCCACTGAAATGGTCTGATTTGAGTGGACTGACATCAAGGCTAACCCTGTTAAACGTTCATTCCCATTTTATTGCGTAAATATGTTTTTACTCTTTTTAAAGCTGTTGCCGAAACATCGAAGAGGCTAATAACAATAGGTTCAATTAGCTCAACAAAAACGATAATGGCGTTATGACGCTCCACAAATCTCGTTTCACAAACACCAATCAGTCGTGTCTTTTTTGTCTCTGGCACTAATGCCTTAATGTGACTTTTCAGTATATGACCATTTAATGAATTATTTCGAAATAAATTACAAATGTCCTTAATTGTTTGAAGGCAGTTTTTAACACAAGGTGTTGTCATACTTGCACTAAGTGCAAGATTCAAACGATGATTGGCACAATGCACATATATGGCTTTAGGGTATATTTCTTGGATTCGTGCTTGTACGCCTTTGAACATACCACTGAAAGATCCAGCTCCATCGTAACCTTGCCCAATTAGTTTTTCCAAATTCAAGCCAAGTTCTCCGCATATTTTTACTATCAAATTTGTAATAGCAGCACCTGTCATTTCTGTTAGTGGTATGTAACATAAAAAATCATCTTTGACAACCACATTCTTGATATCAACAGATCGCACACAAAGAGAAAACTGTTCGATTCCTGATACGTCCAAAGTTTCATCTGCAAGAATACTGAAAAACCCTGAGTCATTTACATTTTTAACTATTTTAGTTTGAATTATTTTACCGCAGATGTCAATAATTTCGTTGACGATTTTAGGACTTGTATACATTGCATTTTTTTGCATTTTCCAAATGTTCTTTGAGTTTGCTGTCACCTGATTCCACTCTGAATCTTAGTAAAGCTCTAAATTTTCCATCTCGACAACTTTGGGCATCTAACGTTTTGGAAAGATCAGAACTCTCATTATCACCACGGAGTGGGATTTCATTTTGCCCGCAAAATATAACTGTTTTTATTATCGGTTTAATAGCCTCTCTATTTTTTAAAATTTGTTTTTTTCTATTAGAATCGAGTTGACTGATAACAGAAAGTGTCGAATCAGCTTGTTGAGCTAAAAAATTGTCTGCTAAAGTTATTGATTCCTTGTGATATGCATACTTTTCGTGATCACGAAATTTCTCCACTGCGCGCTTCCATTTGACGAACGGACTATCAACTAAAACACCTATTTTTTGATATTGGCCCTTTCCAACGCAATCTTTGGCGAATGCGACACAATATTTGCAAAACGCACCAAGTGCTTTGGAATTTTAACATTTTCCCACCAACATTCTTAGCAGGGAATTTAAAATCTTTTTCTGGATTAGTGAGTCCAAAAATAGCCATTTTCACCGCGTCCGGTACGATTTTGTTAGACGATACCTTTAATGTTAAAATATAATATCCAATATCGTGTTTGTTTGGAACTTCCAGCGCAGTAACCATTTCTTTTAAACAGTCAGAATTTGATGGGTTACTTGTACTTGGTCCAGGTTCATTATGTAGAGAATCAGTTGTCGGTAGAGATATACTGTCTTGTTCGGTAGTATTTGATAATAATGGTGTTGCAGATTTGTTGGTATTTTCCTCAAGTTTAGCAACTTTTGGCTTGAAAAAGTCGCTTATTTTAGAAATGCGTTTCATTTTTGTACTTGTTAGACTCTGTAGACAATAAAGAACTAATTGATATAAGTACAAATATTTAAAAATACAGGGTGTTTCTTAAGTAATCTAAAATATTATATGGGGCGCTTCGTTACTCAATTTTAAGACGAAAAGTTCATATAAACATGTGTGATAGGTGTTGTCGTTTATGAGATACAGGGTGTTGAATTTATTGTAATAAGTCAATTCTGATTGTACGTGAAATTAATTTTTCCCGGTGACGCTACTGGTTTTTAGAAGTAATACGCAAAAACATGCTTATTCTAAGTGGCCTTTGAAATAATGTTGACAAGTGTTCAACATTTGTTACCTACTGACTATCCATTACGCATACAGTATTGTCAATGGATTTTATGTGAAATCGCGGACAATCCGAATTTTGTGGCCAATATTCTATTTACGGATGAAGCCAACTTTTCTAGACATGGGATTATGAATTTTCATAATGACCACATATGGGCAGATGTAAATCTACATACCATAAGTGTAAAACGATTTCAACAAACATTTTCGGTCAATGTTTGGCTTGGCATCATCGATGATTATTTAATTGGACCATTTTTCCTTCCTGTACGGTTAACCGGTGAGACATACCAACATTTTCTAGAAAATGAACTTCCACTTCTTTTGGAAGATGTACCTATTATTATTAGAAGGCGCATGTGGTTCATGCATGACGGAGCTCCTCCACATTTTTCAGTGATTGTACGCGAGTTTTTAAATAATGTTTTTCCAGGCCATTGGATCGGACGAGGATCTCCACACCCGTGGCCCCCTAGATCACCTGGACACAATCCTCTGGATTTTTGTGTGTGGGGATATTTGAAATCGCTTGTTTACACAACACTGATATTAAACGTACAAGATCTTCAAAATCGTATCATAGACGGCTGTAATGTTATTCGTAACAATCCTGGTATCTTCGAACGTATTCGACAATCCATTAGACATCGAGCGGATTCTTGCATTATAGCTGGAGGTGGACATTTTGAACATTTGCTCTGAAATGTATTATTTTTTCTTTATGTTTAACACATGTTGCTTGTAATAAAATAATAAAAAAATATAAATCAGTAGCGTCACCAAGAAAAATTAATTTCACGTACAACACCCTGTATCTCATAAACGACAACACCTATCACACATGTTTATATAAACTTTTCGTCTTAAAATTGAGTAACGAAGCGCCCCATATAATATTTTAGATTACTTAAGAAACATCCTGTATAATTATCTAATATCTACATAGATACACAAGTGATAATTTAAAAAATTAAACCGACTTCAAGATGTCCATATCTTTTGAAATACTGAACCGATTTTGATGAAACTTTCACTGTTCCCTAAGTTAGAAGGTACTTAATCCAATAAAAAAGAATACTGCAATCCGTTTAGTAGTTTTTGAGAAATTTGAGGACAAACATACAGACATACAAACATACACTCACGAAATTTTGTGGGTTTGTTTATAAGCCCTAACTAAAGGACTAACATTTACAAATATTATGCAATTTTAACATTGTTATTGTTACATACATACGGGTCGAATTGATAACCTCCTTTTCTTAAAGTCGTTTAAAAACAATAGTGGAATCTCTATAACTCGAACGTCGTTAAGTCGAAATTTGTTGTAAGTCGAAAAAAAGGAACCTGCGCGATTAACTTTTCTCACTTATCTGGATCTACGAGTAGATTGTAGTATTGTACCAAATACAAAACTGCTACGTGATGGTATTTTATTCCAAACTGATCGTCGTCGGTCAGAGCAGCCGAATGAAATACGATGACGCGACACGCACGTGCAACTCGAACAATGCGTCGGGCGAACTGAACTGACGTGACGGCCGGCGAGAGACGGGGCGGGGCGGGGTGCAGACAGGGGTGGTGTAAAGCTGCGCGCGGAAACAACTTATATCAAAAAGTATGTAGATTCGGTGTGTTACATTCGTTATGACGCCCCATCACTACCTGCCCGCCCCTTAGTTCGGAATATCTGTTTTTAGGAATTATTTTTTTATACTTCTATAATTTCGGGGGGGGGTCCAGATCCCTAGGACCCCCCCTCTTGGGTACGTCCTTGTTATTCCCTATCCTCCGAACAAGTTCAGTTACTTTTCAATCTTACAAAACATGATACGTTTTAAACTCATAACATTGTACAGTTGTTTTTTACAAACACGCTTGTCTGTTTACATACTAGTTTACATAACATGATATCAATAACATCTAAACAATTTACATACAAGGTATAATATACAAATGACTAACTTCTTAATTAGTTTGTTTACATAACATTTATATTAAACATTCAAATAATTTGATTAAAAGATGTACAACTTTGTTCTTGAATGGTACTGTTTTTTCCACTCACTACACTATATACATAATATGAGACCAATCGATTTTTGTGAACGGTTTGTATTTTATTATTATCATTTAAAATTTTGCAATTGACTCCCTTAACCTCTACAACTTGAAATGGACCTATATATATTGGATCGAACTTCGTCTGTTCCTCCTTTTTCAAAAGAACTAAGTCGCCTACTTTAAAAGATTGCACCGAGGCGGTTTGGCTACTAATATTCTGCCTTATCAACTTATGTTTAATTGAAAAATTTCTAGCTCTAATATGCGCCAATTGTAACCTATACCTCAACTCTTGATAATAATAATAAATATTATAACACGGTTGAATTTCAGCTATTAGGTTATCTGGTAAATTAGGACTTCTACCGTAAATTAATTCAAAAGGAGTGTATCCATGATAAATGTTTGGCGTAGCAGTAATGCTCCTTACATTGCTTTTAGTTTGGGTGCTTACTATTATGTAGCAGAGTGTCAATTCAACGAGGTTCAGGGATGTTAGTATCCACAGTAACCATAGAGCATCGCGCAGGTACGTTGAGTTAACACCCTTACTTCATATTGTCAGTACCCTTTACAAACAATAAGCGAACATTTTACATTCATCCCAATCACTCTTACATTCATACATTAATAAAATAAATAAAAATAAAAACTTGTATGCAATATTTAAAATTTTGTTAAATTGTTAATTATTTCGTTATTATATCCTGTCCCTAAATCCTTTATATCTTATTACATCCATTTTCTGTTTGCTGTAGCCTGAGTATCTAGTTTCTTATTCCATTTCCATGTTTCCTTTCCTAGACGAAAATTATCTTCACAACTTTCACACTGACACATAGTGTTTTGTCGTCTGTTTCTTTTGCGGTGTTTATATTTTACTGTTGTAAATCCATCATTTTCATTAATTTTCCTTTCCTTAATATTATATTTTTGAGCATAAATTGATGTTTTCACTTTTCCTACTTGAGCCCGTATCTCGGTGTTAGTATTTATATCACTGTCTTGTTGAATTACCTCTTTATTATTATTCCACACATTCATCGCTGTATCGTTTAAAGTATCCGTTTTATATGATTTATTGTTTCTATCCTGATTTATCACCGTTTCTTTATTGCCAAAAAGATGTTTACTGGTTCTATTACTTTCAATGATATTTCTTTCTACTGCAACAGGTTTTATGTTATAAATTTGTTTATTTCTTTTCGCTATTCCATTATTTTTAGTTTTTATTGGTTCAGTTTTTTCTTCTAGCAATGAGTTAATTTGTTTTAGTAAAATAATATTCTCTGACAATATCTTACATTTTTCATCTTTTTCAGCTAATAATTCTTTTAATAAGCTAATCTCTCTGTTCAGTCTCTGGATTTGTATATCTTTTTCTCCTGAGCTCTCATACGCTCTCACATTTCTATAACCATTTTGCCCGTTATTCCTTCTTTCTTTCCAGTCTCTGCCTCTTCACGTTTGCTGTCGATCTCCAGACCTGTTCCAACTTTGATGATTCTGATTCATTAATGTGCGGGTGTTCCTGTGATTATTTTGTCTCCATGGTTGACCTGAATAATTAGTTTTATTATCATTATTATGTGGGTTCCTCCAGGAGGAGTTAAACCTATTTTTAGTCGGGTACTGGTTTGCTTGGAAATTTAGAATTCTTTTACGACTTGCTGTACCGTCATCTGAAGCTACTAGCTTCGTAAGGACTTCTTGAGGCGTATTAAAGTTACCTGCCGCTATTATGGTCTTTAAATGACCGCTAGCTGCGTTCTGAGTAACCGATTTAGTTACTGCCTCTATAGTATACTTATTTACCAAATTGGCTGGCATCCCTTGCAACTGTTCCGTCAGCTTTTCTAATCCGGTAGCATATGCCGTCGTATCTTTTCCTACATGTTTGTATTTACCCAGCTTAGCTATTACTAAGCTCGAACTTTCCCCCTTAATACCGTTCTTTAACGCCGCTATAATAGTAGCTAACGTATTCTCATGGGTTATTAAGTCCCTAGCCTTACCCGTCAATCTAGTTTTTACATAGAGTACGGCTTTATCTTCATGATTGGCTGCATGTAACTGCAATAATTCCAAAGCATCTGTAAATGCCTGAAGTTTACTTCACTCTCGCTATCGCTGTCACTATACTCATCCAACACTTTGTGGCGTGTTTAACCAGTTCCAACCTACTTTACCAACTAGAGTTATACATATTTTTTTTTGTTAATTGTCGAGATAGTTGCCGCTAGCTAACAGTGAAGACGGGCGGGGTTTTTTTAATGTAAATTAATAACAAAAAGGGGCGCTACTTGATTTTACTATCCGACAATACACTTTCACCAGGCTAAAATCAAGAAAAGCCGCCTTCCAGTTGGCTCCTAGGAGGATACAACCAAATAAGATGAAGTAAATTTAAATAGAAAATTAAATTTTAATGAGAATATAGAAAAATAATGTAGTAATACTAAATAAATATATATGTATATCAAATATAAAGATATTATATCAATTTAATGTAATGAAATATGCATTAATGTCCTCTTATATGATAATAGCAATAGTGCGTATGTAAAATAAAGAAAATACCAGACGTGTACACGTTTGTTTACAGCATAAAAAAAATAGTAATTTATTTTAGCAGCAACCTGCATGCATATATATAAAAAAAATATATATTTAATTATTCCAAATTACTTTTGGCTCTTTTACTTTATTATAAAACAAAACTGTATTTTAATGTTAAATCATTTTCAAATTAATTTTACTATACAAAAAAAAAAAACAACGACTAAGTTTATCTTTAATTATAACTTCCTTATAACTAAACTTATCTGGATATCCAAGAGATACGGGAACTTCCCAGTAGTGGCACTTCCAAAATGGTTCACCAAGATTGAATCAAGTTGATGACACCGGTAAGTTATATATTTAGTCGATTGATACAAATACTTCAGCGTTTTACGGTGATGATATTAAAGAATAAAAAAAAAACCCTAAAATAAAATTTTATTATAGAAAAACATCTCTAATATCAGTAGGCAGGTTTAAAATCGGATTAGTTTACAGACAAAAAGAAAAATGTTTAACAACTGATACAAAATAAATTAAATTTATTTTTTTCTTGTCGGCACTAAGCTACCAGCCAAAAATAATCATAAAACTTACTTGAAATAATACAAAAAAACATTAAAATATTTGATTTATATAATACGTAAATTAAATTAAGTTTAAACATCTATAAAGAAATTTTAAGCTGGTTTGGAATGAAACTTTATAAATAAGTTGCCAAAGTGTCTGAAATGTATGTACTTTTATTAACAAAATAAATTATATAAAAATTTCCGACTTAAAATATGAAAACCAAAAATTAAAAAAAAATGCTTACCTCACTTAGAGGGTTTTTGTTTCCCAAAAAAAACTATCTATAGTTGTTAGGTAACTTTCGGCTTGACTTTTCTTACTTAGGATAGAGAATTTCGTCGGAAAAGATGTAAGATGACGTGTTTAGTAGTGGAAAGCAGCTAGGAGAGAAAAATCCCGCGTTGCGGATGGAAATTTTGTCCAACAAATAACAAATTGCATATAGAATTCAACCAAAATTCTTCCAATTTCTTCCAATAAAAATTTCCAATTAAAGAAAATTAATGTAATCCCTTTTTTTCTAATAAAGGTTGAGAAAAAACCACTCAATTTATGAAATATAACTTTCTTTTTAAACTCTCAAATTCACTGCTAACTTTTTAACCGATAAATCTCGTACCAAAAATAATTTTTATTTCTGTTTTAACAATCGATAATTTTTGTTTGCTTGACTGATAAGTTTTTTGTCGGAACAAGAAATCATTTTAATTGCTCGGACCTACGGAGGCACCTGTGAGAACTTATCAGAAATTGGGTATTAAAAATAAATAAACATTATTGTAGGTGTAATTAAACAATAAACTTATTGTAAGCGACAACTAGAGGGCATAGACTTCTAACAATCTCAGAAAGAATTAAATATTTGGAATGAATATACCGGGAACACTAAGAAAAATAAATAAAAATATGTAAATAAAGTTAAGTTAAGAAAAGTTATTTTATGAAATTTCGTGAAACAGAAATAACAATGCTGATGTTTCCTTGGTATATTACAAAACCATTACACGCCCCCTTTGCTTCAAGAAAATTTACTTCGCTAAATTTTCATCAGTGATAGCTGGTTTCAGGTCTTTCGAGTTCCACGTACCAGCTGGATTTCCATGGTTATCCACCAACTCATATGTCCAAGGGGACAAACGTTTTTTTATCAAAAAAGGTCCAATGTATTTAGGAGCCAGTTTTTTTGTGAAAAATTTTGCTGCATCAGACAAAACAAAGTTCTTTCTCCAAACTAACTGATTTGGTAGAAACTCTTCTCCACGTCTACGTAAATTGTATGATTTTTCATGTTTCTTCGCAGCTACGTCTAGCCTTCTTCTCACATCCTCGTATAATTTTTTGAAGCCTATTGTTCTATTTGGATCCTGTTCCTCATCATCTATTTGGTTCTTATATTCATTGCCGTCCAATATCATTAAACGCCCAAAGTTAATAAAATACGGTGTATAACTTGTTGATTCATGTACTGCAGTTCGCATGGCACAAGCCACTTGAGCCAAATTAACATCCCATACTTTATGCTTATCAGAAATGTAGCTAGCAAGCATGGTCTTGAGTGTCTTGTTTACTCTTTCTGTTGGGTTTGCCTGTGGATGATAATAAGCATTAAATCGTATTTTGCAGTTGTATCTGTTAGCTAAGTTCTGAAATTCCGAAGACTTAAATTTTTTTCCGTTGTCGACAATGATTAACTTAGGCACACCAAAGAGCAAAAATACCTTTCGCTAAAAACTAGCGAAAACTTTGAAAAATAATCGGTTATTACCAGAACATACTGATGACCTTGTAAAGATCTAGGGAGCGGTCCCATAAAATCGATTGAGATCATCTCCCAAGGTCTAGTGACATTTGGTTGTTGGGTCATATGACCTCTCGGTCCACCTATATCTGGTTTATGAGCAGCACATATCGAACACTTCGTCACATAATTTGCTACGTCGGATTTCATCTTTGGCCAATAGTATCTTTCAATTAGACGGTTGTAAGTCTTGTTTACTCCTAAGTGTCCTGATGTAGGCCGGTCATGATAATCTCTAATGGCTGATTTTCTTTTTTCCTTGGCCAGGACTTCTTTCCACTGGGTTAGGGGATCTTCCAGTTCTCGTATTGCTGGCTCAACATATTTAAACAAACGACCATCCTCCGTTGTCCTCCAGTTAGCATATTTTGCAGGTTTATTCCTTACCAGTGTGACTAATCTTTTAAACCACCGATTATCTGATTCCACAGTAGTCATTACATTGGCACTGTCTAAAATTGGTACGCGACTAAACATATCTGGAACCACTGAATCTTTTCCTTTACGGTGGGTTATTTTAAAGTCATAACCCTGCAAAGCTAAACTCCAACGTCCAAGTCTAGGTGTTGGGTTCTTAAGATTATGCAACCAGATCAAAGAGTAGTGATCTGTTACTACTTCAAAACGAACTCCTTCCAGGTAGGGACGCAACTTCTCAACCGACCAAAGTACTGCTAGGCACTCCCTCTCGGTAGTAGTATAATTTCTCTCTAGTCGACTTAAGGACCGGCTTAGGTAAGTTATTACCCTATCGCTACCATCCGGGTTCTTTTGGACCAGTACACAACCTAGGCCATATGCAGAGGCATCTGTTTCAACTATAAAAGGCAATTCATAATCGGGGCAACTAAGTATTGGAGCTGACACAAGACATTCTTTTATTCTTTTAAATGACTCATCGCATTGAGCAGTCCACACAAATTTTTGGTTCTTCTTCAATAGAGAGGTAATCGGAGAGATTATCGTAGCAAATTCAGGTACAAATCTTCTATACCAACTGAACGTACCAATCACACGTCTTGCTTCTTTTACTGTCTTGGGGACCGGTATTTGTAGCATGGCTTGCACCTTTTCAGGATCTACGTGTAAACCGTTCCTATCTACCACGTAACCTAAATACTTCATTTCGGGTAAACAGAACTTGCACTTATCCATGGAAACTGTCAAATTCGCTTCTCTTAATCTTCGAAAGACTTCATCTAAAATTTGCAAATGTTTTTGAAATGTCTAAGTGATTATAATAACATCATCTAAATAAACAAACACGTATGGCTCTAATTCTGGTCCTAGTACCTTGTCCATTAAACGTTGCCAAGTAGCAGGCGAATTGTGAAGTCCAAAGGGCATTCTGCAGAATTGAAATAAACCACGTCCAGGCACAGTGAATGCTGTGTACTGGCGTGAATTTTCCTCCACGCTGACTTGCCAAAAAGCACTCTTGATGTCTAATGACGAAATATAGATTGCTTCTTTAAGTTTATCCAAAGTATGAGAAATGTAAGGTAGGGGATAACCATCTCTTTCCGTAACCGACCAAAAAGAGAACTCATGATAGACAAATATATCCCCATCGATTCATCATTTCCTTGTGTTCGTCTTTTAATTTCCTCAAACAATTTATCATTGTAGTCAGGTGGTTGGAATTCCTCTCGAAGTAATTCAACCAATGAATCCCAATCGTGTACCTCTTTTCGAACAGCCCTATACCAAATCAATGCTCTACCATTAAACAAATCCAACGCAGTATCAAACAACTCTTCCTTAGATATATTTCTCGCCACTCGTAATTCATCAACCGACTGCAAAAATGCATTTAATGATAGACCTTTCTTTTCACCCGAAAATTTTAAATCCCATTTAGATACCGGAACCGACCTAACTACCTTTCTTATTGCACTTGGAGCTGTAGCAGCAGGTGTACTTGTATCAAGACGTTGAACACGGTCATCATCCGAATCCGATGAGTCTGTATTAGCAGTGACCCTTAAAATAGAGATATCAACCGGAGTTACATTTTTCTCATCATATTCCTTTGCTCTAAGCCCCAACGAAGACATAAGACCCAATATCCTAGACATTAATTCAGCTTTCTTTACTTCGCTTCCCTCTATATTTGAAGATGCCTGCATATTTTCTATTCTACCCAGAAGATGAATAAGAGGTCTTTTAATGCCAATGCCGGACTTTTCCATCTGCACAGCCTTGGACAAAGCTGATCGGTTCTGCTCTACTGTGCCAACTCCTATACCTCGAATTTTTAATTCATAAGTAAGCTCCTCTAAATTAAGCCGATTAATCCTAATTTTTCTAGATGTCGCCATAATTATCTAAATATCTATCTAAACTACAATCTTAGTTCTCCAAAAATTACTAATAACAACAATTAAACACAATAAAACAAAATAAGCTAAACAATTAACTAACAAAAGTATCAAAAACAAAAACCTTTTAGAAAGACAAGCCAAAATATACCGCAAAACCTGTTATAATGTGGCCCCACGTTGGGCGCCAGAAAATGTGGCGTGTTTAACCAGTTCCAACCTACTTTACCAACTAGAGTTATACATATTTTTTTTTGTTAATTGTCGAGATAGTTGCCGCTAGCTAACAGTGAAGACGGGCGGGGTTTTTTTAATGTAAATTAATAACAAAAAGGGGCGCCACTTGATTTTACTATCCGACAATACACTTTCACCAGGCTAAAATCAAGAAAAGCCGCCTTCCAGTTGGCTCCTAGGAGGGTACAACCAAATAAGATGAAGTAAATTTAAATAGAAAATTAAATTTTAATGAGAATATAGAAAAATAATGTAGTAATACTAAATAAATATATATGTATATCAAATATAAAGATATTATATCAATTTAATGTAATGAAATATGCATTAATGTCCTCTTATATGATAATAGTAATAGTGCGTATGTAAAATAAAGAAAATACCAGACGTGTACACGTTTGTTTACAGCATAAAAAAAAATAGTAATTTATTTTAGCAGCAACCTGCATGCATATATATAAAAAAAATATATATTTAATTATTCCAAATTACTTTTGGCTCTTTTACTTTATTATAAAACAAAACTGTATTTTAATGTTCAATCATTTTCAAATTAATTTTACTATACAAAAAAAAAACAACGACTAAGTTTATCGTTAATTATAACTTCCTTATAACTAAACTTATCTGGATATCCAAGAGATACGGGAACTTCCCAGTAGTGGCACTTCCAAAATGGTTCACCAAGATTGAATCAAGTTGATGACACCGGTAAGTTATATATTTAGTCGATTGATACAAATACTTCAGCGTTTTACGGTGATGATATTAAAGAATAAAAAAAAAACCTAAAATAAAATTTAATTATAGAAAAACATCTCTAATATCAGTAGGCAGGTTTAAAATCGGATTAGTTTACAGACAAAAAGAAAAATGTTTTACAACTGATACAAAATAAATTAAATTTATTTTTTTCTTGTCGGCACTAAGCTACCAGCCAAAAATAATCATAAAACTTACTTGAAATAATACAAAAAAACATTAAAATATTTGATTTATATAATACGTAAATTAAATTAAGTTTAAACATCTATAAAGAAATTTTAAGCTGGTTTGGAATGAAACTTTATAAATAAGTTGCCAAAGTGTCTGAAATGTATGTACTTTTATTAACAAAATAAATTATATAAAAATTTCCGACTTAAAATATGAAAACCAAAAATTAAAAAAAAATGCTTACCTCACTTAAAGGGTTTTTGTTTCCAAAAAAAAACTATCTATAGTTGTTAGGTAACTTTCGGCTTGACTTTTCTTACTTAGGATAGAGAATTTCGTCGGAAAAGATGTAAGATGACGTGTTTAGTAGTGGAAAGCAGCTAGGAGAGAAAAATCCCGCGTTGCGGATGAAAATTTTGTCCAACAAATAAAAAATTGCATATAGAATTCAACCAAAATTCTTCCAATTTCTTCCAATAAAAATTTCCAATTAAAGAAAATTAATGTAATCCCTTTTTTTCTAATAAAGGTTGAGAAAAAAACCACTCAATTTATGAAATATAACTTTCTTTTTAAACTCTCAAATTCACTGCTAACTTTTTAACCGATAAATCTCGTACCAAAAATAATTTTTATTTCTGTTTTAACAATCGATAATTTTTGTTTGCTTGACTGATAAGTTTTTTTGTCGGAACAAGAAATTATTTTAATTGCTCGGACATACGGAGGCACCTGTGAGAACTCATCAGAAATTGGGTATTAAAAATAAATAAACATTATTGTAGGTGTAATTAAACAATAAACTTATTGTAAGCGACAACTAGAGGGCATAGACTTCTAACAATCTCAGAAAGAATTAAATATTTGGAATGAATATACCGGGAACACTAAGAAAAATAAATAAAAATATGTAAATAAAGTTAAGTTAAGAAAAGTTATTTTATGAAATTTCGTGAAACAGAAATAACAATGCTGATGTTTCCTTGGTATATTACAAAACCATTACAACTTCTATATTTATTGGTTGTCCTATAAATTTAGGTACACTACAGTTACAATGAATTACTTGAAACGACCTGATAACCTTATTTCTGATTTTATCGAAAAGTTTCTCACATAATAGTTGTTGATTATCGGCAAGTTGTTTGAAGTTTTTATTAACTAATGCGGCAAATGTATTGTAATGTAAAACTAAACTATCCACTATCCCTACCCTAACTTCTTTGCTTTTGGGAACTTCCTTTTTTAATACGCGTTTGGTTTGTTTATTAATTTCTTCATAACATACGTTCAATCTATTATACAATTGATCTCAAGTTGCAGAAATTTAGTAGAGTAAATTGTATTGTATATAAAATTCAAAAAAAAAAACAAAATAATCATGATAATAATAATTCTACAAAAATCGAATGTTTACAAAACTTACGGTTGGTTACATCTCTTCTTAGACCTGAAGGGTTGCTGTAGATTGGTTGACTTCCCTGATGTTTGCTAGCTGCCTCAGGATATTCCTTTTCATACTTCTGCGATGTGTCTTCCAAATGGACCATACGAATTGGCAAAGTAGTAGTAGTACAATTACTTATAGCAGTGATTTCGCTTCTATATCCAGTTTATATGATTGTTCCTGTACAATAAAGTTACTATTCACCACTCCATTTTCTTGTACTTGTTGTTTTGTTGCTGTACCACCCATCATTCCTTCTTGTTCTCCAGTATTTCTTGTTGAACCATCTTATCTCGTCTTACCATTAGTTTGCAGGATCGCCATGTAATATTTAATATTGGGGGTTGTATGGAATAAACACTTTTACACTAAAGACATTAAATTATATTTACAATGACGGGATTAGAGTACAACACTTATTTACTATAAAAAAATTATATTAATGCTGTATCAGCAACATAGTGAACTTGATAATGAATAGCATACATTGAACCTTTCGTCTATTCTTTGCCGTGTATTTATTTACCATTTCTTGTTTATTCAGCCTTCCTCGCAACACGATATGACCGTGAACGTGACATACTATAAACAAACTACTGTAGTCTAGGCCAACAATGTTTTTAATAAACAATTTAATTAAAAATACGAAATATACGGGGTGTTCACACCACATTTTCCTCTTTGCTCCAATTTTTTCCTCTGAGTCACCTGCCTCGTCTGAGAAGAAAATACTCTCAAGTACACCTCTGTAGTTGTCTTCTTCTTCTCACTTCTTCTTAGACTTGTTTCCTTGACCTTTTTTGCTATCGTCATCCGACTCCCCCGTCTCATCAATTAGCGTCGACTGCTTCCTTATCTTAGTGGCTTCGGTGGACCTATTTGCCTTTTTGTGGCCTGCCAACAGGCAGGCCACAAAACAGGCAGGTAACTTAACACATATTTAGGAACATTATATTTATATTAAAACTTAAACACAACTTTGAGATTTTTACAAAAAATAACATACATAATGGTATCTAAAAGTTGATTTCTCCTCCACAGAGAAGGTGAGATGGACCGCTTAAGGAGAAGAGATAGACACTTAAAAAAAAAGACAATGTTTAACTTATTTTAATTTCTTATGCCATGCTTACCACACTGCTGGCACAAATTGGCATAAGTGGTGCAATTTTCGTGTAACCAGCGACCGCATATGGTACATTTTATCCAATCTTTAGTCTTTTTTGTTTTCCTGTAGTCCTCTTTGCAGCCTGCACATTCATTTTAATAGTCTTCCGCTTCTTCCGCAGTATTCTCATTATCTGACAAATCATTTAAAACCATTTCTTCAAAAGTCGTCGTAGAAGAAGAAGATTTTCTTTAGTTTGTTCTGATTTTCTTCCCTTTTTCTTTACAATGTATCTCGGTATTAGCTGGCACTTTTTTCTTTTTGGCACAAAGTTTTTTTTTGGTAATGTTTCTTCTCTTAATTATATTTTCTTCTGAGGTAAGGAGAATCGCAATGTTTCTTCCGCGCTTACGTGCGTTTACCACAGAAGTTAATGGTGTTGGCGAAATTAATTCTAAAAGCTTACCCGGTGTTGCTTTCTCTTCAAAACTTCGTTCTGCTTGTTCTACTTCTTCAATAGAATCTTCGTTTCTTTGTGGTGAGTGAGTCTGTGTTTCTTCATGCACTGTATTTGCCTCTTGAATGGTATTATTAACCTGTACATTATTTATGTATGCATAATCCGGAATAGCAATAGGATCGAATGGAACGATACCGGTAGCACGAAATGCTGCGACTGCATTTTCTACTGTAGCAGACTTATTCCAGGATTCTCCTAAAAGTTTACCAAACTGTAATCTGTTTAAAGTACGATTTGTATTTGACCTCACAAAGCGACGACATGCTTGATAATAGAAAGTCTTGAGCGACTTAAAAAAAGCTCGGTCTAACGGCTGTAGGTAGTGAGTTGTGTGTGCAGGCAAACAAAATAAAAGAATATCATTTTCCTCAGCAAATTCCAGCATCTCCAAATTAGAAGTATGGGACATGTGACCGTCGAGTATTAAGAGAACTTTTCTGGGCATCTTTCTAGGCAGAAAATGGTAGCCAGTCAAAGAAAATGTCTGCATTAACGTATGCGGATTTTTCTAACATTCTTATTGCGGATCCAGGTGGCATTCCGTCTAATAGTTCATCTTTCCTGCTTTTTCCTTTAAAGATACAGTAAGGAGGAAGGAACACACCTTCTGCATTACAGCAAGTCAGAACACTAATCGTCTCTCCTTTTTTACCGGAACTGATGGATGCCACACTTTTTGATCCCTTCTCTGCTAAGACTGCACCAGCTCTAGTATTTAGTTGTAAGCCGTCACAATTGTAAATATTACCGGGTTTATCATGCAATTCATTATCAGTCAAAATTTGATCCAGCAAAGAAAAATATTCCGTTACAGTTACCCTTGACATTGCCGCTGAACGAGCCACTGAAATATTTTCTGATTGGCGTATTGCTATGTCAGTGTGCCTACGCAGAAAAGACTGCAACCACTTGTATCCCGCTTTACCTAAGAAAAGAAAATAATTTAAATTTTAGCAATGCCTTCTATATTTAATTTTGTCATTACCTTCTTCCTTGTCAAATTTATGACTTATGGCTAATCTTTCAGCTAAATTAAAAGCCATAATTCGCACTTCATCTCTGGTAGGTGCGAATCCAGCTTTTTGTAATTTTTTTATGTGTATTACTAATTTTCTCTCGGCTTTTTCTTCTAATAATGACGGAGGACCAAGACGGTCATTTTTGACTGCATTATTAGTTCGTAATCTCCTTATTAAAGTGGATTTCGGAATTTGATACGTTCTTGCTGCTTCATTAACCCCCATCATATTTGTTTTTATTTCATTAATAGCATTTTGCAGATTGCAGTAAATCTGCAAAATGCTCTTCTAATCGTAGTATTTTTCTTCCTTATATAAAATGTAGGCATATCTATAACGAAATAAAATATGAAAACCAGTGGTCTGTCTCTCCTCAATATGAAAAGTCCATCTGTCATCAATGCAGAGGTGAGATGGACCACTCATTTTCTACTCAACAAATACAAATAGAACTGAGCTTTTTAGGTTATGTTCATTTGATTACATGTGGTTTCAAGAAAAATATATGAAAACTTCATTCAAACTTACCTAACTGTCTTTAATTCACTTTTTAATTATATTAACAATAATTTTAGCAACACAAACGTTACTTACCCTATAATTTTCACTACATTTTTCTTTATCTGCTTCTTTTTCCTTTCTGCTTAGCTTTTTTTCTCTTTGGTGTAATAAATAGTCTTCTTCCATTCTGTTCTTCTCCTCAGCATCCGCATTTTATGCAACACACTTTCGACACTGGTCTTTTTTTGGGACAAAAAAAGCCAGGTTGAATTCCTGATAGCAAATATCCCTGTATGTTGTTAAACTTGCAACGGATTTGCCGGCCTGCTCACAAAGATTTTTGTAGTCTCGGAATAGATCGGTTATAGCCTTGCCACCTTCAATATACTCTTTTTCACTGTGTGCTCTGGTATAGTGACTTTCAATCTTAGGAATGGATGAAATGTGCATACATATATCATCCTTTAAGTCTGGTATTTGCCTCTGATGCCCATGCTTTCCTCTTCTATCTTCAAAGTTACCTTCTTTTTGTTTGGATATCACGCTTCGAATAGCTCGAGTGGTAATTCCCAAAGTAGAAATAAAGAAAACCTTACAAACCCTTAATTTCTGATTATCTTTTAAAAAATAAAACATATTATTATTGGTTCGTTTGTTTCTACCATTACGTGATATGGGATTATTGTCATCTCGAAGTATTTCGTGCATCAGTGTTACAATAAATGATCGCTGTTTGACAATATCAGCCAGGTCCCAATATTTACGAAATATCACAGTTCTCTCCTCTTCGGAGAATTTAGCTGAACACTTAAGTTTACAATTATCACCGCAAGGAGGTTTCATTTGTCTAGGTGCTACGACATGACGTTTCTTAAGTGTGACGTAGGCCTGTCCGCTATTTCTGAGTAATTTTAATTTGTTTCTTTTCCACTCCTGGGGGTCCTTTTTTCTTTTTCTGGTTTTCTTATATGTTACATTTGCTTCGTCTTCATTTTGTAACGACACTTCTTCATTATCTGTGGTTGTGGCTGATTCAGCTTCGTAAGTGGAATCGATAATAGAGTCGTCTGAGAAAGGCTCCGGCTCAGTTTCTTCCACGTTTTCTCTGTCTATTTCTTCGTCCTCATCTTCTCTGTCTATTTCTTATTCCCCATTTTCTCTGTCTATTTCTTTTTTTGCTCTATCGACTTCCATTTCTTCGCAGATATTTTTATCAATTTCTTTCAACTGATATTTTTGGATGTTTGCTTCTATATCGTTGATAATTCTTTCTATAACATCGCGAATCACAGACGGATCAGGTGTAAGTTTTCCGCTTGCAGTGTCTTTTATTACATTAATTTTTAACATTCCTAGAATTCTTTTACTTCTTGCATTGGAATTTTCAGGATTCATATTGCAAAAACCCAAAATTTAATTTGGTAAATTTAAACAAAAATACCATTATATTTTTAGTTTTAAACAAAGCATGAAGGGCTTAAAAATATAGAGCAAGAAAATATGGTAGTTTTGCTTACTTCTAACAAATAAAATAAATTTTAAAACTAAATATAAAATTACACTATATTAAAGACAATATTTATCCAACAATAGAAGCTTAATGTCTTAAACAATTTTAGATATAGATAAGTATTGTTCTTAATATAGCTGAATTTTACATTTTATTTTATATTTGTTGTGAATAGATTCCACAAATTAAGGGTAGTTAACAATCACTAGGATTTACTACTGCTATTATAAAGCAGTGGTGAAACTAAAATAAATTGTAGCAATAATGTCATAATTGAAGATCAGCAAACAATATTACAAAACAACAGTGTTACATTATGAAATGCCACGCGAAATGAACGACTTTAGTGCAGCACTTTCAACATGCAATAATGACACATTTCGAAAATATCAACATTTAAACAAACAATACTGGCACAAACTACGTTGATCTATTGTTTAACTAAAATTAAAATATTTAATATAACTTACTGTGATATGTAAAATATGCCACTGTTCCTCTCCTAACGATGTTCACTCTTAGACATTCACTAACGAACGAAGCTCTTGTGACTGTGACGGTGTTGTCTGCGTCATTGTTGAAAAACGCGCGAAATTCAATAGCGACACTAGTTCCATCTAGCGGTACCGTGTGAGATAACAATGTGTCAGTATTGTTAGTAGATAAAACACAAAATGAGAGTATCTTGTGTACAATTAACTAGAAATCACCATTTTTCGAGATATGCCACTATTGCACCCAGTAAGCGATATTTGCATCGATTAATTCGCCATCTCTTAACCATCTTGCAACCATGTTTCTACTGCAATAATGATATCAAAGTAAAAATTTAAAAATGCTCTAAAAAAATCACAAGTCTTGCTATTTAAACCCCTACAATTTTGAAAGTATACATTGATAAATTCATTCATACGAGTTATATAAGAAGATTAGCAATTGATTCTCCTATATGAAAAAAAAAATAAAAAATATTTAATTCTGTGGCATGAATAAAAAAGAAATTGGCTTATTAATTTTAATACATATGGTTTTTTCAAGAAAAAAATAAAAACAAAAATATATGTAAAGTAGGTACCTATAAGAGATAATATATTACTCCTCCATTTAAAATAAATTAAAATCCATAATTAAATTGAAAAGTAAAGATAATATATGTTCACAATATTGATTTTTACAATATAAAAACTAGTCTTCCATTTCTAAAATAATATAAAAAGAAACTACCAAATTAGTCTCAAGATAACAAAATTAACTGTCTTATATACTTTGCTTGTATAAGCCCCTTTCTGATTAGTCGGTAAGGTTGCGGTGCAGCATCAGCACGCTCGGATACCGAAAGCATGCCGCGCGCCTCTATCTTCGCACTAATCTGCAGAGATTCATGCAGAATCGCTTGTGCCGTTGTGTAGTAATGTCGTCGTCGAGTTCTAGCGATGAAGGTATTCTAATCAGCTACATTTATAATCGTTTACGTAAGAAAAGAAAACGTTATTGGCGCCATCCTTACATCGAAAATAATATTAACTGTCGTGTATTTGTTGCTGCTAAAGAACTCCTGCAAGATGACAATAAATTTCTATCGATGTACAGAATGAAAAAAGAAACATATCAGGAGCTTTTAAATAAAGTGGCCCCATCAATAACAAAGCAAAACACAAGGTTCAGGGAATGTGTTAGTCCTGATGAAAGGTTACTTATTACTTTAAGGTAAGTGAACATTAAAATACTTACTAGCTTTACTTAAGAAACTTTATTAAATGAAATGAAATAAAACACTGTCGTTTTTATGACTTAAGTGTAATTGCTTAATAATTATCATTATTATAATTATCAAGCAATTACATATCGTCATAAGAAAAATCTGTGTTTACAAAATTATAAGGCACATGGACCGGTGACGGAGAAGGTTGTGGTGGCGTAGGCGTGCTAATAGCGGATATCGGAGAGTAAGCACTGGACCAATTGTGAGATGAGCTCGATGTGGAACGCAATGTTTCTCTAGAATAAGGCGTACCCGACTGCTTTATGTCGTCGATTAATTGTAATGTATTTATTTTAAATCTTCGTATCTGTTGATCTGCCATGTCATCAAAGTCATTAAGTATACTCATGAAGAAATGATTCATTTTAGACTGATTGTTATCATTTTGCTTGGGTCCACCACCTTGTTGTTTATTTTTTCTTTTCAGGTAAGTCAGCATTGCACCATCAAGGTTATTATTTTGGCGTCGTCGTTTGCCTCCAGTCTGGGAATTCGCTGCTCGTTCCTCTTGTGTAGAAGTGTCCTCTGGTTGATTCACATTCGGTTTATTTTCATTATTATCTGCTGTTCTTTGGTCTTCAAACTCTTCTGCTTGTACAGTTTCAGTTTCTGTATTAGCTATGCTAGAATCACTCTCTTCTGCAGTTGGTGGAGTTGGAATATTTCCGGGCGATGGTGAATCAATTACTGGTTTTACGAATGGCAACACGAAAAACAAATGATCTTTTAGATAGTATGGTTTTTTTGGTTTGGATCCGCTTAAACTTCTTATGAAATTTGATCGTATATTACGCCATTTCTCTTTGCATTCGTTGACTGAAAATGAAATAAAATAAAATAGACTTATTACTTACGTAATTGTGATTAAAATACTATATTAATGATATACCTATACAAAAATTGCTATCTTTCTTTCAGATATCTCGCCAGTGGAGCTACTTACACCTCTTTGGCACTTTATTTTGCTAGAGGTATAAGCACAATTTCTGATATAATAGCTGAAACAACTAAGGAAATTTGGATAATACTAAAAAATGAGTACATGGCTATACCTTCAACAGAAATTTGGAAAAATATAGCTAACCGTTTTTATGAAATATGGAACATGCCTAATTGTTTAGGTGCAATGGACGGAAAACATATAGGAATTCAAAAACTACCTAACTCTGGATCAACAAACTATAATTATAAGAACTCATTCAATAATATTATTTGCAGTTTGTAACGCTAATGGATTATTTACAATGATTGAAACTGGTTATGCTGGTAGGAACAGCGATGGCGGAATTTATAAATCTTCTGCATTAAGTTACTGGTTGGATCGTGATGGCATTAATATACCTAGAGCGGCTGTACTACCCCACGACTCTAAACAACAGCAACTGCCATATTTTTTCGTTGCGGATAATGCTTTCCCTTTAACGCGCAGGATTCTAAGACCTTACCCTATGGCAAGAATCACCAACGAAAAAAGGATTTATAATTACAGACATTCCCGCGCACGTAAAACCATTGAGTGTACTTTTGGAATGATTTCCCGAAAATTCCAAGTGTTTTTGTCACCCATTCGGAGTACTAACTACGAGACAATAAACAATATAGTCAAAGCGGCATGTGTTTTGCACAATTTTATTCGTTTGAAAGATGGCCAATAATATTCTGCTGTTGATTTAGAAGGTGTAACAAGCCACACCCGTTCGTTTAACTTACAACAGGATTTCACTGCTGTCAACCCTACATCATCTGGAGCAATAATTCGAAAGTATTTGACGAACTACTTTATCACACCAGAAGGATCACTTCCTTGGCAAACTCGTCATTGTGTATAAACTACGGTCATACTATAAAAAACCCTATTATAGTTTTATAGAACCTTTTATAACAATGCTATTTGACGTTAAAATTGAGTTCAATAAAGCCGTTGCCTTGACAAATAATAGCGTTATATAAATAAATAAATATATTACGAGTGCGTGTGATAATAATCGTTAGTTTGTAAAAAATATTGTATTGTTTTATGAATTCGACCGTAATAACAAACTCATAGGTATAGTCAGCCACGGAGAGCTGTGCTTTTAATCAATCAATCTAATTTTGTATTAAAAGCTAAATAACCATCGACAATTCAAGCACAGCTCTCCGTGGCACAGTTTGCGGGCGTCAAGTTCAACACTGTTTATCTGCAAGTGCTATCTTACATAAACTATTATAATATTACTATAATGTTTGTACTTTAAATTATAATAAACCAATACATACCAGGTATTTTCGTTTTATTCGATACTGCAGCCCAAGCCCTGTCAGTGATATCCTTTCGAGAGTAATCGGCTAATTTATAATTATACAATTCAGGATACTTCTCTATTTCTATGACTAAAGTAACATGAATATCCGCCATTTTGATGCAAAACCACGCTTCTCACTCCGTACAATGTCGAGCGCTTACTGGACGTGACGTGCATGCAGAGACGCGGCATGCCGAGTCTGTACCGCCCCGCTGCCGCGCTTACCGCACCAATCAGGAACGCTCCATTGAAATATAGGCGCTCGGTAAGCTTTCGGTACTGCATGTACCGAGCGTGCAGATGCTGCACCGAAACATTACCGACTAATCAGATAGGGGCCTTTAGGCTTCTCACACACGATGCGTATTAAGGTACCTGGCTACAGCAGACATCATTTTCCTGATTTCCCCATTTTTTTTATAAAAACCATTCCGTTAAGACTCCGGGCTTCTTTTTTCCATACTTATTTTTTGCATTTATCAAAAGTTTATATCGTTTGGCTGTTAGTTGTTCGTTTACAAATATTCCCGTACCCTTTAAATATTTTTTAGGTCTTAGAACTTCCGATTTTTTGAGATACGTCATAAACTCTACGATTATAGTTCTAGCAATTTTTTCTTGCCGATTTAATTTATTAATTCTATAGACATTATTGATATCTGAATTATTAACCTTCAATTGCATCGAATTATTAAATAAGCTTATTATTATTGACTGAAGATTTTCATTAGAACTTTCTTTAATACCATCAAATCTTAAAGTATTTTTGCATTGTTTGGATTCAAATAGATCAATTTTTTCTCGTAGATTGTTAATTTCTTCTTGGTTAGACGTAATTGAATTTTCAGCTTTCTCAAATCGTTTGTTCAACACCTCAAATTTAGAAATTTTTTTATCCAGTTTACTTTCGAGTTTTTCCTCCAATTTTTCAATAAATTTCTTCGTGATTTTTTCTACTATAGCCTCAATAGTATTTTCATCAACTATTGAAGACTGACTTCCGTGTCAGTCTAGTATTAATTTTCGATATCTTTAGGCACGTATCTATATTAAGTGTGTAATCAGCTTAACGTACCTAATATGGTAGATCGTAACGAACGAAATTTTAAGTAATAAGCTAAGTATTACGCTTACTTGATTGAATTCACAACACTCGTACTATTTTCAACTAGTTGATAAGTAATAAACTTAAAATTTTTGTTAATATACCACTAAACTACCACAATTTTTAGGAGAGATCGCACGCACACCTACTCAGGTCGAATAGCCATACTATACTCATTATGAATGTTCTGTCGATTTTGATGGTAGAGGTGGTTTATTAGCTCACGGTTATTTTCCCAAGGGAAATCAATGTGTTGAAATACACATGGATGTTTCGGAAGATTGGGACTACAGTTTGAATAATTTTGATGATCAAAAACCAAACTTTTTAGGTGTTTTAGTGCACGAAATCGGGCATACGTTAGGAATACAACATAGTACACAAGAAGAAGCTATTATGTATCCTTGGTATTCGAATAAATCACATTTAGATCAGGATGATATTATGGCCCTAAAAAGTCTGTATGGTACCAAAGATAAATACGCAAAAATACCTAAAACACTATTAACAACAACAACGACGACAACAATGAAGATACCATACACTTCTAAAGCAAAAAGCAATAAATAATTACAAATACATCATATTTCTTATTGTAAGCCGTTGTTGTTTTCCGTCACATAAAGTTGGTTCAATTCGTCTCAATGTTTTGCATAATTTGACTTATCTGGTGGTTTTAATCGATATGCTCTTAAGTGTTCATTGAATCTTACTTCAAAATTTCTTTGTGTTTGACCTATATATACCGCATTACATTTTGGACAATTAATTTTGTAAACACCAGATTTTTTTAATTTGAGTAATTTTGTTTTTACATTTAACAATTTTGTACCAACTTTTTTTTTGCTTTGGACTGCTTGATCCATTCAGCCACGATAATTCTAAATTACATGTGATACGTTGGGAGAATTAACAAGAAATCATTCAAGACCCTAACCAATATAAACATCAATCTGCAATTTATACTTCTACTTAACAGACATAGGAATTAGGAAATGACGTTTTGGTGCCGCTAAGGTGCCTTTCAAAGCGACTTTATTACATCACAAGACGGGCGACGGATAGAGGGTAATTATATCACATAGGGAGATACAGGTGGTTCGAAAAATAAACAGATTTATTCGTCACCCATTCTTACGTTAAATTTTCCTTTTCGCTCTTTTAAAAAATTCCCATATGATTTCGTTTAGGCCAGTGTTACGTCGAGTCAAATATAACAGACAAGCTTGATTCTGAGGAAGTGGAATTTGTTTTTTCACAATGGATTTCATCAAGTATTTAATTGCGTCGTCATTATACCTACAGCCAAACATCCAATGATTGATATAATCGAAACTACCATCGCAATCGCAATATTCTGAATCACTTAACAAAGTAACACAATCAATTTCACTTAACTTAAATTTAAACAGATGGCATTTTACACTAGCGTGATTAAAAAGACATCTAACAAACATGGAATATATTTTTCTACAAGACCTGGTTGGTAATTCCGGGTGTATTATTGTATAAAGGTTGTTACTTCTGTTACACAAGGCGTACCATTCGATTTCCCAATTTTTCTTTAGAGTTTGTTATCGTGTTTAAATTAAATCACTTCTATTTAACCAACTCACTTCTAATCCTTTTGAGACGGCTTCCTTAGCATAATAAGCTGCTTTAGTGTTACCAGGAATGTCAATATGACCCTTTACCCATATGAAAGAAACAGAGTTATTTTGTTCAAGTAATTTTAATTGTAGTTATAAAATTTTGACAATAATTCCATTTTTGTATATATGCTTATGGTGATTTTTTAAAGCCAACAATGCAGGTTTGGAGTCGGTCATTACTGCAATTTGGCGGTCGGAAATTTTCTTGTTTACAGTCCAATTTAGGGCCTGGTAAATTGCAAATAGTTCAGCTGAATATATGGAGCAGTGCTGGTTTAGTTTACACATGATATGTTCACCTTGGTCCTGTATATATACACTACAGCCAACTCCCATATCCGATTTTGAACCATCCGTGAAAATCTTATATGGCTCATCAAATTATAGGATAAATTTTTCCGCTAACAAAAGCCGTCTTAAGTAGCTGTGAGGCAGCTGCTTAAGCTAGAGATTAGTAATATTGTCATCTCCTGGAGCTTTTTTCGATTTCAGTGTGAAGATGATGTTTTCAATTTCTGTGTTTGTGGTCGGGCGTATTGCCTTAAAAGGCAGTGTTTTAATGTCACGATCTACCGCATTTTCGACCTCAGTTTCCCATTCGACATCGTCGTCTGGATCCCTGTTTGGCGAGAATTTCTTTATCTAAATCATGCATGTTATTGAGCAAAGGGAGGGTCGGTTGATGTTATTAAGTATTTCGGACTATGTGGTCCAATTCACTCGTGATCGCCTTGCGTTCAACAGATTCGGTTGTCAGTTCTCCAATTCTAAAACAATAGGATTGTGGTCCGAACTGAGTTCCGCTTTCGCCTCTATTTGGAAGTTCACACTGACATATCATGAAATATCAAGAACATCAGCGATCCCTATACCAAAAGGAGTCGGTTCATCTGGCCCAACTACTAGATAGACATGTCGGGTCGAATGTGCATCTAGAATTTTCCCTTTATCATTTTTTCGCCTTGAATTCCAATTCGGATGTTTAGAGTTCAAGTCGCCTCCGATAATTGTGTTTTGGTTGCTGGGTAAAATTTTGTCTGTCTTCTTGTAAAAGATTCTTCGAAGGTGATAAATAGACCGAAGCTAGTGTGTAAGTGATTCCCGATGCCATCGTTATTTCAACCACTGTGTTTTCAATGTTTTCGGTGTTATAACGGTTTATAAATAAGTAGTTAATGTCTTTTTGAATCAAAATCGCGGTTCCGCCGTTTCTACCCGATAACTTATCAGTTCTATAACAAAAATAATTCGGAATTGTAAGTGAGTGCAGGTTTGAGCCACGACTCAGAGATGAGGATTACGTCAATGGAATGAGAATCTAAAAATTCGGTCACTTCGTCTTTTTTACTTGAAATGCCACAGGCATTCCAAGCCGCTATCTTTAATGAGTCCGGTTGTCGTTTATTTTTCATTTTGTCTTAAGAGGGTTTTCTTGATTTCAGATACCATCTGCCGAAGTTCAGCAGATAGTATAGTTCTGAGTTCGGAAATAGCCTCTTTCAGATCGTTAGTCTGTGTCGGTAGAGTCTTGTTTTTTGTTGTCTGGGCGTATGTTTTATTTTGTGTCAGGGTCGGCGTCAGTGTAGAGGTTGTTTGTGGTCGTTTGTCAGTGATTGTCTTGTGGGCTTGACAACCTCTATAGTTTGCTGGGTGAGCCCCCCCGCAATTTGCACAGCAAGTCCGGAGTCTTTTTACAGTCTGAACTTAAGTGGTCTAGCCCACATTTAACACATTGTGCTTCCAGGTGGCAGTTCTTTTGGGTATGGCCAAAACCCTGACACCTGTGACACTGTGCCGACTAAGTGTTGGACCGCTGAGTCTCTACTTTTATTTTGATGAAAAACAAATTTATAATATTATAAATGTTCTTGCTGAACTCATTACGAGGAAGCTCAACCAGAACCAGTGGCACATGTATTTTGTCTGTGGTAATTACTGCTTTTGTTTGTTTTTGCGTCAGTTTGTCTAGTAGTCACGCGTCTGTACATTCGGGTGACCTTGATGGGTTCAAACTTAAGAGTCTTAAGTTCGTTCTCAACCATCTCATCTGAGATATGGTTGGGAACACCCCTCAAGACCACTCGAAGAGTCTTGTCAGTCGGTAACTGGTAAGTGTAATATAGTTGTCCCTGTCTGTCTAGTTCTTTTGTGATCGCTCTGTGGTCGTCAATAGTGTCGGGGGTAAATTGAATACCGTCTTTTTTATTGGCGGCATTCGAAATGGAATTTTTTTTAATTTTAAAAATTTTGAGGAGATCCAACCATGTCTTCTTATTTTTAATTGTTATGGGGGGGATTTTATTTTTTGGTTTGGTTTTTGTCTGAGTATTTGTCGGTAATTTGGTTGGGGGTGGAGGTAGTTGGGGAAAGTCATCGTTGTTGCGTCTTTTAGTTGATGAAGTATGAGAATGATCTTTATCAGAGGACACTGAATTTTTGTGGTGGCGTGGTGTTTTTTTGTTGGTCGTGGTACTGTCAGATTCGTAGTCGGATTCGTTTAGTAATTTATTGACTTTTGACGGTATGTCATCGTCCAAATCAGCATAAACGTCAACGTCACTGTCAACATTCATGTCAGTATTGTCGTTAGTTAACGATTCATATCTGTTTTTTGTCGGTAAAGGTTGAGACGTTGGGGAAGGTGGAAGGGATTGTCTATGTTTACGTCTTTTTTTTGTTAGTCGTGGGGGGGGGGGTGTCGTGCGCTTTTTGGGGAGTCAAGTCATAACTTGCTTCTCAGCAAGCAACAAGAATAACTCACCTAGGTCCTTTTCTGATAAATTGTCAACTAGACTGGTTATTTTGTTCATATTAATATTGTTGGTTGTGGCCATAAGTTTGTTGGGGGAATTAGCCGACGTCCTTAAACCGGCTAATTTCAATATTTTCTGTTTACCGTTCAATTCTGGGTTTTTGGCTTCGTAACTTATCTCTATAATGTGGAGGGTGGTTTTTTCTGATTCACTGTACACTTTTTCGCTTTTTTACACTAGTTTTCAGCACAAATCGTCATTTTTTCGCGGAGCGAAGTTTTGACGTTTATGTGTCAAAATTATTTTTGACACATAAAATAATTTTGACACTACTGGACAGATATGTCTCTGGGATCTTAATGGTTTGGTTAGGCTAGTTTTTCCAAAGTTTTACCTTTTTTATGATTTTGTGTATAAATGCTACATGAATTTTGAGTTTTAATTTTGATACGGAAAATTTTTGAAATTCTTCCCAGATTACGTGTGGGTCCACAAGAACCAATTTAGGCCTTTTAGCCCTTGGGTGTTCGTCCTGGTCGTAATTAAGTGCCCTCCTCATTAGTGGATTAGTATGACGAGTAAATTCATTAATTTTCTCCTGGTTTCTTAGTCGGATTTGGTGGCTGACGGAGTCCACCATTAAATCACTTCTGATGTTAGAGTTACGAAGGAACCAGGGGGCACCAGTGATCAGATGTAAGGCTTTATTTTGCACAGACTCAAGTTTACGAAAGTGAGTGACAGAAGTTTGGCCCCAGACGGTGGATGCGTATTGTTACGGCTGTAGTTAACCTTAAATATGGTTGCGGGATTATTGTGGATGTTGTAAATTTAAAAAAAAAATAAACATAGATATACGTGCGTGACACTTTAATTTCAAGGTTGTACGAACCTATGAATACACGTTCCTTACTGTGGAAGTCTGTGGTTTTAAGGTGAACGCACCGTAAGTAGTGACGTCATGTCAATAAATGCTGATGTGAAAAATTCCCTCAGTGGTTCTAGTGAAAGATTGAAGCGATCTGTGATCTCTCTCTCTTTTATTATTCTTTTTCCTTCTGGGGCTTTTGGTTGAATACTCACACATGTGGATGGCGGATTAAATTTACACAAAAACTTTGATTTAAAATATTTTATAAAAATATTGTCATCGTGCACAGATTCTTTTTGGATATTTCTTCAGTAAGCGGAGGATATCGAAAATAATTATATTTTTTTAGAAGGAAGCTCAATTGAGGATTTCGTAGTGGTGTTGGTAAGAAACCATTTTGTTGTAATAAAGAAAAATATATTACTAATTAAATTATGGATTTTAGGCATATTTGTCATGTCAATATTTATTCTAATATTGGTTCTATTTATGGAAGGTGGTTTGATGAACCTGAATCGGTTAACGATTAAGGCTCCTGTTGTGCCTGTTCGTTCCCGGATCTTGGCCGTGCTTTCCATAGTTGTCCTGGGCGTGGGGAGAAGTGCTTCAGTGGAGCAAGAAAAACTTATGGGGCTTGCCGTTTCTGTGTCTCTGCAAGGGATAGGGGTAGAGATGACCGATAAAAATGGTGAACAGGAAACCTTGAGGTGTCACAATTAAATTTTAAGTTATGTATATTTTTTTATTTTTTTATTAAGATAATAGTCGCCACATCAAAATTAAGGTAGCATAATAAGTATTTCTTTCTATTTAGATGGGTTTTAGTGACCAATAAGTTGTGTATATTTTTCTTGTATTAAAATAATAGTCTCCATTTCAAAATTAATGTAACATAAATATTTTCAGTTAGATGGGTTTTAGTGACCAATAAGTTGTGTATATTTTTCTTGTATTAAAATAATAGTCTCCATTTCAAAATTAATGTAACATAAATATTTTCAGTTAGATGGGTTTTAGTGACCAATAAGTTGTGTATATTTTTCTTGTATTAAAATAATAGTCTCCATTTCAAAATTAATGTAACATAAATATTTTCAGTTAGATGGGTTTTAGTGACCAATAAGTTGTGTATATTTTTCTTGTATTAAAATAATAGTCTCCACTTCAAAAAATTAATGTAACATAAATATTTCTTTCTATTTAGATGGGTTTTAGTGACCAATAAGTTATGTATGTTTATCACTGAGTGTAAACTTCTCTGCAATTGCATAGGGGGTAGTAGGTACTTATAGTACTCATATTAGTTAAGTGAATTTGAAGTTTCAAATTTCAGATATTGATGTTTTGTTTTCATGCAGGTATTGAATAACCAAAATTTAATTTAGAACGTACTAAAATAAAATGTACTGTTGTTTAACTTATTAAACTCAGAGTTGGGAGATTAAAACTATTGTGGTGAGACTTTAATAATTCTTTTATTTCTTTCCTTAGGGTAGACACTTAAATTACTGAATTCATATCACCCTAGGTGGACGTATGCTGTTGGAAAAATAAAGTTATCAAATACATTTTTGGGAAATTACCCTGCTTGAGTAAGAATAGCTTTCACAACTTGCAGATTGCATAAGGTAACAAACTTATTATTTTTACCTCTAGCCCGAGAGTAAGGAGGTAACAACATACTTTTAAACAAATAGTTTACTATTCAAAGACCCTGTTTAACAACAAAAATTTACGGTAACAGTATGTCATTTGTGGTAGTATATAGGTCTTGTATAGCGTCAGTTTGTGTCGTAAATTCAGTTTGCTGTCTTTTGATATGAAGGGATAAAGTGCACACTTTGAAACGTTCGTTTTTCTGACTATATGTTCAATATGTGAATGCCATGTCAACTTTCTGTCAAACATAACACCCAAATATTTAACCTCAATTTTTCATTCTAGAACCAAATCGTTCAACATAAAGTCGACATTTGGTCGATCGCGTTTTTTAGTGAAATTGATTAATTGCGATTTTTCCGCATTGATTTTGATCTTCCATTTTCCCGCCTACTCTATATAGGCATCGGTCGTTTTTTGAAGGTATTCAACTACTTTGGAGAGTTTCCAAGAGCCTGACAAAATCGCGGTATCATCCGCAAATGTAAAGACTTTGGTAAGTCCAATACACTCAGGGAGGTCTGCCGTATACAAATTGTATAGAATAGGAGAGAGAACCGAACCTTGAGGAACTCCAGCTTCAATTCTTCTTATCGGTGAAATGGAAGATCTAACTTTAACTTGAAATGTTCGTGATTTGAGGAACGATTTGATTAGCTTTAGCAAACCCGAGTGAAAATTTACTGATTTTAATTTATAAATTAGTCCTTCATGCCAAACTTTGTCAAAGGCTTTTTCTATGTCTAGAAAAAGCGCGGTGCATGTTCGATTAGAAGTCCAGTGATCAAAGATACTTTCAGTCAGTCTTAGAGCCTGTTGCTCGCAGGAGTGTTCAGCTCTATAACCAAACTGGTAGTCAGGGATTATGTGTTTTTCGTCGTTCTCATCTATGATTCTATCGAGAATAACTCTCTCGATGACTTTAGAAATTGAGCTTAGAAGACTGATAGGTCTATGGTTTTGAGGAAAAAGCGGATTTTTCCCGGGTTTTTCTATTAAAATAACGATGGCGTTCTTCCCTCTGTTAGGGAATTTTTGAAGTTTTAAAATGGTGTTGGTGATGTTTGCCAAAAATTTCAAGTAGCTGTGAGGCAGCTGCTTAAGCTGGAGATTTACAATAATATCTTCTCCTGGAGCTTTTTCGTTTTTAATGTGAAGATGATATTTTCATTTTCAGTAATTGTTGTCGGGCGTATTGCCTTAAAAGGCAGTGTTCCAATGTCGCGTTCTATTGCATGTTCAAGTTCAGTTTCCCATTCGATGTCATCGCCTGGGTCCCTGCTAGGCGAGAACTGCAACTCTAAGGAGTCCGCAAAGGTGGAGGCTTTGTCATGGTCTGTGTAGACCACGCCCGAAGTTCCCTGAAGGGGGTCGTTGGTTTTGTTCTACAGTTTTAGCCTTTTTCTGAGTGCCCACAGTGGATTTGGATCATTACAATCGCTAATCGTTTGTAAGGTCTCAGCCCACCGGTCGTTTCGAAGTTTTTCCAGTTCTCGCTTGACTTGATTTGTTAGCTGATTAGCCCTGTTTTTATCTAATCTGTTCATCGTTAATTGAGCCGTTTTTCTGGCTCTGTTCTTAATTCTGATTAGATGTTTAATCCCAGGAGGGATTGAAACCGGGTTCGATGCTGGAGATAATTTGGATGAAGTACTCCGAAATAACGCAGTTTTCAATTCGTTTGTAATTTGGACTATTTCTTTATCTAGGTCATTCATGTTGTTGAGCAAAGGGAGTGGTCGGTTAATGTTTGAAAGTATTTCAGAGTATTTGGTCCAATCAGATTCGGTTGCCGGTTCTCCAGTTCTAAAAGAACCGGATTGTTGTCCGAGCTGAGTTCCGCTTTCGCCTCTATTTGGAAGTTCACACTGACATTTCTTTATATAAAAATATCAAGAACATCAGCGATCCCTGTACCAAAATGAGTCGGTTCATCAGGCCCTATAACTAGATACCCATGTCTGGTCGAATGTGCATCTAGGGTTTTTCCTTTATTATTAGTTCGCCTTGAATTCCAATTCGGATGTTTGGAGTTCAAGTCGCCTCCGGTTATGGTGTTTTGGTCGCGGGGTAAAATTTTGTCTAAGTCTTCTTGCAGAAGTTCCTTAGAGGGTGATATATATACCGAAACGAGAGTGTAAGTGATTCCCGAAGCCATCGTTATTTTAACCACTGTATTTTCAATGTTTTCGGTGTTGTATCGGTTTATGAATGTGTGGTCAATGTCTTTTTGGATTAAGTTCGCGGTTCCGCCGTTCCTACCAGTTAACCTATCAGTTCTATAACAAAAGTAATTTGGAATTGTAAAATTGAGTGCGGGTTTGAGCCACGTTTCAGAGATGAGAATTAAGTCAATAGAGTGAGATTCAAGAAAGTCTGTCAGTTCGTCTTTTTACTTGAAATGCCACAGGCATTCCAAGCCGCTATCTTTAAGGAGTCAGGTTGTCGTTTATTAGTCATTGTGTGTCTTTAAGGATTTCTTGATTTCGCTCACCATCTGCTTTAGTTCAGCAGATAGGATTGATCTGAGTTCTGTCAATAATTCCTTAAATTCCCTAGAGTCTTGTTTCGTCTCTGTGGGTTTTGTTTGTTTTGCCGTTTGGGCGTATGTTTTGTTAGTCGGTTTGTTAGTTTGTATTTTGGGTGTTTGTATGGTTGGTTTGTTTTTTGTTTTGTCTGTCTGGGATTTGTGCGCTGGGCACCCCCTGTAATTTGCAGGATGAGCTCCCCCGCAATTAGCACAGCAAGCCGGTGTATCCGGGGTCTTCTTGCACTCTGAACTTAAGTGGTCCAGCTCACATTTGACGCATCGTACTTCCAGATGACAGTTTCTCTGGGTATGGCCAAAGACCTGACATCTGTGGCACTGTGCCGATTGTGTGACCGCTGGGTCTCAACTTTAATTTTGATAAAAAACAAATTGGTGATATTAGAGAGATATTGCTGTGACAAATCCTGTGCGGCGTTATTACCGCATGCGTTATATTGACAGTTGAGCATGCGCAGAATAAGTTTGAGAGACACGTTGCGGTAATACTGTTAGCGCATCACGTTATTTACGGCCGAACAACACCTCACGTAAAACGTTGCGCTATCCTACGTCGGACTAAATCGCATAGATCCGGTAGCTGATCGGAAGCGGCAGATGTGTTTGTTTTTATTTTCGAGGTTAAGTTGTAGGTAGTTTGCTTGAGATGATTTGAGGTAGTAATAAAATATATAGTCCCATGACACCTAAAGAGGAATTTGATTTGTATTTCAGTATTTCAATTCACTGCATATATGTTAACATACCTAGAACAGAATTGCGTGTTTGGGTTCTGATTACTTCTGGTATACGCAAGGCAACAACTAGTCTGAAGATATCGTCTGTTTCGAACCTGAAATTAATTTTTATATCTTCTGCCCGCATATTGTTTAGATTGAATCTATCTTCAACAGCCCCAACAGGAAAATTTTCAACCACGTCGAAAATATTGTGCAAAATCACTTGCTCCACTTCATCGTCATCAGCATCAGCTAAAATTACTGCTTCTAATGCCTCATCCATGTTCAGAAGATCCTCAATCAAAACAGAGCTCAATGGTTTTAGAGGTTAGTTCCAAATAAAACAGCGCGTAAATAAAACTCAAAACATAATGGCAATACGTGTACCGCTCCAAACAATGTTAAGACGTAAACGTAATATTTAACGCGGAGTAAATAACACACCGCATGTGCTAACGGAATTTGCAATATCTCTCTATTATATATCTGTGGTGTTATGGCATAAGCTGATATGTCGTTTTTTTAAAATTTTACAGGGGAGCTAATTTAAGTTTCCTTAGTTAATAGAAAATCAAACAATTGGTTAAATTATACGAAGTTTCAGGAAATTCGGTTTTTGGATGATATGAAATAGAAACTACAGGCTCGACACTTTAATCATGTATTTTATTAAGAAAAAATGACATATCAACTTTGGCTGTTTCGCTTTTTCTAAAAAAAATGTACATATCATGTTATGGCATTCCTGAGTTTAAGACACAGAAATTGCTAAAAGAACATAAAATAAAACAATTACAAACCTAACCCCTATTATCTTAATTAACTACCTTCTTCATTATTATCCCGAACGTCTTCAATTTCAGGCGCATTTCCTGAAGTTGGTAAGGAGCGATAAAAATCATGACATTCGTCATCTATCAAATTGAACATACTAAGAAGATCAGCTTTTTTTAGTGGATTAATGGGAAGTGGCCCATTATAGCAAAAACCAAGTGGATCGATATTTTCAAATTCAATTGGTCTTCCTTTTGTCTTTCGTCTTAAATCTAAAGTCCTAAAAGGTTCTTCATCTTTAAGGCTGTACTTGAATTCTAGGACACCGAATGGTTTTTTATATCTTAGCCATCTGATGTCCAACCAGTTAACTTTTTCTTTATTGGTGTCTTCATGTTTCTTCATTAAAGGCGATCTCAGATATTGTGAAAAACTAAAAAAATCCTTCTGTGTCATTCGAATCACATTAAATGGAAGTTTTCCTCGGACAGTCCCCACAAATACAAACCAATCTCTAGGAATCATTATTGCCATGTCGGTTGATTTTCTCGCTTTTTCTATTCTACTATGATCAGCATCGCACTCGAGGTGAGTGTGTCCTGGCAGTAGAAATTTTTGGTCAATTATTTGTAGTGTACTGGAAGAACTTGCGACATAACTGAACATCATAGCCATATTAATGTTTCGGTTCTGACCCCCACATGTGTCAGAATATGTGACTACATGGTGTACAGTGCTGGGAATGGACTTTAGTTTTTTAAATAAACATGATGCTATCTGCTCAGATCCCCTACCTCCCGTGATTTCGTGCCACATATAACATTCAGAACGCCCACCTTCTGAGTAGTCTCGAATAGTCAGGTTATACGTCGACAAAAGCCTTTTGTAAAAGGTAATGTTTGTCGTTAAACTAGGAGTGTTTAAGACTTGCTGTAAGTCAAAAACTAAAACAACTTTATTTGGGTTGTTTATGCAGCTAGATTTGCAAGCTTTTTTTGATCATACGCTTCATCTGCAATTTTTTTGTGTGTATCATAATCGTTTTGAATCTGTGCTTTTTTCTCAACATTGTTACACTGTTTAATATCAAGTACAAAGGAATCGCAGGTTTTGCAAGTATCAACCTTAGGTTTTTTAAATTTATATCCTGTTTGATGAAAAACTTGCTTAAATAATTCGTATGATCCATATCTTGTTTTTCCAGACAATTCCGCATCTTTTTTGTATTCATCGAACATTTTCGAAATATTAAGGTGACTGGGAAGATACTGTTTATCTGTGTCTCTGCGTGAGTAGTGGCTATTATATTTTGGATACTTTTCTATATGCTGCTTCATAGCAGTTCGTTCATCGGTCATTTTATTTTTTGGTTCATGTCTACCACGCTGATCCATTTTACTAAATGAAGACCCTTCGCATGCTCGCAGTTTTCGTACAGAAATGTCCAGTTTTCCTCTACTAATGCCATATACACACTTATACATTTTTTTACATACAAAAACTCTGCAGTTATTTATTTTAATTTCATACTTCGCAGTAATATTCCGAAAATGTTCTTGTCCCGATTGTGATCTACCCTTTCTTTCTACTTTTTTATCAAAAACAGTGATTCCACTTAGAATTATATGTTCTTGGGCCTCTTTCCCTGCTTTGTAAAAGCTATTAAAAATTTCGTTTTGAGATTCAATGGGACAGTGTATATGACACTTCTTTCGGCAACAAGTCAGTATTCCTTGAAAGTGTTTAGCTGGTTTTGAAATACCTTTCCTGGTTACATATTCCAGTCCCTGATTTTTTAGTTGTAGTTCTTCTTTCCGGTTAATCTTTTTTCGGTTCGGACGACCTAAAACAAAACTCAATTTTACTTTTATGACTTTTTGAAAAGAATCGACTAATTTATGGATTGATTATTATTATACTAGGGGGTTGCCCGATTCTACATAATCGTGGTTCTAGAAAATAAGTGATGAAAAAGTTTATTTTAATGTGATTCACTTTCTTGCTGACAAAGGTATGCAAAACAAATTCAAACATTTTCAATTGGTATTGTAATGTCGTAATAAGTATTGGGATCGTATTACTGATAATATAAAATAATGTTATTTCTCTATAAAAACAGTCTCATCTATCAAAAAAAAGTTCTATCAGGTGTGGGGTTCGAACCCACGCTCCCTCTCGGGAACACCTTGAATCTTGCGCCTTAGACCGCTCGGCCAACCTGACGTATACAAATTATCTGCAAATTGGCTAACATAAAACATAAAAAATATCCGTGACGGAATGACAGAGAGACAGACAGAATGAGCAAATTAAGGATGATCGAAATATATCTCTAAACTTACCATACTGTACTACCAAATCTTCATCTTGCTTACTAAATCTCATTTCTTTAGATCTTTCCTTTTGTCCAGTTCCACTATCAGTTGTTTTCAACCGTTTCAACGGCAGTTCTTCATCTGAAGACTCCTCTTCCGCAAAGTCGCTTGGATTAGGTTCAAAATTTTTATCAGTAACCGAGTCATCGCTGTCCATGCTTATGTGACTAATTGGTAGCACTGGTTGTAATTGAGTATATGTTTTCCCTGCAGAAAATTCGCATAATTGTATTTACGTTATATTATAATTACAGTAAATAATAAACCCATGTAAAATCGGAGAGGCTTATAAAATATCGGTAGAACCCTAATCTATACAAAACTATATCTCACTGGCTTACTAATAAAGCTAAACTTACCGGTGTCTCCAAATGAAGTTTCTGGTTTGGTTCCATTCACAAAACTTGTGCTACAACAAGGCATATTTTCTAAAACTGCTTCCCTCGCAAGTTCAAGAAGCTTTCTTGACCGAGTACTCAATGTTTTTACAATGTACTTTGTAATTTCACAAATAACGAATTTTGCGTGCTCCACGTGTAACGCATTCAATGCTAATGAATTGAATTGCGATTTTTGTTGGTTATCTGACATATCAAATTCTGCCCTACCGACAGAAAAACGAAACTCGTTTGATTTAAGATATTGCATAACTTGATATGTCATAAGTCAAGTTTTGGCATACCGATATTTTAAATAAATGGACATATCATAAGTTGCCTTATGTTTTATTGACGTTTGTAGTTCACAATGACATATCAGCTTTTGCCAGCACACAACTGAACTAAAAACTAAATGATATGTACAAAAATCTGGAAAATCAGTAATGTGTGACATATCAGCTTATGCCATAACACCACAGAAATGGGTAACGATAAGTTTTTGTATATACCGGTATTTCATCGGTGGTACGTATACTATGTTTAATTTTATTTGTAAAGGTAAGCGGTTCACCTTCTTTATAAAATATATCACTATATTCTTGGCAAAGTTTTAATATTTTTTGTTTTTCTTCTTCATTCATGTGACTTGTTCTAATTTTATTAAGATCTAAGTACGTATTATCCGAAGTTTCTATATAATTTATTTCAAAATTTTGCAAATAATTTTCATCAAATTTTTCTACTAAAATTGGTTCTGAAAAATCTAAAGATACGGTACTGTCTGAATTATTTAAAATTGTTGTAAGAGCATAACCATTTTTTGCAGTACTAATACATTGTGGAATTTCGCAGTTGCATAATTTTTGATATGGGATAAAAATATCTCCATGAGAGACACTTGTTTTTATTTTAACCACTTGTTGAGTTCTAGGAGATATTGTTACAAGATTAAGATCGGTATTAACTTCGTGATATTGTAATTTTATTTTACTAAAAGGTGTGATAAGAAATCCTTCTGAGAAATTTAATTCTGCTTTTAATAATTTTAAGTTATCTAGTCCAATGAGACCATCAAATACGTTATGAAATTTGAAAAGATAGAATTTTAATTTTAATGGATTCAATAGATTAAAAATATTAGATGTAGGAATTTCAACACTATGTTGATGTGCCGATTTTTGAACTACAGTAGTCATGTGATGTTCTTATATTAATTTTTTGAACAATTGGTAGATTTGAATAGAAACAACCACTCTACTTAAAGGACGAATTTATTCTATATTGTTTTCTAAACTATAATTGATACATGCCCTCAAAATACACTTAGCTTAGTTATGCTGAATAGGTATAATAAAAATAATAAACTAAAACTGAGTAACCTCATTAACAATTTAAATTAACAATTTATACAGGGTGATATTATCATATCACACCTCCCCCGTAACAGAGAAAAAAAAACAAATTTAATAATTATTTGTTTTTTTTTTTTTTTCGTTACTGGTGGAATGGTTTTACCCTATTTTTGTGTACTTTAAGTCTTTTATTTTCTACGTCAATTACTACATTTACAGGCTCATTTTCTAAAATTTTATATGGACCTCTATAAATTGGTTTTAATTTAGAAGCGGTCTCATCATGAAGTAAAACTTCATCCCCTACTTTATAGTTTGTCTCTATCGCTTGTTTGTCATATTTAATTTTTCTCTTATTTTTTGAAGCCACTAAATTATTTCTAGCATCGTTTTATGCAATAAAACCTATAACCTAACCTATATTTTAGTTCTAACGGATAATCCTTAAAATTATACAAAGGTTCAATTTTTTCCTTTAAATTAGAAGGTAAGATACAGGTTTTCCCAAAAACTAACTCGTAAGGAGTATACCCAGTTGCGGAGTGAACAGAGGTATTATACGAGACGAGAAACACCAAAAGGGTATCCAATATCCAATATTCTTTATAATTAGAGGTTTGAATTCTAAGATAAGCATTTAGATGTTTATGAGTGTTTTCTAAGGCTCCGATTGTTTCATGGTGATAAGCTGTAGAGTTAAGCCGCTCAATTTTTAATAATTTACAAGTTTCGCTAAATACGTTTGCCATGAATTCAGTACCCTGGTCTGTTACAATAGTTTTAGGAACTCCATAGCGTAAAATAAAATTTTCTACAAACGCTTTAGTTACTGTGTTGGCTTCCTTATTTTCAATAGGGTAACCTTCTACGTATTTACTTAGTTCGCATTGTAACGTCAGTATGTATTTCTTGTCATTGTCATCTGATTCTAACGGTCCTACAACATCTAAAAAAATTGTTTCAAATGCAGCATGTGCTGTCGTTGTTGTAGTTAAAGGTTGTTTCAATTGTGTGTTATGCTTGCACTTTTGACAGTCGCTACAACGATTTACAAATTTTTCTACGTCTCTTTTTAAACCTGTCCAAAAATAATATTTTTTAATGTTATTGTACATGCGGTTTATACCCGCATGACCACCTGTTGGTAACATGTGAAAGTCATTTAAGATTATTTGTTGCAAGTCTTTGTCATTAATACGTTGTTTATCCTGTAATATACGTAATTTAATACCCTTTTCTTTAAATAGATTAATATTACTTAATAATTTGCTTATAACTGGCCAGTTAAATTTATTTTTAATTATCAGTAACTCGTTTATTTTACTCAATGTGCACATTTTTACCAAGTCTCTCAGCAAAGCACCGAATGCGAATGCTGATAGAGAATCTTGATTAATATAAATAGTATTTTCATTATCAAAAATTATATTACTTGTTATATGATATTTAGGGTATTTTTTAACTAATTGTTGAAATTTCTTATTTTCTATAATTTGCAATTCGACTATATCAGAAGGTCGTTTCAGTAATTCAACTATGTCAGGTTGATCAGGCCCGGCATTATTAGAAGTATTTACTTTTACCTCAGATTTAGCTGACTGCGCTCTTGTTATTGCAAAAACATTGTTATCTTTATCTTTCGACATGTTCTTTAAATCATCTGAACTAATTTCTATACGCGATAGTGCATCCGCTGTTACGTTTTCTGAACCTTTCACATAAAAAATATCGAAATTGTACTCCTCTATTTTTAACCTAAACTCAGTTAATCTACTGGAAGGGTTTGTCATGCCAAATAGATAAATCAAAGGCCTATGGTCGGTCAAAATGGAAAACTTTCTATTATAAAGGTATGGCCTAAATTTGGATATGGCCCACACGATAGCTAGTAATTCCTTTTCGATTACAGCATAATTCCGTTCCGCTTTATTTAAAACTCTACCAGCATACGCTATTGGTTTATCATTACCGTTTGATAGTGTAGCTCCAAGTGCGATTCCTGAAGCATCTGTACGTAGTATAAATTTAGTTTGTTCCGAAAAATCAGGAAATTCTAAAATTGGGGGGCTTACTAAAGCTGATTTTAATTTTTCAAACGAATCTTGACATTCGTTAGACCATTCAAAGGCAACTCCTTTTTTCGATAGCCTATTAAGAGGGGCGGCAAGTTCTGCAAAATGTTTGATGAATTTCCTATAGTAATTAGCAAATGCAACAAATCGCTTTGCTTCATTTGAATTTTTAGGTATCGGATAATTTGTCATAACATTTATTTTTTCGGGATCGGGTGCAATACCCTTTTCGGATATTTTGTGACCCAAGTACAATAATTCCTTTTTTAAAAATTCGCACTTAGTGGGATTTAATTTTAAATTTACCTTCCGTAACCTTTCTAAAACTTTAGTTAAATTTACGTTATGTTCTTTTCGATTATTACCAAATATAATTAAATCATCAAGATAAATGAAACATGATTCGTAGTTTAAACCCGACATAGCTAGTGTCATAGCTCTAGAGAAAGCATTTGGAGAAATTGTTAGTCCCATAGGTAACCTAGTCATCTGATATTGCGCTCTATCAGTTGTAAATGCGGTATATGGCCTAGATTGTGGATCTAATTCAATTTGATAATATCCCTGATATAAATCTAAATGTGAAAAATAGGTAGCGCCCGCTAAGAAATTTAAAATATCATCATACTAGCCAAAGGAAATCTATCACATTCGATTCTGTTATTAAGTTGCCTATAGTCTATAACAACTCGCCATTGATTTTCCGGATTACCTCCTTTTTTCTTTACAATTAATAAGGGAGAAGACCACTCAGATGTTGCTGGTTCTATTATGCCTTGCTTTAACATTTTATCCAACTGATTATATATCTCGTTTTTCTGCGAATAAGGTAATCTATAGGGCTTTACATATGAAGGGGTGGTACCGGTTTTTAGATGAATCTTTTGCTGACAATTATTGGACACTGTAAAGGGATCGTTTTCGATATAAAATGTATCTGCATATTTCGCACAAATTTTGTCTATTGACAATTTCTCTTCTTTGTTAAGTGATTAAGTATTAATTGTATTTAACAACTTATCTACTCTTTCTACTGTTATAGGAACGTTATTAAAGGAATGTACATTGTAATGAAATAATAGTTCTATTTTTGGTTTAAAGTTTTTCAGATTTATATCCCTATCATTCGTATTTAAAATGCGTATGGGAATTTTATTATTAACTGGCTTTACTACTGCACTGGCAGTTATAACTCCCTCACAAATTTCTTCCGAAAAAGCGATATATTCTTCCGAATGACTAACATCAAAATATTTTATAATTTCGCACCTAGCAGGAATTATAGTATATTCGTCATAGTCAGCATACAACGGTATTTCAATTGTTTCATTCTTTATAAAAAGTGACAAGAAAAAATGTTCATAATAATTATATTTAATAAATAAATCTCTTCCAATTACACCGTCAATGTCACTGGAGAATTCATGTAATACGGAAAACTCATGACAAAGCTTATATCCGTTAGGTAGGTCAAGATTAATATTACAAGTTCCAGCAGTATATGCTGATCCCGCAATACCATTTATTCTAATTGTTTTATTTTTATTTACTTTAGTTTCATAATCTAAACATCTACTAAAAATTACACTTAATGACGCGCCCGTATCAATTAATAATTTTAACTCTTTATTATTATAACCTACTTTAATATAATTTAACCCATTCATGTTAAATAAATAATCTAATTTAGTGTTCTCGAAAAAACTGCAAATTTTCTCGATCGGGTGATTGATTAGCTGTTGGGGTTACATTATTTTCCATATAATACGCATTATGTTGTCTACCGCCTTGTGCTCCTCTATTTCCTCTACTTCTATTACTATTATAATTATTATATCTATTATTATATGAACTAAAAATTATTATTATTTCTATAACTATTATTATTTTTAGATTCGAAACTACCCCTATTACTAAAATTTCTAAACTGATTACCTCTACCCCGACCCCGAAAGTTATTGTTAAAATTTCGGCCTCGGCCATAAAAGTTATTTCCTCGTCTGTTATTCGAATTACTCCTAATATGAAAAACTTGTGAGGAACTAGCCGTTCTCATAGTTTCCTCATCCTTAGCTCCTACTATTGCATTAGCCAAACTATTATAATTTCTAGCTTTAATAATTGTTTTAATTTGCTCGTCTCTGAGTCCATTAGTAAACACGTTAATAGCTATTTTCTCATTTACGCCCGTTAGAGTCCTTTCTACCACGTTATTACCTTCCGCTTGCGATATTGTTAACTTTACCATTAGGTCTTCAACTTTCTTTCCAAATACGTCAATTGGTTTATTACCTTGTTTTAAATTATGTAGTTCTACCGAAAGTGCCGCTACCGATTTTTTAGTAATAAGTTTATCTTTAATATCTTTAATAAGGTCTTCATTAGAATCATAAGTTTGATTTAACCTAAGCTTTGCACCGTGAGACAATCTAGCTTTTAAGACATATTTAGTTAACGCCTGTTTTCCGGCCTCGTTCAAAAAACTGTCGTATAACTCGATTGCATCAATTAGTGTTTTTATGGATGACTCGGTGTCATTCATGCAAGGAATCAAGGAAGATGCTGTCTTTAAATCAAATGCTTCCCCCATTTTCTCGTTCTGTTCGACTCTGGGGATACTACTTAGATTTTGCCCTAATCTATCGTTTAAAATTTCCTTAATTTGATATACTAAAATGACTATTCCGTCAACAATAACCTTTATCTTATTTTTGATTTTTATATCATGATTTTTCTCATTAAATTTACTTCTAATTAAATTAAAATTACTTTCTATCCTATCTACACTATCTAATAATTTGTTAGTTTTTTCTAAGTTAACACGCCTATCTAATGGGTCTTTCTTAATATTTCTTAAAAGTAACGAAAGTTCTTCATGAATCTTTTTAAATGGTTCATCTGACATTTACTATTCAATAAGTACACAAAAATATGGTAAATAAAAATTACTTACATACATTTCATAAGAAGTACACTTTTTTATATATATATATATTTCATCATCTCGTAACTTATGCTATAACAATTAGGTCACCCATCAGCT
This sequence comes from Ophraella communa, assembly GCA_035357415.1. Classification (NCBI taxonomy): domain Eukaryota; kingdom Metazoa; phylum Arthropoda; class Insecta; order Coleoptera; family Chrysomelidae; genus Ophraella; species Ophraella communa. The sequence goes on along the minus strand of CM068979.1, from coordinate 890,796 downwards.
TTGTGTAAAATGTCCAACTCTTAATAATACCATACATAAATTTACCTAAAAAAAATATACCTAAAACTAAATGTTTCTTCCGTTAAACAAGTTGTTGGGAATTAGTTATCTCTTCTCTAATCTTTCTTTCCAACGCCTTTTTGCACCGCTTATAAATTACAACAGCAATAATAATTACGACCAACACAAATGCTGCAACTCCAATCACTTCAAAGGTAGAGACTCTGTTTTTCCCAGCTGCTCCAGAAACGCCACCACTGTTTCCAGCCTGTTCTATTACTATTTCCTCTTTGGATTGATTAGTTCCCATAGTTTTCTTTCCTTATTTCGTATTTAAATAATCTATGTTCTTCTTGATACTGATATGAGTACTAAACCATCTTAAAATTTTACTTAATAGTTAGTCCTTGAGTGGCAGGATCGCCATGTGACGTTCTTATATTAACTTTTGAACAATTGGTAGATTTGAATAGAAACAACCATTCTACTTAAAGGACGAATTTATTCTATATTGTTTTCTAAACTATAATTGATACATGCCCTCAAAATACACTTAGCTTAGTTATGCTGAATAGGTATAATAAAAATAATATAAATAATAAACTAAAACTGAGTAACCTCATTAACAATTTAAATTAACAATTTATACAGGGTGATATTATCATATCACAGTCACAACAAATGGATCATTTTTTATTTCCTTAGAATAATACTTAAAAGCTAGCTTGGGATTGTTAAATGATCGACTTGATCCAGTATCTATTAAAAATTTTAAATTATGTTCCGGTAGAACAATATACGGTAGTTCACTTTTTTTCATATTATTCAAAGTTATAACTAATTTTTGTTTTGGGTTTTCCGAGGCTCTTAACAAAAATTTTTATTTTCATTATTTGTATTATTGTTATTATTACTTAAATCTATATTATTGCTTAAATTATAATCATTAAAATATAATTGATCATCAGTTCGATCAGAATAATTATTGTTATCATTACTTGAATAATCCTGGTAAGGAGGATTATTATTTTCTGAAGTTTCTACACTATAAAGTTCTTCAGAAACAAAATTTGGACGTTTTGTTTGCCTAAAATTACTTGTAGAAGGTGGTGGTATTTTATTCATATGATTATTGTTGTTATTAAATTGTGTACCTCGTGTACTTACGGACATGGGCGTTGGTTTTGGTAAATTAGCATTTGGATTGGGCCTAAAAACATTTACTTTTTGATTTGGCCTTTGAAAAACTTGTGAGTTTCTAGGAACGTTTGGTTGAAACGGTCTTGAATTTATTTGAATCGGTTGTGATGGAAAATTATTTTGTCTTTTGAAAAAATTATTTGGAGTATTAGAATTACATGTTTGTAAATAGTTATGATTAGAATATCGATTTTTATTTTGTGGTTGATGAAAGTTTTGTCTAGGACTTTGTTTTTGATAATTTCTAGATGAATTTTGTAAATAATTGCCTCGCTTAGTGAGGTGGGTTTCATACAACGAATTGTAGTACCCAAAGGCTCTTTTTATCCAGAAAGAAAAGTTTTTAAACTTAAATTTTGATACAACTGTCTTTTTTTTTCTTACCATCTTCTGTTGTCTCATGTAAACCTACATAGCTACAGAGTAAATTTAATATATGTAAACACTTATCATAAAATAATTGTGGATTTTCATTGGGATTTTGTTTTAACATTACGAGATCCCTATTTAAACATACTTCATCTCGTTGATCCTAGAAGTTTCTAGTTAATATATCTTTTAATTCTATCCAAGTATTGCAAGCTTGAATATTAATAACTGTTTTGGCTTTACCTTTTATTTTTGCTATAATCGAATTCAACAAATAAACGTTCTGAAAATTATCTGGATTGTTTCTATCAAAAAAATTATTAATTAATGTTTCAGTAACGGATATAAATCTATTTAAGTCGTTTGGATTCCCGTCAAATTCGGGTAAACAATTTGAATATTCCCCTTTAAAAGATTGTGCTTCCATATTAATTTGATTATCTGTCGGGTTTGAGTCAGTAACGGTATCTAATACTAAATTACTTAATGCACAACTTAATTCGTTTATGGTTATTTCCGAATTCATAAATTGTACTTACAAGACAAGTAAGACGAATTTAAACATGCTCTACTAACTATGAGAATTCAGCTGGATCCTCGCAGAACTTGGGCGATATGGGTCCCAAATCTCGTTGTTTGCTGGATAACGGCTGGAACAGGTCCTCTGTGGACGGAAGAGTAATCCAAAGATGTGGTATCTCACTGCACTAATCAGTTTTCTCACAAAACAACTTTGCTTAGTGTTCGATATACTTCGGTAAATCGTTAAAACGAAAATCGCACATTCGATATGTTTGACCCGAAGAATCCTACTGACTGCGCCAAATAAATCACCACTGGTGTAAAACTTATTTTTAAAAAATTTATTTTATTAATTTTACAACCTATTTCCCGACAATTAAAATACGATGTGAACAAAGTGAAATGTAATTACTGACTGCCTGAAATGAATGCAATTTGAAATAATGAAAACTATGATACAAAAGAAATATGATATGCTGGTGTCGGCTTATTTTATATGATCTTCTGGAAACAGGGTGACATAATTCGGGAATCAAACATCATCGCCAATAACAAATTTTCCGGGTGTGCAAAGTAAGCATTAGTTGAAACAACCCTTTCAAAAATATTTTTGATATTTGGTGGCATTTCCCTAGATGCTTTAATTGCATTCCAAAGGTGAATTGCCCCATAATGTAGGTGTGGGTTGGTTTTAATCTGAAACCACATTGGGGCGTAAATCCTTAAAATAAACGTGGCTATATATTTCAGATTATCAGAGGGATTGGCAGTAGCTACATATAATCGCAAAAGCCTGTTTGCTGTGGTTAGCCAACGAGCATGACTCATTTTTCCCGGGCTTTTATTTGCCAAGTTATGTGGAATATTTTGTATAAGAATTGTTGGTTGGTTCAAATTTTACTACCGGCATTTTTTCGCAATCCTAAAGGTCCCGAGAAAGAATTAGGACCTTGAGTATTACCATCCAACTCTTGTAGTATGTGTCTTAGGGGTAGTTCATTTGTATGGAGCATACAAATACTCCAATGTACCGGTTTTCCAATGTGAGCTTCTATTTTTCGAATGATACCGCCTTTCCATCCAGTATTAACATTGGTTCCATCGCAACCAATGACAACCAAATGCTCAAAAGAAGTGTCGTGTTTCTGCAAGTACCAAAGTATCCCTTTGGATATTTCCTCCGCATTACCTGCAGTTTGTAGCGAGACGTATCCAAAATAATGCCCTTCTGGTTCCTGAATGATTGAAATATGTTCCTCTTGATTTGTCACACGTCGTCCCCCTTCCTGAAATATAGTCTGGTCTTTACGCCCATCAAAATATAATCCCTGAATTGAACTAAACTTGAACTAAACTTTTTGAACAACTTCTCTATTTTTAATGATTTCTCTTCGGATTTTGTTCTTGTCTATTATGTTTACCCTTTTGGCATTGGAAACTATTTGCAAATCTTCTAAAACCGCATTAGCTATTTTTGCGACAGCTCGATTAGACGAGCCAGTTAAATCAGCAACTCTTGCAGTAGATGGTAATGATAACCGCATTTGTGTGTTACATGCTTTCACCTTTGATTTTTTCTTGATAGCTTTATCTATGTAAGGACAACTAAATTCTTCATCGCTTGAAGATTCTGAGATTTGTTCGTCTGAATGCTCTCGTTTCTCAGCTTGATATCCACTAGGTCCTGGAAGCGACAAATCACGTTCACTTCTTCTTGTTGTCTTTTCTTTTCTTCGAAGTGTTTTCTGTATTTCCTTATTTCGAACTTTGTCAATATCACCGATTACCATATTTCTTTCATTTCGTTGATCCTGAAAGAAAGGTTGGTGCTTTACGGGACTTCTCGCATTGACATTTTTCCCTATCGGAGCATTTGCAAGCACATACATCAAAAGAAATAGGGAATCAGCTTTAAATTTGAATAATTTTGCTTCAAAACCAAGCGACTTCCTATTTTTGAGTGGCTTAATTATTGTTTGATATTTTCCATTATACCCTTTTATCATATCAATTATACGCCACTGGGATAATATTGGTAGTGATGCACGATTTCATAGTTCTACAATTTTGTTTGCTACAATGGCAGCAACCTCATTTGTAGATGGTTGCTTGCTACCCTCACCTTTAAGTTGTAACCGAACATTATGATAACATTTAATCACGTCTTGATATGTGGGAAGTTGAATTGCACTTTCCGGGATAATATCCTGAACATTTCCGAAAAGCGGACACACGTCACTGCTACGGGTTTTTGCAAAAGACATTTTACACGTTAGTTCATAAAACCAAAATTTTAATTTACAGTACGCTGCATATAACACACGACAAAGACAAATAATAACCGATCACGACAATGCAAAGACGTAAACTAAAATAATCAAATGTGCTGCTGTTCTACCTACGCAAAAGTGGTGGGAATTGGCTCTAAACAAATTGCAGTCGTTGGTAGATTTATCTCACCAGCGCACGCGCAATTGAACTATTGGTGTATACGTATGATATCGATGGTGATAGGATTGATAGGAACAGGACCGGACTTAAAAAGAAAATTATATTAGTATGCAGAGAGACTCTGGGGCCCGGCTAAAAATAATTTTAGCGCAATAATTTTTTGTGTGCATACTTAAAAGTAGTTTGTAAAACGATTGTTCGCTACCAGAAATCAAAATTTAAAAATATTTTGATTTATTTTTGGGGGCCCCTGGGGCCCGGCTAAAAATTAAAATTTTGTGATAAAATTTTCTGGGCATATAATTTTAGCAACTATACAGCGTTTTAACCCTACAGTATCTTCGTTTCTGAAAAATGGATTTTTCGTCCCACCCTAATGTTGACCTTGCGTTGTCTCCGATGCTAGAGTGTAAGCTGACTTTGGATTTTTGTTCCGCGACCTTATAATCTTTCTTTTGTCCACTAGGATCGAACAAATTTAAATTTTCCAACACAGTATACCGTTTTTTTAGAAATTCGAAAAATGATTCAACAGTTGCTAATTCGGTAGTCTCTCTTTCACTTTCAAATGCTCGTTTTGAAGTAAAATCTAACTTTTGCTCTAATCGATATACTATAAGTGAATCGAAATACTGTTCAGGAGAGAGAGAGAGAGAGAGATATTTTTTATAAGTTCCAAGTTTTTCTTAGAGGTTATATAGAAATCCCTTAAACTAGCGGCGTTGCTTTTTGTCAAAGGTTTTTGATCCAATAAATTAGAAAACAGATTAAAAAGTAGATTAGACTGATTGTCTTGGGCTGTCTATTAATTCTAAGGGTTGACCCCGTAAAAGACTCTTCAAGTAATACAGTTTTTCACTGTTACTTTGAAGTTTTGTATTGTTAAGAACAAGAGCAGTAAATAAATGAGGTCCATTCAGAAGCTATGCCAGTGAAAGGCTTCATATTGATTTTTGGAAGAACAATGTTAGAGTTGTCAGAAGGACGAATTCTATTTTGATTTACTTTATCTACTAAAGAAGTTAATTGAGCTATAACTAATTCAAATCGATCATCAATAACGCTCTCTGATAGACCGCTATCTGATTCTATCTCATCAGGAGTCGAAGCTATTCCTACAATTTCCTGATGATACGCTTGGTAATTAGTATAATGCGCTATAATGTTATTAAGTTTTACCTTTAAGATATAGGGTTCTTCAGAGCCCGTAAGATCTTTAAATAACTTTCTATCCTAGAAAGCTGGCTCTTACAACCAGCCCGTTTGTTTTTAAGACTACGCAAAGTGGGTTCCATTTTACAGCTAAGGTAAATAATCAAAATCTATTACAAAGATAAAATCTAAACAATTGAGCTTAATATTCGAACAGCGTGTGAATACAATTCACTCAATGAAAATATCAATATTAAAAATATTGGCATAAATATAGCAAAAAAATACACAAATTCAGCATAATATTAAAGTAGCATATGAGTACACAAGTCAATAAAATATCAATATTAAAAGAAAAAAATGTAGAATTTTTGTTTTATCAAATACCCAAAATAAATTAGAAATATTTAAAAAATTAAATGTTACTGGAATAATATAAAAAATGATATGATAGGTATAAAATATAAATTAATAGTCATTTATTGTAAGTTATAAACGCAAAAATATTTTCTTTTTATCAGCGCAAAATTAAAACGCTTCACTGTATAAATAAGAGAGTACAAAATAACATAGGAACAAAAAGTTGAATGAAATATACAGTACAAAATAACCATTTAAATTATTTTATCAATGTTATAAAAAACTATAAGTTTAAAACGAAATAGAAAAGATATGTTAAGCTTTACAAAAATATGCGAGTGAAAAAATTACATTCAAAACTAGAAAAATTAATAATATTCACAAATAATAACAGTATGAAATAGTTCAAAAACCAAGGGTGGTTTTTTATGTTGATGTCGGTTATCGTTGCCCGGTAGGTGTTCGACTTTACGAAAAGTCGATCAAAAGGGACGAGAGAAGAAGCCGTAGACATCCACTTGCCGTTAAAATTATTGTAGTGGAGCTTTGAGGTGTTGCCAAGCATTTGAATTATTCCGCAACACTGGCGAAATACCCGATAAGAGTTTTTTGTACGATAGTTTACTGTATTTTACACCAGTTATTAACACAAAAGATTGTTTAAGATTGTTCTATTTCAGCTCCCTTACTTGTTGGAGGCTGACGCTACAGAGTGAGTTTAAAGTAATACATGTCGGTCTGACATTTGATATTTGCATATAGAACATAAAATAGGGCACTAATAGAAAACTGTAGAGCTGGAAATCCGGCTCGAAGGACCACAAAAGCTATGTATGGTTATATAATATGTAGGGTGAGCAGTGGTACAGATTGATACCATACATAGTTTCAATTGAAACCAATAAATCTAATAACTTGCACGAAGGACCACTCACGATTGTGAGAAAAGGATATATAAAAAATCTACAAATTAGAATAGTATTTATTATTAACGAGTTACGTTTTATTTTATAAAGCAAGACATGAAGGAGAGTCTCAAGTAAGCAGCGCCAACCATCAATAAAATAATGTCTGGCAACCGCACTCCAGCACACAAGAAAGAATATATAAAAGGTTTTTTGTTCAAAGTTCATTACCAAATACACAAATAATATATAAAGTACATGAATAATTATAGACGAAATATACGACGGTAGGCAACACCGCTACTAAAAGGGCCGGCAAAACGTGGTCGAAACTATTATAACAAAAGTTGTTTTCTTATTTTGCTTACCAGTCTGAATTTGGCACTACACTATTTTTGAATTGCACTATACTGTAGTTTTAAGGATATTTATAGATTTTATTCACTGTTGAATTTTTATGATGAAAAATAGAAAGCTAGTAACGAACCTTACATTGCTCTGCGAAGGTTCGTTAGCAAGAGAGCGAGACTCGGTACCTATACCGCCAAAACTAATATGTTTGATCGGGGAGTCGTGGCCCGTCGAACTGCCGAACTAACTTTTAACTTTACGGGACCGCAAATTGTTAAATGCGTTTTTAATACTTGGTCTTGGGGAGTTTTTTAGGGGTTGTGTCAGAAATAGGCTGGACAAGGTTAGAAACTGTACTTCTCTGTATTCACTTAAAAATATTAAACTATCAAAATGTTTCCACACTTTTTTCTTTTGCGGTGCTCCTGATGGGGTATATGCCTCTAAATCAGCTTTGACTCTTATAAAGGTATCCCTTAAGTTTTTCCATTTTTTTTTGTAGGTTGGTTAAGGATATCCCTGCTTCGTCCCCAAATTCATTTTGTATCTCTAGCCACAATTTTTCCTTTATAGGTTTTGTCCTCTCTACTAAAGGAATTCGATGATCCCATAATTGAGGCCTACTTTCTACAAAATATATCAATAATTCCTCTATAGTTGTGTCTCTATGATCGCTTTTTAGAGAACTTGAGCAGGATGGGACATTTATTACATTTAGATTATTCTCCTCGACCTCCTCTGGGACCACAAGGCTATAGTGTTCACAGCCAGTGGATCTTCCACATTCTTCGCAGAAGAACTAAACCAGTATTTATAAAACAATGTTATCTATTTATATTTTTATCCTACCTCTTCGTATCGATTTTCATCGTCGACGTCCTTTTAACAATCACGATAAAACCTCAAAAACAATCACCAAACAAAATGGAAAATTGACATATCTGACAGTAGTGACAGTCACTGTTGTCGGTAGAAATTTTTAAGAAATATAAAGTTACTAGAAATGGTTCCTTTCGCAACTGCGAAATTCGTATGTATGAGTACTGTCCTAATCGCGACCAAATATTTAGGCAAATTTTTAATCATTTGGTTATTTTCGCTTTTCGTATTTCGCTGTTCTGAGTACTCGGCTTTACGCTTTAAAAATATGTCAAAATCTAAATGCAACGATAATAAAGAACTTGCATCTAAGGAAATACAAGATTCCTTAAATTTTCTTATTAGCTTAGTACAAGCTAAAATATTTTATGAAGAATTTATAGCATTGCGTGAAGGTAATAAGATTGCATCTACATCAAAACTTCTATATCAGTCTGAATACGAATATGACAAAAAACATCCAATTATACTGCCTTCTAAACATAGACTTTCCCTTTTAATTGCTCAAAATAAGCACAATAAATTACTGAACAGTTAAACTAAACTTCCACTATTTATTAGAAAAATTAGCTTTAAAATTCAATTACAGCTGTTTCGCTATAACTAGCATCGTCAGATTGACATATCGAAATTACATTTTGTTTGTTTGTAACTAGGTACTTGATGGTAGGCGTCTCTCGGGAATTTATTTCTGTTGGTGCAGAGGTAAAAGCCCTCGAGCATCGACGAACTGGAGCTCTTCTTTCTTCTGCACTGAAAAGTGCGATTTTTGTTTTTAATTCTATTCGTAAATATGAAAAGAATGTTGTGATTCCCTTCACAACTTAAGAAAACACCAGAGTAGGCTGTAGTTGACTGTAAAATCTCAAATGGCTTCTTAACTCCTTGGAAACTTTTATATTAGTCTTAATTTTAACTCTCTCTGAATATTATTTGCCAAATAATTGCCCAGCTCAAAAGTTCGTTGTTTAAAACGTACTCAAGTCTGTTACGGTGCTCAAAAGTACCAGCGACGGCTCAAACTATAATATCAGGATCGTATAAGTACTGATAAGTACTAAAGACTTTATAAAATTATGCTCCAAAATTAATACGACGATTAAATTCAGTAATATGAAATAAATCTGTACTGAAAAGTACAATAAACGATTTAATTCAATAATATTAACAAATCTGTACTAAAAAGTACAATAAAACTGGAGCAAAAGCTAAAAAAGAAAAACCTATCTTAATCGCGAAATACTATAACTCGAACAAAAGCTAATATTCCCGACGAACTAACGTCGATATTTATGCATGCCCGCGGACCGAATGCTTCGCGCTGATTGGCGGAGAAGGCAAATTCGGGCGCGGCTTGATTTTTCGATGAGAAATCTTTGAAACAAAGATTATAATGAATTTTTAAGAAGTAAAAATTAATTTTTAAAAATATCTAGGCATTTGAGATGGATAATATAACACCCGTCCGTGCCCGGGCTGAAATTAATCCCAAACGATATTTTTGTTTTCGGCACTGGCGATGCACGGAAATGACATGGACCGCACGGACTTGTATAAACACGATTTTATTGTTTTGTGAACGCAAGTGCTGGTAAAAAGACAAGCAGGAGATATTGTGAGGTTAGTATGTTATGGTTTTTTATATGTATTATTTATATATTTACATAATTTATTTCTTATTTCTAATTACATATTTGTATTGGTTGTAGTGTAACATTCCTTATTGATGCAATTTACGTACTATTATTATTATGGACGATGAAAAACTAATCGAATTGGTCGGGGAATACCCGGTCATTTATGACACCTCAAATTCAAAATATCTAGACACCAAATACAAATTGGAAATCTGGAAGAAAATAGCAGAAATACAACAAATAAGTATGTAAACATATATTTATTTTCTTATTTGTAGTCAATAGCTTAACATGACATCCTTTAATTCATAACTGGCCTTGTGGCAACAAAAAATAATTCTTAAATACATTTCTAACTTGAAAAGCCTCTTCAGTTGCATTACCACTTTGCAATGGAATATTTTGTAATTCGGAATTTACTATGGAAGATGGTGGATCGGTAGCGGTGAACGAAAATCCGTCATACATTTTTATAAAATTATGCAATACGCATGTTGCTAAGATAATATAATCCGCGTTTTCAGGAGTTGCTTGCATTCTTCTGTTATAGAGCAAGAGCCCGTGAACCCCAGACCTTCGTTATTTTATAAAAGTTCAAAGTTTGTCAGCGCATGCTCCCAAAAGAGGTAAGAACGATGGACTATTATGAAGTTTGGGTCACCGTGGCTTTGGCAGGTAAACGGTACTAAAGATAGACCTATCTCGCCCTCTCACTCGCACCCACCATACATATACTGTATCGCGCTCGCTCCTACAGCGACCCTAAGTATTATATATAAAAATCAGCTTTTATACTATAACATAAGTAGAATTATAATTTCATGAACATTAGGGGTGTCGGGCAAGGGGTTGCCACGATGTTAAGTGTCTGGCAATCAATAACGTGATTTTTGATAATATTTTAATGGTAATACCAAAAAATCACACTTTATTATTTGCTGAATTTAGATCGGTATTTTACAAACCTTTAGTACCGTTTACCTGCCAAAGCCACGGTGACCCAAACTTCATAATAGTCCATCGTTCTTACCTCTTTTGGGAGCATGAGCTGACAAACTTTCAGCTTTTATAAAATAACGAAGGTCTGGGGTTCACGGGCTCTTAGACTATTATAAATTCGGAACTTCTGTGATTATATTCCAAAGGTATTTTCTACAATTCTACGGGCAAACCCTAAGCGATAATTGAAATGTTTGTTGGCAGGATCGTCGACTTGACTTCCAGAAAAGGGCCTCATTAAATACCGTTTAAGGGGAAACGCTTCATCCTCAACAATAAGACATGGAGCTAATTGAGTTCTTCCAGGGAGAAATTGGTCTGGCGGCAAATGCAGTCTGCCATTTTCTAAGGCTTTGCCCATATTAGAGTGTTTAAGTATTCCTCCATCACTACTTTTACCGTACGATCCAACATCTACCATAACAAATCTATAATTAGCGTCAACCAGAGGTAAAAGCTCAATTGAGAATGTTTTTTTGTAATTGAAGTAGTTAGAGCCACTGTTTGGTGTGGCTTGAATTGTAACGTGCTTTCCATCCAATGCACAGAGACAATTCGGAAATTTGCAGCGGTTCCAAAATTCTGTACAAATTTTTCTCCATTTTTGTGTAGTCGGAATTGGCATAACTTCCGTTAGTAATTCGTCCACTACAAGTTTACATGTTTCGTGTACAATGTTATGTACTGCATGGCCTAAACGATAACTAAAGGAAATGCTTCGCAGAGAGTTTCCCGTCGCAAAATATCTGAAACAAAAAAGGATTCTGTTTATTTTTAGTTAAATACGAGGTCGATATAGTGGATAATAGACATTACATTGGCATGAGAGGAGTAGAACATGCAAATTTCATTAGTTGTAAAAAAACAACTGTTTTAAACAATAAAAAACACATTGTTTTTAAATATACAAAAACATGTTTTTTTCCAACCCTGATTAAATGTAACTGATAATTTTTTTAGGGTGTAATATAAAAATATATTGTAGCATTTAAAATTGCTTACCTGATGTTTTTAATAAAACAACCAAGATATATTTAATATTATTTTATTCACTTTAATAGCTTGTAAACGATATGATACATTAAATCATGTAACATCAACTCAAGATGATTTCATCTGTATTAGTCTGAAAATAAAATAAATATCAATTATTATATATGAAATATATTAAAGAAAAACTTACCTTTCGCTTCTCTCTTGTAGATATTGTAAATTTTATATGAATAACATCTAATATTGTCAACCTCTTGTTTATATTATAAATCAGCTGTTTATGTATTGAAGGTTACCTTTCGAATTGTCATTCAACAGTCCGAAATACGTTTTGTTTGATGTACTAGAGTAACACTGTTCTATTCTATAATTACAATTGTAGTCTTGTGTTATCTGTCGCATAGAACTCATTGAATATTTCATGTAGGGAATTTTATGTCGTTGTAACGAAGTCCGTCAAAAATTGTACTTCCTATTTTTTTTTTTTTAAAAACTTTGGTGTTTGTCTCGATAAATAGTTCGGCATGACCATGCTTTTTCCTTTTTGGTTTGGTGATTTTGTTGCGAGCTTAAAAGCTCTTTGTTCGGTCTTTCTTTGTGTGTTTCCCTTCAATTTGAGAAGGTAAGCTATTTTTTTTATCTCCTATGGGGTTATAGGATTTTAAATGTTTATTAGGGACCTACACCTACCTAGACCGTCACAGACACTTCCAACTACAGCCATTCAGAAAGCTGTATCATTTTTTTATTTCGGTTCAATGGATGAAAACCGGACCATTTTGGGGCCGTTTGAACAGTTTGGAATGCTTGGAATCACTAGAAGTCCATTCTTCAGAAACGAGACATTTTTCCCTCATCACTGGAGATCCACCTATAGTAGATACCACTTCAGTACCATCCTGATGACACCACGTTGGAATTAAAAGTTCCTGATATGTGGGTGAGAATCTATAATGCTGATCACCAATTCTTTGATTCATTTTTTTATGTCTACAAGTAACCTTTTACTTTAACTGCTGATTTAAAAATATGTTTTAGTTTTAATTTCAATGGTAATGATTTTTTAAATAATTTTTGTACAGTAATATTGATGATGTAATTAATCATAGACATACTTACTGTAAACCAAATAAGTATACTGGTATGTTTTGTATTATCACTCAGAACTAGAGTTTGATTTTTGATATAATTTTTTCCATTTTATTTGGTGTTTAATAAATTTCACCATCTCATCTAGAGATATGAAAACTATAATGAGCATTACGGTTTGTTGAGTAATTCTCTTATTAAACTAAATATTGTATGGTTCATTTTATTATTTAATCTGACAAATTTATTATAACAGTTGACTTATTCATTGATGTTCAGGATTAAAATGTTTAAACACATGCTATACATTTTTCACTTAATTAATTGATATTGCAAATTCTGTACAACACGATTAATTTTTGACATGTTTTCTTTTCCTTATTAATAAAGATTTATTTTGTTTACTACTGTGTTTAATATTAAGGTATACAACTTTGCTATTTATGTAGTACTAATTGTTTGGTAAGTTTCTATCATTAGTTAACAGACTTCATATTTCTTTATTTAGTGAAGCATCATCTATCTGTATAAATAAAGTGGCGCCCAAGGCAAGACTATTCATTATTCAATAATATTTTAGTTCACAATCATTTTATTAATACATATATATATTTCATTTTAAAATACAGCAACGGTTCCTATGCCTAATGCTCTCCAATGAAAAGCTGCCGTTCGCATTTTGTAGCAAACTATAAAGTTGCTGACCTTACATCTGTTTAAAATAATATTTTTATACTAAATAGGCTACATATTTTGGCGCCCAACGTGGGGCCTACAAAGAAAATCATTTTTCAGTCTTTTTATTGTATTAATAGAATAGTCAACAAACAAAGTTGTATACCAGAGTTGAACATAGTAATTAAATATTTGAACATGTTGTAAAGGGTGGTGAAAGGTATTTCATTGCAAATTTTTGTTTTATTACAGTCATAGTAAGCATACTGGTGGTTGAAGTGAATAAAATAATCTTGGTTGACTAATCATATTATATGTTTAGCTCGATGTTTAGCAAGTATAAAAAAAATTACTTGGATTTTGGTATATATCTGTGTTAGAATAACATTTTGAGGTAATTTATGAATAGTTGGAAAATTTTGAGCACTTATTTGCATTAATTTGTGTCATTTTTTTTTTAATTAGGTAAACTTTTACTAATTTAATTTTGTCTGTTCACCTAAAATGGATCCCATTTGTAAACCAGCACATTTACTTTCTACAGAATATGATTATGAATTAAAATTAAGGGGTGTAATTACAAATAGGCCTGTAGCTGATAAACGTAGGATGCTTTCTAAAATTTTTGAAAAAGAAAGACAAAAAGGTTTAGATATTTTAACTTTAGAAGATCCTGATTTTGATTTTGAAACTGAAAAATCTGAAATAGAAACAATTATTAGTTCAATAAAATCTTTGATAAGTGAATTTGAAGGTCCTGACACTGATTCGGTTTATAAAAGAATAGATTCCCGAATGATCCATCTTGCTAATAGAATAAAACGTTTAAAAATTGATGTTAATGATGTTGATGTTTTAGCTAAAACACAATTTAAAAATGAATCTTATGCTACAATTTTAGTTATGGAGGCAGATCTCCAAGAAAAAGTTACTAATGTAGAGCTTAATGTTAATAACTATGCTGTGTTAGATTCAACTCACATTAATACTACACCATCTAATGTAAATAACACTATGTTTCATTCATCACAACCTAAAAACGTACCTGTTTATAAGTTGGGACTTAGTTTCGATGGTAATCCTAAAACCTTGTTATCATTTTTAGAAAATGTAAAAGAAATGGCTCACTCTAGGGATATTAGTAAACAACAGTTATTTGAATCTGTTAGTGATTTATTTTCTAATAATGCCAAATATTGGTTCATGCATATTAAAAGTTTTGTTAATGATTGGGATAGTTTAGTAGGTAGATTAAAGCAGGATTTTCTGAAATCAGATATTTATGATGATCTTTGGGAATCCATTAAGAAACGCGTTCAAGTTAGAAATGAACCTGTTGTATTGTATATTGCCTTTATGGAAACATTATTTTCCAGACTTTCTCGTAAACCTTGTGATTCAACTAAAATTAAACATATTCGAAATGGCCTTCAGCCTGAATACAGAAAAAGATTAGCACTTCATGAAATACAGACTGTAGAAGAATTAAGTTTATTATGTAAAAAACTTGAAGAGGCAGATATTTTGAGTTTATGTTCAAGTAGTAAAACCAATAATTATTTTTTAGAATCAGAGTTAGCATTTGTTTCACAGTCTCATTCTTCAGAAACTTCATCTTCAGTCAGTTATGATAATAATAATAAATTTCAGAACAAACATAATCAAAACTACAAAGGTAAAAATAATTCAGGCAAAAATAACTTTAAGGGTAAAAATAAAAACAGTGATTCTCATTCAAATACAGCTAAAACTATTATCTGTTGGAAATGTAATTTACCTAATCATACTCATGACAATTGTAGGGCTCCTGTTAAAGGGAAATTTTGTTATAAATGTGGTAAAAATAATGTTACAGTTAAAGAATGTCCTGATTGTACAAAAAACGTAAAATAAGTGTTCCAGTAGTTGGCTCACGAGCACTTAAACGTTTCAATTTTAAAGCCAACAATAATTTTAAATTCAGTGATGTTAGGAAACCATTAGCTGCAATTAATTACAATAAACCTGTAGTTTCATTTTTTGATCAAAAAGATTGGGATTCTTGGAAAGTTCAAGTTAGGGATTTTTACAAAAATCAATGTAACAATAAAGAAATTTTACCCTTATGTGTTAAAAAAGAAAGAGATAATCGCCCTTATATTCAAGTGAAATTGTTGGAAATGCCTATAACAGCTTTACTAGATACTGGTGCAAATATTTCAGTAGTAGGAAGCCAAGGTATTGTGCTCTTAGAAAATTTAAGGATTGTAACTGATAGTGTAGGTGAAATAAAAAATGTTTCCACAGCAGATGGAAGTTCTCAAGTTGTTTCAGGTAAAGTTGATTTGCCAATTGTAATTAATAATATTTATAAAATAGTATCAGCTGTGGTTGTTCCTTCTATAAATCATTCAATCATTTTTGGTATGAACTTTTGTGAAATATTTCAAGTAAAAGTAAATTTCCAAAACTTTCAATGGGATATTCATTGTAATTTAACTGAGTCTGTAATATGTACCGTTTCAGATAAAGATTTGACTAAGTCTTCAGAAGGAATCAAAGATTTAGATCATTTAACGCAAACTCAAAAAACAGTTGCACTAAAGGTTGTAAATTCATTTAAAGAAATAAGTAACGAAAATAAATTAGGAAGAACAGATAAAATTAAGTTAAGTATTGAAACAGGTGAAACAAAACCATTTAAGGTACCCCAATATTTAATGTCACCCTATATGCTAGATATTTTGAATAAAGAGCTTGATGAAATGTTAATGTTAGGAGTTGTAGAACCGTCTTTTAGTCCATGGAATAGTCCAGTTTTGTTGGTAAAGAAAAAGACTGGTGAATATCGGTTTTGCTTTGATGGTAGGAAATTAAATGAAATAACAAAACATGATTCTTATCCGTTACCTAGAATAGATCGTATCCTTAGTATGTTAGGAAAGGCTAAATATGTCTCTAGTATAGATTTAAGAAAAGCTTTTTGGCAGATTCCTCTAGATGAAGCATCTAAAGAAAAAACCGCGTTTAGTGTACCAGGTAGAGGGTTATTTCAATTTTCAGTAATGCCATTTGGTCTATGCAATTCTGCTCAGACACAACAGCGATTGTGCGATTCTATCTTTGGTCCAAAGTATGAACCTTATCTTTTTTGTTACCTTGATGATATCATAATTGTTTCGGAAACGTTTGAACAACATGTTAACATATTAAATGAGGTAAAAGCAAAATTATTAGAGGCTAATTTAACAATAAACTTAAAAAAATGTGAATTTTTTAAGACATCATTAAAGTATCTTGGTTTTGTAACCGATAGAGAAGGATTACGCACTGATCCTGATAAAATTTCAGTAATGATCAATTATCCACGTCCAAAATCGTATACAGAGGTAAAAAGATTTCTAGGTTTATGTTCCTGGTATAGGCGATTCATCAATAATTTTTCCGCTTTAGTATCTCCTCTTAACGATCTTTTAAAAGGTAAAAGGAAAAGTCAGAGTATAGTTTGGAATAATGTTGCAGAACAGTCTTTTCGTCGAATAAAGGAAGCTCTTGTCAGTGCACCTATTTTAGTTTCACCTGATTTCACTAAAAAGTTTACCATCCACTGCGATGCATCTCAATTTGCTTTAGGGGGAGCATTAACTCAAGAAATTGATGGCCATGAACGTGTCATAGCCTACGCTTCTAGAACTCTGTCTAGAGCAGAAAGACATTAAACAGTAACCGAAAAAGAGTTACTAGCGTTAATGTTTTTAATCAAAAAGTTTAGAGGTTATATAGAGGGTACGAAATTTCGTTGTATTACAGATCATTCCGCACTTTTGTTCATTAATAATTTAAAGGAACCGCAAGGCAGATTAGTCAGGTGGGCTATAACTCTCAGACAGTATGATTTTGAGCTAATACATAAGAAAGGTAAATTAAATGTTTTACCAGATGTGTTAAGTAGAATACCTCAAAATGCAAATTTTGATCAGCCAGTAGAAATAACAATTTTAAGCATCCAACCTAAAGATTCAGACAATTGGTATATTTCATTAAAAAATAAGATTCTAGAAAAACCCGACTCCTATCCACAGTGGAAAATAATTGACGAACTTATTTATAAATATGTTCCTAACACTTTGCCAGTATCTTCGAACTGTCAAGAATGGAAACGTTTAGTTCCACGGTCTCAAATTAAAGATGTTATTGCTAGTTGTCATAATCCGTTGACAGCAGGTCACTTTGGTTTTTACAAAACCCTCGGTAGAGTTCAAGAGTTGTATTATTGGCCAAAACAAAGGGTAGATGTTCTGAAATTTGTAAAATGTTGTGATGTCTGTCAATCTCAGAAGATGCCAAACACTCCTAAGGTAGGACTAATGGGAGCTCAAAAATCTGTTAATTTTCCTTTCGAAATTTTGTCTTTAGATCTTCAAGGCCCTTTTCCAAGAAGTACTAAAGGAAATTGTTATCTGTTAGTTATAGGTGATTGGTTTTCTAAATATACTCTTTTGTTCCCACTTAAAGCTGCTGTAGCTTCTACTATAACAAAGTTGGTGGAAAATCAAGTATTTTTAAAGTTTGGTGTTCCTAGGGTAATAATGTGTGATAATGGTACTCAATTTGCAGGAAAACTATTTAAGACACTTATTGACAAATATGAAATTCAAAAGCTTTGGTTTACTCCTCGATACAGTCCACACTGTAACTTTGTTGAACGTAACAACAAAACTGTTGGTACAGTTATTCGTAGTTATGTTCAAGAACATAAATTTTGGGATACAGAAATTAATCAATTTCAGTTAGCAATAAATTCAGCTAAGCATGAAGTGCATGGCTATACTCCAAATTTCCTTGTTTTTGGTAGAAATATTCCTACTTCAGGAAAGTATTATGGAGAGCTAAAAAGCACTCAAAATTTTGAATTATCTCCTGGAGATAGAAATAATTTTGTAAATGATTTAGAGGGTTTAAGACATATTTTTGAAGATGTTAAGAAAAGGCTTGACATTGCTCATAAAAAATATGAGAAGAATTATAATTTAAGGAGAAGAGATCATTTCTACAATGTAGGAGATAAGGTTTGGAAGAGGAATAAAGTCCTTTCCAATGCAGCTATGAAATTTTCTGCAAAACTTGCACCCAAATTCATTTTGTGTACTGTTAGAAAAAGAATTTCGAGATTGGTATATGCTTTAGACCATATCGATGGATCTTTTGCAGGTCACTGGCATATATCCGATTTGAAACCTTATTTCGGTTCGAATTCTGATGTTTCAGTAGGGTAAGGGTAACAGAAATTTAATTGTCAGATAATATTGAAAGTTTGTCTTTAACTGATTTTGAATTAAGATATTCTAGTATTTTGAACTACTCTTTGTAATATACAGTTAGCTGATCAGTTTGTATATTTGTAAATATTTTATGGTACCATAAATTTTATATAGTAATGTATAATTTGTATAGATTTCAGTAATTTTCTATAACTTTGTAGTATACTATTAGAAATTTTCAATAGAACTACATACCAACATTTATAAAAATGTTTTTAATTTTGTATTAAAGTTTCACATAGATAACTTCTTCAAATGGTATTAATTTATATACACAATATCCTTGTGAGTTTTATTGAAAGACATATCCTGATATTGACTTCACCTATTGTGACCTATCGATTATGTCTCCTTTTAGGACGTTTGGTACGCGTAGATACCCCTTCAATAAACTCACATCACATAAAGTACTTTCACATGATTTATGATACTTTAACTCTTGAGTTAATAATTTTACTTATAGTTTAAAGTATATAACAGGCATCACATCATTGGCAATATTTTTTAATTATAAATATAAAAAAATATAAGCATAAAATGTTTTTATTAGTAGCAGAGTATTAAGAAATATTTAGTGATGGTGCTTACTGAGTTACTAGTACTATCTTTTTGGCTTTTTGTAAATAATAAATTTTTGGTTATTTGGTATTGGTAAAAATATGTTAACAGGTCAACATATTTTTTTAGAGGAAGAAAGGGTGTGTAGCATTTAAAATTGCTTACCTGATGTTTTTAATAAAACAACCAAGATATATTTAATATTATTTTATTCACTTTAATAGCTTGTAAACGATATGATACATTAAATCATGTAACATCAACTCAAGATGATTTCATCTGTATTAGTCTGAAAATAAAATAAATATCAATTATTATATATGAAATATATTAAAGAAAAACTTACCTTTCGCTTCTCTCTTGTAGATATTGTAAATTTTATATGAATAACATCTAATATTGTCAACCTCTTGTTTATATTATAAATCAGCTGTTTATGTATTGAAGGTTACCTTTCGAATTGTCATTCAACAGTCCGAAATACGTTTTGTTTGATGTACTAGAGTAACACTGTTCTATTCTATAATTACAATTGTAGTCTTGTGTTATCTGTCGCATAGAACTCATTGAATATTTCATGTAGGGAATTTTATGTCGTTGTAACGAAGTCCGTCAAAAATTGTACTTCCTATTTTTTTTTTTTTTAAAAACTTTGGTGTTTGTCTCGATAAATAGTTCGGCATGACCATGCTTTTTCCTTTTTGGTTTGGTGATTTTGTTGCGAGCTTAAAAGCTCTTTGTTCGGTCTTTCTTTGTGTGTTTCCCTTCAATTTGAGAAGGTAAGCTATTTTTTTTATCTCCTATGGGGTTATAGGATTTTAAATGTTTATTAGGGACCTACACCTACCTAGACCGTCACAGACACTTCCAACTACAGCCATTCAGAAAGCTGTATCATTTTTTTATTTCGGTTCAATGGATGAAAACCGGACCATTTTGGGGCCGTTTGAACAGTTTGGAATGCTTGGAATCACTAGAAGTCCATTCTTCAGAAACGAGACATTTTTCCCTCATCACTGGAGATCCACCTATAGTAGATACCACTTCAGTACCATCCTGATGACACCACGTTGGAATTAAAAGTTCCTGATATGTGGGTGAGAATCTATAATGCTGATCACCAATTCTTTGATTCATTTTTTTATGTCTACAAGTAACCTTTTACTTTAACTGCTGATTTAAAAAATATGTTTTAGTTTTAATTTCAATGGTAATGATTTTTTTTAAATAATTTTTGTACAGTAATATTGATGATGTAATTAATCATAGACATACTTACTGTAAACCAAATAAGTATACTGGTATGTTTTGTATTATCACTCAGAACTAGAGTTTGATTTTGATATAATTTTTCCATTTTATTTGGTGTTTAATAAATTTCACCATCTCATCTAGAGATATGAAAACTATAATGAGCATTACGGTTTGTTGAGTAATTCTCTTATTAAACTAAATATTGTATGGTTCATTTTATTATTTAATCTGACAAATTTATTATAACAGTTGACTTATTCATTGATGTTCAGGATTAAAATGTTTAAACACATGCTATACATTTTTCACTTAATTAATTGATATTGCAAATTCTGTACAACACGATTAATTTTTGACATGTTTTCTTTTCCTTATTAATAAAGATTTATTTTGTTTACTACTGTGTTTAATATTAAGGTATACAACTTTGCTATTTATGTAGTACTAATTGTTTGGTAAGTTTCTATCATTAGTTAACAGGCTTCATATTTCTTTATTTAGTGAAGCATCATCTATCTGTATAAATAAAGTGGCGCCCAAGGCAAGACTATTCATTATTCAATAATATTTTAGTTCACAATCATTTTATTAATACATATATATATTTCATTTTAAAATACAGCAACGGTTCCTACGCCTAATGCTCTCCAATGAAAAGCTGCCGTTCGCATTTTGTAGCAAACTATAAATTTGCTGACCTTACATCTGTTTAAAATAATATTTTTATACCAAATAGGCTACATATTTTGGCGCCCAACGTGGGTATATATATATATATATAATATATATTTATTTTCAGGTACCGTTTGCAAAAATAGATGGCAGAATATACGCGACCAATATAGAAAAACTTGGCAAAGAAAGTGACTAAAAGTGGAGAAGCAGCGGCAAAAATAAAAAAAAAATATAAATATGACGATTGCCTGCAATTTCTAATTCCGTTTTTTGCCGAGAGAGCCACTCTGTCCAATGTCCAGTCTTCGAATTCTGGTGCTTCAATGCATGAAGAGACTGAAGATGAAGGAAGTCAATTACAAGCAGTGCAACCAACTACAGAGATTGTAGAAACAAGCAGGCCCACAGAAAATCAACCGCGTCCTGTAATAAAAACGCCGTCAGTTCCAACCAAAAGGAAACTCACTGAGCAGGAATCAGCCTCAACTACTTTAATGAAATATATAATCGCTAGAGGAAATAGTTAGAAAACAGAAAATGTACATCCAATCGATGCCTTTTTTTCTGGACTCGCTGCCACTGTCAAATCATTTTCCCCATATTACCAACATTTGGCAAAAGGTAGGCTATTTCAAGTGGTGCAAGAATTGGAGGAGCAACAACTACATCGACCCATTGTCAAAAATAATGTGTATAACGTATCACCTTTGTCATCTCCATCGCCCGCTGGAACTTCATTAGATTATACCCATATGTCATCTATGCCAACACCATCACCGGCTGGAACTTCGTCAGATTCTACCCATACGTTTCATCAGTTGCAGACATTTCAAGCCAATAACGATACACCAAATGAATCAACATGTAACTCTACAGCAAGCGATTATTTTCACAATTTTGAATGAAATTGTACTAATAATAAATAAAAATAAAATGGTAATTATAATTTAAAAAAGGGCTTTATTTCAGTACACAGATACTTACCTTAAACAAACAGCCAAACGTTCTCTGGCCGAGATCGGTATTTTCCAAAACGTAAGTTGCTTTTCAAGACGATATTTAATTTTATCCAATAAAATATTAAAAGGGTACTGAGACATTCTAAAATATTCGTGAAATTTTGTTTCATCGTCCAATAATTCTCTGTATATTTTGAATTCTCCTTCGGTTTGTCTGTTTTTCCACATAGGATGGACACTCCATCTTCTTTGTTTTCGCTTTTTCTGCTCTTGCTCTTCCTCTTCATCAAGTAATAATGCCAAAACGGCGAGATCTTCTATCGAAGCCGCCATATTTCAGCTATCTTTTACAACGAAATATGTAATATTTTCCTCTCTCGTTCGGCCCGGTACGCACACTGTCACAAGGCGGTTATATATAAATATAACATTAAAAAGACCCGGACTGACACGGAACGGACACGGCACGGATATGTATAAATCGACCTTTATACTACCATCCGGTTTATGAGTTAAACAGATAGGAGAACAATATGGTGATTTACTTGGTTCAATAACCCCTAATTTTAATAAATTATTCATTATTTACATGAACTTCCATGGCTTGAGGCAATGGATACTGTTTTATTTTAAGAGGAGAATCTCCTGTGTCGATATAATGCTCTAAGATATGCGTCCTACCTATTCTATCCTTGGGGCTAATCTGTTTAAGTTTTTCGATAATATCAAGTTTAGCTTTTTCATCAAGTGTTAAAGTTGTAACATATTTAACAATATTAATGATATTTAACAATAACGCATTTAAATTCATAGTAAATTTAGAAAAATCTATTTTAATATTGTCGTTACTTTTACGATATAATGAGTCCAAAAAGAAATCGTTAGATAACTGTGAATTGAGAGATTCCTGTAACTTATTTGTATGATTTTGTTTATAAAATTTTTTAACTATCTTTAACCAAACCATCCAATCATTTTTATCGAAATAAGATAAGCTAACATTTTTAAAATTTTTAGACTCATTTGATAAGGAATAATTTTCTCTTACTGATTGCTTGTGGACGGTGTAGTTTCTGATGCTCTTGAACTTGTTTGCTTTTTTGAATTGTTTTGCTTTGGATTTGTGTTTCCTGAAGGATTTTGAGGGGCGAAATGAGTCACCAAAGCATGGACCCGACCGCCATATTCCTTTTTTGAACACTTTGGACATTTAGATTTGACAAATCCAGGATTCCCACATCCATAACAAAACATTTTCAATGCATATTTACATTGAGAATAAAAATGATTATTTTTACTAC
This sequence comes from Ophraella communa, assembly GCA_035357415.1. NCBI lineage: Eukaryota > Metazoa > Arthropoda > Insecta > Coleoptera > Chrysomelidae > Ophraella > Ophraella communa. The sequence continues at coordinate 867,167 of CM068979.1, read as the reverse complement.
AATTCCAGCAAGCTTTATGTGAAGTTACAGTAGCCACCTGTCTAGAATTATTGTAATTTCGAGATCGAACAGGGAAGATAAAGGTATTACTCAATTGAGGTTCTAAATAGATCTTTGATTTTCTTGAACCAAAGTTTGCGTTTTGCGATTGCTGTGAATATGCAAGAGATTCTTCTAATTTTTACATTTGTCAGTTAATTCTTCGATACTATTGATATCTACTAACCCCAATGGTTGTGCATAGTTTGACAGTAAATTTCTCTTAATTATCCTTATTTTAGAAGATTCATCCTGTTTAATTTCTGAACGATTAAAAAGACTGCACATAGAATTAATGAATAAAGTTACATTTTGATTTTGATTTTGATTTTGCTTTCTATTTTTAATTTCATCTAATAAATCTTCTTGCTGATATCTCCCAGAAACTGTGCTATAAACATAACACGTGGTTACAAAAAAAATAAGAGAAGAGAAAATTTACATGCTAAAGATAATTTCAATTTGCATATTTAACTACTGCACAGTTTCACGTAAACTATTTCAACGACAATAATGCCAAAATTCCACCACGCCGATATCCTACCTCGTTTACAACAGTAGCTACAAATGTTTGAGTTGCGCAGTAACAAAGACTTTAATTATCAATTTTACGTACTTTAATATATTCCAACAAGAAAAATTTTTGAAAAATAATTCGTTTTATTTCCGATAGTAAACCGTACTGGTTGGACCAATAGTCAATTACTCCAAAACTCTAAATATTGCATACTTTGTTAACTAAAAATGGATTTTGTAATGATAACTGCAAAGTTATCGTTTCAACTTGATCCCAGTTAAGATTTCTTTTTCATGTATCTTAAAGGAGGATTTTAGCTATTACTGTGAATGGTCGGAGTACACCAATAGGATCGAAAACTTTCGCGACCAATTGTAGCATTGAGCACTTAGTCGGCAGCACCGATTCGTTAGAGTTTATCGCGTTTAAGTCTATAGACATTTCATCTGTAACACCTAAAACCTTTTTTGAACCATTAACAAAATTGTCACTAACCGAACTTACATTATCATTTACGATTCTTTGCATTCATGACTGATAATTAGTGCACCATTTACGCAAGTTCATATTAGCTTCAGACAAAATATTTCGCGCTTTTTCATAAATATCTACAGCTTTTAAGGCTCATCCTTCAAACGGATACGAACTTAAAATATCAGGGGGGTGCAAGCGGTTAAAAATTTCAAAGCTAACGAAGGCGTGTCAGTAGACTATTTATCCCTCTCCCACTTATTTTGCCGTTAGAGTGAGAAACTATTCGGATTCGGGGGTTACACAGTTCAGGTCAGGATTTATTTAGATTTGTTTCGTTAATAGTAGAATTTTTTATATTGTTTACAGATATTTTTCGTGGTTGTGTATTGTGTTGTTTAGAAATGGATAAGGTACAAAAGAAAAAAGAAAATTTTTATCGCAGAGGAAATAAGGTCCATCTAAGATTAAGTACAAAGAGACTAAAGCGTAAACATTTTCCTTTAAAAAAAGATGTAAAACTAATCAAAAATACCTACTTACAATATAATATTTTTTTAAATTACAGTTTACACCAGTTGCGACAGCAGTTATTGAAAGCGATAGTGAGGTTCAATTAGGTATACCTTTAATATTATATTATATCAAATTATATCTGATCTATATTTATTTCTTAAAGTATATTTTAAAGCAAGAAGTATCAACACACTTTAAATAGATTTTGTTAATTACAGCTTAAACCAATTATTGCGAGATCAATGACTGAAAGTAATAGTGAGGTTCAGGTAAGTTTTGTTATTAATATAATAATACATTTCTAAATAATGTAATGTTTACGTTTGTTATTTTTTGAATTGATAATTATCCCTTAAAGTAAAAAAAAACTCTCAATAATCGTTTAGTTTTTTTGGGTTAGGACTAAGTTTTCTAATCCCAATATTTCACACAACCTTCTGTTACGCAATAGTGGTTTGCGGTCGTGGTAATGTTTGGGTTTTTCTTATGGTGCTATCTTAGCTTTTTATGCAAGTTGCAATATCTATATCTGTCCTATAAACCATTGCTAGAGTCAGATATAGAGCTATAATCAAAGTCAATAAATGATCAGGAATCTTCATTAGTTTTAGAAGGTCGACGTATAGTAGATCTGAACTATTTTATTGGCTCGCTTATCAGTTTTTATAGTCATTCAGATAAATTCGGTTGTTCTCTTGTAAATATGATTATAAAAAAAGGAAAGGTTTCATTTCGAATTTACATGTAAAATGTAACATGTGCAATATGCAGTTTCAAATTGCAACCTCACCTGACACCAAAGGCAATGTAAATAAAGATGCAGTTATAGGTATAATGTCAATCGGATCTGGGTTTGCTCATTTAGAACAAATAAGTGCCTCTTTAGAGATACCATGTATGTCAGAGAGACTTTATAGTAAAGTTCACGATGAAATTTCTGACGCTTGGGAAGAAACGAGCGTGCAAACAATGAAAGAAGCTGCTGAAGAAGAGCGAAAGTTAGCAATTGCTGCTGGTGAGGTCAATAAGAATGGAATACCTTTAATAACCGTCGTTGTAGATGGTAGTTGGGCAAAACGTTCCGACGGAAACACCTATAATTCTTTATCAGGAGCAGCGGCAATAGTTGGCTTCAGAAAGAAAAAAGTGCTTTTTCTCGGCGTACGAAATAAGTTTTGTACGCTGTGCAATTATTCAATAAATAAAAATGAAGAATCCAGTTCGGCTCATAAATGTTATAAAAACTGGTCTGGTTCTTCTGCAAGTATGGAAGCCGATATTATAGCGGAGGGATTTCAAAAAAGTGTGGCTATGTACAATTTAATATACGATAAAGTCATCGCTGATGGAGACAGCAACACTTACAAGAGGATATTAGATATTCATCCATATTCCGATGTAATTGTCAAAAAAATTGAATGTAAGAACCATTTACTTCGCAACTATTCAAAAAAAATTAGAGAGTTAGTTAAAGACACAAAAGCTGGACCTTTAACCCTCAGGAAAAAAGTAGAGGTAATATATCTTTTTTGGTTATAGTTTTATTTTTATTCGGTATCGCACTAATTAGTTGATTACTCTGTTACACTTCTTTATAAATAGTAAATAGACAAAAAAAATTCAGTACATAAATATTCTACAAATTTAATATTGTACTAAAGAGATTTGTAGAGATTTGTAGTAAAATTTAACTAAATCAGTTAATTCGTTTTTTTATATAAAACCTAATAAACCCCTTTAACGTAAGCCTATGAGTTTAATATTTTGGAAATAGGCTGAATTAATTTACTGCTAAAATTATTGAGATTTTGAAAATCCATTTGTAACTTATTAAGAATAATAAAAAACTCTTCGTTTTAACAAAACTTTCACTATTTATTTAAAAAAGCAATTTTTTAAATAAATAATGGAAGTTTTGTTAAAACGAAGAGTTTTTTATTATTCTTAGTAAGATGGACTTCCAAAAAGTAAGGGTTAGTACAATAAATTTTTAAACTTTTTATACACATACGCACACTCGCCCACACATTTTCAGGAAAACATGTTTATAAAAGTTTTAAATTGTTCATTTCTATCATGGTTTATTCTTCGTATTTTATATTCGTTTTTAAAATTGATAAAGCAAAACTTTATAATAGTTTGAAATATTATATAAATAATCTATTAATGTTTTTTTCCAAATAGTGTAGAATTGAAAATAAAAATTGACGTGTCTCACCGTTTTTTATAATTCCGTAAACTAAAGGCAGCATTAATCTTATTCCATAAGTGGTTTCCACACTGTAGGTATTTATAATATTCGACATTTTACAAAAAATTCCCTTTTATAACATAATACTTAAGTAAAATTAAAATAATACATTTTTTTACCTTCAAGAATTATTGTATCAACTCTTTTACATTTATTTTTTAGTCTTACAAATAAATAGATACCCAGACTACAAGTTCATTAAGTCTTGAATGGCTTGTAAAAATTTTTAGTCCATCCAAAATGTAAAACACGCCCATATATAAAAGTTTCGGTGTTAATACATTTCAGTGTTGATGGCGCCACATTATGGATCGAAAAATACGGCGTGCAGAGGTTCAGCTGAGCACTGATTACTCCCTTATTTCTTAACTTTTTTGAAAAAAGAAAAACCTGGAAAATAGTTAAAGGACGATACTAGAGATGTATAGAATTAGATTTTTCAATTTTTTTCTGATAACGGCGTGAACTGCATCTCAAAATACCTAATTTTTAACATTTTTTTCCCCTCAATAATAGCAATGTTAAAAAAAATTCATTATTTTGTTTCTATAAATCCCTAGCAACATCTTTTCTCTTGAAGCCTCGACAAGCAGTTTTAAATAATTTAAAAAAATAAAGGTACAATTAGTTACGAGCGAAACCTCTGTTTTTGCTTAAATATTCAGCCGTAGGATTGCCCTTAAGACCGAACCAACTGCTAAAACCGAATCGGTAGAGTTCGTTAAATGCTTCTTTAAACAGCGGCTAGTAGGAACGGGCTAGTCGTGACACCAAATGTTACTCTCGTCATGCGAAAAGTAGTAAAATATGACAATTCCGCGATTGATGATATATTATTTTTTAGCGGTTCGCGGTACCATAAAAATCTATGATAGTCTCAATCATTTTCACATAAACCGATTTGTAAAAATGCCTTTTCTATGTCGGCAATTATCGCTATTGCACCGATTCGGAAATTTAACTGAATCTTTAAAAGATCCGGAAGAAGATTCTGCCCCGCCGATAATTTATCATTTAACGATAAAGAGCCGATAGCATGCGCAGACGCATCGAACACAACTCGAATTTTTGTCGTTACTTTATCTTCTCGGTAAACAGGTCTTAAACAGGTCGTAAACAATACGATTTCCCGTCGCTAACTTTAACATTAAGCACTTCTTCCGCGTAGCCCGAATTAATATATTCGCGCATAGCATTTTCATATTCAAATAACTTTCCGTTTTTAGAAAGTTTGCTAACAAGTCCTTTAGTTCGCTCATAAGCACCGGAAAAGTTCTAATATAAAAGTTTATCGCTTTCCCAAGGTAATGTTACCTCATAACGGTTATTTTCTAAAAACAACATTATTTTTTATGAATTCATCTCTGAACCCGTTCTTCGCGATGGAATTATCGGTATTTATTCCTAGCGTTTCCAGATACCAGAACTTTTTAAGATCAGGAATTTCCGACTCAGAATCCTTAAAATATTCAATTTGAGGCTGAACATGAAGCACTACGCTTGCGTTAAAATTCACGATATAAATATCTTGCAAAAGTTCGGTAACACCGTGAATTGTCCACCCGAAACACGTTTTAATAGCCGTTAGCTTATCCGTCAATTTTACTGTTTCGGAAAACACGATTTTCCAATAATTTATCGGTTTTTCGCTTCCTCGAACAAAATCAGCCAAGCTATTTATAGAACTAAACACATTTATAATCGGATTTTTCAAAGAAGGCGGCTTTAAATTGTCGAAACAAATTTCAGGCACTTCAACAGCATAAATTTCTACAACGTTATTACTATGCTAACTTTTCAATTGAATTTTTACACGGTTACAAAGTCTTGCAGGGGCCTTGTCACTCTGCCCAAAGGTTTGGATCGAAATCTTGTGCGTTCCTTCTCTTGGCTACCGCCGTCGATGACCATGCGCACGAAAGGCTCGCCAAAGTTTGTTAAAATGTTGGCACATGCAGTTTTTAAATAAATATTGTCAACAGTACCACTAGCAACTAAGGAAACCGACTGTTGATTAAGAGGATTACCAGTCACATCGGCAACGTTGCTTCTAGCATCTGCGCGCGCGCCAGAACCGGGCACGTTAAAAATATTACCTTCGAACATAGAAGTCACGTGACGCCTTTTACACTTACTGCACGATATGTCCTTGATGCATCGAAAACACAGTTGTCACAGAATTTCCTTTTTTGCTATTATATTGTCACTGAAGGCCCCTACATGTGACTTTGTTTTGCAAAACAGGCATACTTTCCTGGCACCCGTTAAAAGTTCTGCGGCTGTAAATTCGTTACCGTGACCGTCACTTTTTACGATTAAACGTTTTATTGTGTTTTCCGTCAAACTTATTATAATTATTATCGCTAGGACCGCTAGCTTGTTAAATCGATTCCAATTCTACCTTAGTAAATTGCAACAAGTCTAACTTTTGTCTCAAAATCGCCACCTTTATCGCTGCTAAGGTTATTGCCCGTTACATTTGAGACAACCGATTCGTTATCACCCATATCAGCTGATCTATCCAACTTTAACTTTTGTTTGTCTTATGCAACGCGCATATTGTACGCTAAAGATTTAAATACGGCTGATTTTACTAAAAGTCCATATGGATTAGTTGATATACCGAGAGTAGATAACGATTTTATTATCGTCGCTACACTATTAAAAAGTTTTCTTAAAGCAAAAATGTCTTTGTCGTGTTTAACCGGCATGATAGACAGTCTTTGAATATACGTATCCATAATTTATCGGTACCAGCATATTCATTTTTTAATAAATCGATACCACTTTCATAAGAGTCCTGACCTGAGGCTAAACCCGATATCGTTACTGCGGCCTTGCCTGTCAAATACGATTTTAAATACGCGAATTTCGCGGTATTGTCTAAACACGAATTTTGTTGAAACGCAACGTTATATTGTTCCCAAAATTCGGGCCAGTGGGAAATATCTCCGTTAAATATAGCAATATCTAATTCGTTACCAACATTGATGATCGGAGAGTCCGTAGTGACAGTTCACTTCATCCAAGTCGTTTTGCAGGTGGTTTTGGATCTTGATATCTGCTTTCATTTTACACTGCAACCTGGCTATGGCCTGTGTCGCGTTGGCGTCATACTCCACTATTTGTTGGCACTCCTCCTCAAACTGTTCCTCTTTAAAAGTCGGCGCTAACTTTTTATTTAACTATTTTAAAGACTCGTTTTAGGCTTTAATTTGATCAATTAGAACGGTCAGATCATCTAAACTCACGCTATTGTCCGTTAAAACATCCAACGTAACTTCATGACTAGAAACTCGACCGACTCTGGAAATATATACGGTAAACGGCTAGACGAATTACAACAATCCCAGGTTTCGGCACCAAAAATGTTAATAATCGTTATATTTGCTCGTTAACGGAAATGAAACACACCGGGTTCCACAAAATAAATTGCTGTATTCTCATTTTATTACTACGCATGTAGTAAAGTTCTATTGTTTAATGTAAATAAGGACGTGTGGAATTATTTTAAAAGTGGATTGAAGTGGTGTTCGTTTATGTACCAAATCATAGTATTCATACCATTCCTGTATAATGACCATTTGTTGCAGTATGTTTAATATATATGACTGCTCCAATTAAGTTATAAAATGCGCCTCCAACTTCAACGCGTTTATTATTGTGTCGAGCTCCATGGACCTAAAGGTAAATTTGATGACTGTAATGGATAATTTAATTTAAATGTGTTAGAATGCTCGTATCAATTAGAATATGAGGGCCATATATTAAATTATAAACTTAAGCTTTTTCACAATTTTTGCAGATATAATTTGTATTTATTGCATTGTTTATTGCAATTTGTATATGGTCTGGTCCGTTTTGAAAAATTATATCAACATTAATATTCACAAATGTGAAACTACGTTCACTTGTAATTTTACAAGTATTACAGTAAGGAGATCCCGTATAGCTCGAATGTAAAATATATTCTGTAAGATAAGCAGCATTGCAGTTTCATTTATATTTTCCAATTTTCGTGTGTATTGCGACTTTTGGAAAATTGGAATATTTCGTAATATTCGCGCTCTCTCAAGTTTAGCTGTTAAAAGCTTTGGAGCTAATTTTATAAATATGCTATCACTTGCACGAGTTGCTTCTTTATAAGATGGATATATTGCTATTGCACTCATTATAACTTGATATAACGAATCAAAAGCACATGTGTCTTTTACATTAATTTTAATGCCGTCGCAATGTACTACTTCGCATACATTTCCATTCGCTAACAGAGGTATACCTACTACTACGCCGTTCGGCATTAATCTTCCTTTTTCGTTTAGTTATATTGGTTTTACCCTATCCCCGCCAGTTTTCTTTATTATTTATTTCAATTTTATTTTCATTAGATATAATAAATTTGCTTTTTTCCTTTTGCCGTCCTTCTTCTAATGGGGTAGAGGTTACGATAAACTCCAATTCTGATGAAAGAGTGTTTAATTTTGTGCTTTTCTCAAGAAAGAAGAAAAGAAATTTTTTAATTTTATTTAACGATAGTTGTTTCGTAATATTATTTATTTCCATAGTATCTTTATCTTTCATCGTTGTACCGAGAAATGTTTTGTTACTTGATATAGTTAAATTTTGTGTTATTCGATGGATGCAGGTTTAATTGTAAAATCTAATTTTGTAATGTAAGGGTTTGAGATATTTTTAATTTTATTGTGCTCAGCGTATATTAATCGTAACTTTCCATCAAGATAATTTAGATGTTCAATTACAAATTGTTAAATTATGAACTGTTTATATACCTACTAAGAACAATAAATAACCGAACGTTGAACCAAACTTCCACTATTTATTCGAAAACTCGTTTTAAAATACAATTACAGCTGTTTCGCTAATAACTAGCATCGTCAGATTGACATATTCAATATGTCAATTTGGAACAGTATATTTCTTAAAAGAACAGTCAGAAGTCAAAAGTAAACTAGAAACGTTTCTTGCTGAAGTAGGTGTTGCTGGCCATGTAGTTAAAGAGATACTAAATGATTGAGGTACAGAATTTACAAATCAAGACATAAAGAAGTTGGTTGGCAAGTTCGGATTTAAACATAGGATTGCAGTGCCTTACACACCAGAACAGAATGGTTCTGCAGAGAGGGAAAATCGAACTTTGGTGGAAGCAGCTCGGACTATGTTACATGCAAAAGGTCTTCCTGAACATCTGTGGGCTGAAGCAGGAACAAATAATATGTTAAAACATTCTTGAGGAATTTCGTGTTGTTCATAAATTTCATTTAAATAATTAATCATATCTAAAATTTCTTGACTTGATATTATTGAATTATGAAGTGAATTTAATTTTGAGAATATAATAGCATTTTCAATATTATCTACAAACGTTATCATACTTTGGCAATCTAGATTAATTTGACTTATAGTACCTTGAAAAGTAATGTAACTTTCTAAACTAGTTATTTGATTATGCACTGCGTTTTGAAATTTTTCTAAGTTATTTTGTATTTTTAATTGATTTTTCCACATTGTAGTTAATGATTTATTATAATGATCAATTAATTTTTGGTAAAGTGTAGTTTGTAAATTTGTTTCGTGAATTAATTTCTTTTGATTTTGCTCTAATGTGTTTATAGCATTATCATATCTGATGCCATCATCAGAGTCAAGATTTCCAAATAACCATTTATTAACTTTGCCTAATCCGTTTATTAATCCTCTTTTATTTCGAATATGAGGTTGTATATTTTCTACTTTTTTCATTAATGTATTAATTAAGAATTCTGTACTTCCCAACATATTTTCAGCTAGACTGTGATAAGAGATAGGGTTTGAAGCATTTATTTTTACTATACTATTTTTAATTACTAAAAAGTTATTTCTTAAATTATTAGTTTGCTTAACTACTTCATTTAAATCTAAATAATGAATAAAAGTATGCCTAGTATAAGTTAATCTACATGTTCCTAATTTTATGGGTAATAATAGGTTTTTTAAAGGAGTAATATGAATATCATCATTACTAAACGTCTGGTAAGTGAAGAACATCAGGTACAGAAGAAGACTCGCCTTCATTTTGTTGCTGTACCTGTAAAATATTATTAGGGTTATTTTTTGGTCTACGGACAATGCTTTTATGATAAGTTCCTTTATTTGTTTCTAATAATACTCCGTTATCTTTAATTATTTCTGTTCTTTTAAATTTGGGCGTTTTCTTGTCCCATGCTTTTGTACCAAGGTAAGCAATTTTTTGATCAGAATAATCTGGAGGATCTGATCTATTTTGATTAGCTTTATCAATTAATTTTTGTTTAGTTTCTTCATTTCGTTCACGGATTTTATCGTAAATTAATTTTGTGGCTTGTTTATGATTTTGAACATAATTTGATACTACAAGATAATCATTTAGATCAAAAGGATCAGGACTATTAATGTGACCTTTTATTATTTCAAATGGAGTAAATTTTGTTACAGAATGAATTGAATTGTTATAGGATAAAATGGCATATTTCATTAATTGATTAATAGTAAGATCTTTATTATCTTCTCTTAAACATCTAAGATGTTCAATAATTGTAGAGTGGAATCTTTCAACAGGAGAATTCGAATTACTATTTTTAGCAGTAGTGTAATGTAGTTCATAATTTTTGAATTCGGTACCACAATCAGCGGTAATTTTATAGGGTAATCCATGATGAGTTATAAAGTTTAGAAGACTATCTACAACGGCTGTACCGTTGACACTTGGTAATGGATAAGATTGTCCGTATCTAGAGAAAGAATCAATAATAGTTAAGAATGGTTGATTTGAAAAACGAAAGACATCTATATGAATATGTTCAAATGGTTTTGATGCTGTTGGAGTAAGGTTGAATTTTATAACAGGAGGGTTTCGATCATATTTATTTCGGAGACAAACTTCACAATTATTTATGAATTTTTCTACATCTTCAGACATTTTGGGCCAATAGTATCTAGAACTAAGTGAGGCTTTTACTTCATTTATTCCTCTATGTCCTTTTTTATAAATGTGATAGTATTTAATTTTTTCATTTTGTTGTTCTGATGTGATAACGTCTTCTAGTATTATAGTACTGTGTATTAATTTAAATGCTGAGTTTTTAAAATATTTTTGAACAGTTGTAACAAATAACTCGGGTGTCAGAGGTGTTCTGAAATAAATAGCATAAACTCGTTTAGGATCTATGTATTCTTTTATAAATTGAATAATGTTCTGTTCTAAATTTCTTTGAGATAAAACAACAAATAATCGTGTATTTTCAAAAAATCCTTTCACGTTTAATTTTAATCTCGTTTGTTTCTCCGCATGTTAATAGTATTTGATTTTTATATGAGTTTAAAGCCTTCTCTGTAATTGGAATGCTGATTATGGGATTTTCTAAAGACGAGTGTATTGTTTCTAAATCGGAATTGTCGGGTAAGATATTATTTTCGTTTGGGGGTTTTAATTGAATATCTAATATGATATTTATTTATTTTTTATTATCATTTAAAATTTCATCTAAGTCGTCTAGATAAGGTAATGTTTCAACGTTTTCTTCTGACATTGGTACATTAGTTAAATTATCAATTTCTCTTTTGATTATATCATCGATATCATCTAAGTTAACATCTAAAGATTCGGTTTCAAAAGCATTTAAATCATTCTCAATTTTTATTCGTGATAAAAGAATCTGCAGCTAAATTAGATTTACCTTTAACATATTTTATTTCATAATCAAATTCTTCCAATTTTAATCGCCATCTTACGAGACGTGAATTAGGTTCTTTTAAGGAAAACAACCATTGTAAAGGTTTATGATCCGTGAATATTATGAATTGTTTGCCATATAGATATGGGCGGAAATATTTGCATGCCCATACTATAGCCAACAATTCTTTTTCAATTGTAGAATAATTAATTTCTGCGCTATTCAAAGTTCTAGAAGCATATGCGATAGGGTGTCCCTCTTGAGATAAGACGGCACCAATAGCATAATTTGAAGCATCCGTTGTTAATTCAAAAGGTTTATTAAAATCAGGATAAGCTAATAAAGGTTCGGAAGTTAATAAATTTTTACATATATTAAAACAATTAATAAATTCTTGGGTATGTTCAACTTTATTGTCTTTCTTAAGACAGACCGTCATTGGTTTCGTTATTTTTGCGAAATTTTTGATAAATTTTCTATAATAACCTAATAGCCCTAAAAAGGATTTAATTTGTTTTTGAGTACGGGGTATAGGGAAATTTTTGATTGCTTCGATTTTTTTTGGATTTGGTTTTATTCCGTCATTTGTTACTACGTGACCTAAAAATTCAACTTCTTTATGTAAAAATTCGCATTTATCTAATTGTATTTTAAAATTTGCTTCTCTTAATTTTAGAAAAACTAATTGTAAGTTTTGAATATGTTCTTGGAGACTAGTACTGAATATAATTATGTCATCCATGTATACCATACATATTTTATTTTGCAAATCTTTGAGTACTTCATCCATAACTCTTTGGAAAGTGGACGGAGCATTTTTTAGACCGATTGGCATTCGAAGGAATTCGTAATGACCATTATCGACAGTAAAAGCGGTTTTTTCTATTGAATCTTCGGACATTTCAATTTGATGAAATCCGTTAGCTAAATCTAAAGTGCTAAAATATTGAGCTCTGCCCAATTTATCTAAAATATCTGTAATATTCGGGACCGGATACCTATCAGAAACTGTTTTTTCATTCAGTTTACGATAATCGATTACCAAACGCCATTTTTGACGTCCAGATGCGTCTAATTTTTTACTTACTATCCATATAGGTGAGCTCCAAGGCGAATATGATGGTCTTATAATACCCTTATCGAGCATTTCACCAACCTGCCTCTGAACTTCTTCCTTATGGATATAGGGATATCTATAAGATTTAACATGTACCGGATTTTCATCGGTTGTTTTTATAGAATGTTTTATTTTAGAAGTGAATGTTAAAGCTTCACCTGGTTTAAAAAATAAATCAGAAAATTTTTGACATAATTTGATTATACTAGCTTTTTCTTCTGAATTCATATGATCTGTACGTATTAAATTATTTAAATTAACTTTTTTCTTTTGAAAAGTTGATTGGGTCTTTTGTATTTCACTAATGTAATTAAAGTTATGTATTTCAAAATTCGACGATAAAAATTTTTGTGCAACAATGGGTTTATTTATAATCACTGAAATTGTTTCGTCAGTGGTATTAATTATTTCACATATAGCATATCCATTTTTAGCTATAGTTAATGTTTCGGGTATTTGAAGATTGTTTAAATAAGTTTCTTTAATTAGTATTTCTCCCTCGGCTACACTTACAGGAAGCGATTTTAATAATTTTTCTGTAGGACCTACTGAAAATTCAAACTTAATATCGGTAGGAGACCTAAATGTTATCGGAATCGATACACGATCATTAAATAATTTTTTATTTGTAAAGTTTATATTTAGATTCATCTTAACCATATCTTCTACGCCTATGATTCCATCGAAAAAATCGTGAAAATCATATAAAATAAAGTTTATATTACCATTGTACTTGAACTCTTTAAAAGCTGGTATCTCAGCTTGAAATTTAATTTGTTTACTAACTAAAGATGTTTTAATATCTATGTTAGAATGATAAATACAATTAGAATAATATTTTTCTGCAATTTTTGGTCTAATTAGAGACTTGGTACTTCCCGTATCAATTAAAGGTTTTAAATTTGGATTTTTTATTTGAATATACGGCAGTGGATTATTTGAGGCAATATTAATTTCTACTATTTCTTTTTGTTTTTTACGGGGACCTTGTGAAAATTTTGAACGTGCTCTACATTTTCATTTACAGGCTGTTCAAAATGTTCACATTCATTAGTATCATTAATTTCTTCGTTTTCATCTGAATCATTTTCATAATTGTTAGTGTATAATTCTTCTGATATAAAGTTTGGTTTTTGATTGTTATTTCTAAATTGATAATAATTATTATGAGGAGGTCTGTTATTCGAAGGAATAAAACGATTATTATAATTTACTTTATCTGTAAAATTTCTGGATGTTGTCGACATAGGTTCTGGTTTGGATAATTTACTTATTGGGGTTTGGTTTGGTCTGAAAACATTGCGTGGTGGTCCAAACACCTGAGCGTTAGTCGGATAGTTTCTCCGAATAAATGGACGCGGCTGAATATTTATAGGCTAAGAAGGAAAATCATTTCTCAGTTGATTATTTTGTTGAGGAGAAAAATTATATTTCTGATGATTTTGTTTATTTTGTTGAAAGTGATTTGAATTAGAAAAATTAAATTTGGGTTCATTTGATGGTGAATACAATTTTTCAAAATTTTCATATTCACTAACATATGCTAAGGCATGTTCTAAAGAATTTGGTTGCTTTAAATGTAAATTGTTTCGTAGCACTCCTGTACAACCCGCGATAAATGTATTTAATGCGGTTTTGTCGCAGTGGTGCATATGACATATTTTTTCATTTTGATTAAAACTAGTATAATTACTTATTCTTTGAACAATGCTACTTCTTAAGACTTGAAGCCTATTACCGAATTCTAAAAGCTTTTCATTTTTATATGGTCTTGTTCTCATTAATTCCTGTATTAAACAATCTAAATTACGTTTATCCGAAAAACATTGAATCAAAGCATTTTTTAACAAACTCCAGCTAGTTAATTCTACCCTATTTCCTACCATTAGTTCAGCTTTACCTACTAATTTTCCTTGGATGCATTCAAAAATATGATCATTTAACTCTTTATCATTATAAGAATTATACGTTGCTATTAAACTTTCACAACGCGAAATAAAAATATTTAATGTGTTAATATCGCCATCATATGGCCTAATATTTTCTAATTTTGACTTAAACAAATTCCAATTAATTGGACGTGACTCTTGAGTTGCGGTTGCCATTTTTGATTTATCAGATGAATCTAGATCGTTTTCAATATTTAATTCTCTAAACTTTTTTAATAAATTTTCTACTTCGTTCATATAAAATTAAAAATAATTATTTTATTTGATATACAAAATAGAACGAAATTCTTCAAAATAACAATAATCCTAACACAATATCTTTCCAAAACTCTAGAGAATAGGTAAGGAAAGGCAAAAGAAATTTGGCACTTACAGTCGATCTGGAGTACTTGATTTCTTTCCGGACTTCTGCAACTTCTTCACTTCACACACAAAAATGTTCAAGTTCAAAATTCACAGTTAAAACGATGAAACGTTAGAGTTATTATTTTCACGAAAAGTCACTATTGAAAAGGACTATTACGTGTTAGTTAGGACACTCGCGTGGTCTTGAAGCTTTCTATAGTCAATAAATCGTTGAAACGAACCGGTATTATATTCACTAAACCGTTTGACTATCCTACTGACTGCGCCAATTATATTCCTTCACTCTCAAAACACTTTTTTAAAAACAAAACAATTATTTATTAATACAAAATTATCGTTTACAAAAGTTACAAACAAGTAATTATAAGCAAAAAGTCTGCAAATGAAGTCGAATGAAGTCGCCAATGAAGTCCTTAACTAAATACATGCATTTCTTTATATATTAATTAGTACGTGACAATAAGAATATTTTAATAAAGGTTGAAAAACAAATATATCATGTTACATTAAATATACTCGTAATATAAAACAATAGTCTATTATTTAAGGAACTGTAACTTAAGAGATATATTTTTCGAAACCGAAACAGGCTTTTTAAAAAATTATTTTATTAAATACAAACGTTCAGATACAATGGTAAGACAGAATAATCTTTCAACTAACATAATTAAACAGTTTTTATAATACAGCGGATATGAATAAGCATAATAAAATATTATATTTCTTGCTGTCTTGCAATGTTGTCGCCTCGTAACACATATTTTACTTTCTGAGTTTTTAGCGTTTTAAACTTGTCTCAGTCCAAATGTAGCAAAATGCATTATTTGGTGGTGGCATTTGATAAATTGTAAGATTATGTAAATCAAATGTGGAACATACAAAGGTCTTATCATTCAAAAATCTTTCCTTATCCTTAATTTTAGCAATATTGCAATCTTCTTTTCTTGAAACTTGACTTTAATAATTATTCTCTAATTTATATTACATGCAAATCTGGCACTGATGTTTCTTTGGACCATAGAATGAATAATTGTAGTTTTTACTAAAAATTATTCTGTAAGTTATAAGTGAGACTGGCACTGAACCATCTATTTCACATTTTTGTTGGTACAGATAATGCATTTTTGCTAGGCTCAACTTGGAATCTAGATATCGCTTAGTAGATTTTCGTGTGTAGTGCGATTCCATAACTGGAAAGGCATGTTCTATCACCTCCTTGCTTATACAAAGTGTTTTAGTGAAAAAACTTTTATATACTCTTACTCTTGAATCTTGAGTCGAGAAAAAAGCTTTTAGAGTCTTTCCTTGGTTTTTTCTTGCTGGTACAGTTGGCTTTACGTCTTTCAGGAATCCTACCTGTACAGTTTTCATGGATTAGAGCCATTTTAACCATTGCTCCTCCTCTAGACATAGTTATGCACAATTTTTTCACTAATAAAAACACGAGAAAACTGCAAAATAACGCGAGAGTAATCACGAGAAAACTGCAAAATAACGCGAGAGTAATCAACAAGTTGTAAACGAACTTATAGGTTATTTCTTTGAACTATATTGCCAGAACGAAATAAATGCTAAAATTTTAAGTCAAGTACATACACCTGCTACCGAAAAAACATAAACGCTACAGCAAAAAAAGTTAAATGCCAAATATCTAAATAAAACGGTAGTAATAATATTTTTTTTTTGTTTTTTTTGGCCTTGGAAAATGATCCCATTTAGCCACGATTATTTTTTTTATCAATTACTTATTATTTCATTTATATTGATTTATAATCTAATCAGCTGCATTCTCTCTCTCTCTCTCTCTCTCTCTCTCTCTCTCTCTCTCTCTTTCTCATACATGGCCCTACAATGCAACAAAGAAAAGATAAGATGAGGTACAGCAGGATAAACAGGGATACAAAACTTCACGCTAAGGTGCCCTTCGTAGCGACTTAAGTACACAAACAAGACAGACAACGGAAAGTAAGGTGATTTTACATACGGAAAGACAATATGTTTACAAGACTTTTTACCATATATTTTAAACATCCTTTCAAATTTTTCTTTTACAACATTTTAAAAACTCCCACAAAACATTACGAATTTTTATATTTCGACGTTCTAGGTAGAGCAGTGAAATATGATTCTGAGGCAAGGTTGTATGTTCATTTAATAAAGAATTAATCAAATAATTTGAAGCGACCCTATTGTGAGCACAATTAAACATCCAGTGATTTAAGTCATCATAATCTCCATTACAATCGCAAAAAGCAGTATCACTTAATCTAACTTTAAGTAAATAAGAGCGAACTGTTGCATGACCGACAAGGCATCTAAAGTACATGAGATTAATTGACCTGTTTTGGTGCCATCTCTCATCTAATGAAGAAACAGGAAGGATTGGATGAATCTTGCAGTATGAATTGTTGCTCCTATTACAAAAGCGCAACCATTCTATTTCCCAGTTTTGCAACAGTATCTCTCCATGGTAACCAATTAAATTCTGCACCAGATGAGATGACTTCTTTAGCTAATTGGTCAACTTTTTTCCAACAATTTCCAGGAATGTTGGAATGTCCTTTAACCCACATAAAGTAGATCGAGATCTTTTTTTCTTTCAATTGTAACACCTCCTCAAGGATTTTGACAATAAGGCTATTTGTATGGATATGTTTTGTGGTATTCCTTAGAGATAGTAGTGCAGATTGAGAGTCTGACATAATGACGAACTCATTAAATTTTAAAGTGTTCTCGTTAATAAAAACTAAAGCCTGATGGATGGCTAGTAATTCTGCAGTAAAAATTGAACAATTGGAGTGTAATTTAAACTTAAGAGATTGATCATTGTTTTTAATGTACACCGCACATTCAACTTCACTTGGAGACTTTGATCCGCCTGTAAAGATTTTACAGGGATTATTGAACTGTTCTAAATACTTCTGTACCACTACTGAGCACCTTGATGGTACTTTAAACTTGGGGATAAAAACATTACATTTGGAAAACAATATTTTAAAATCAGAATCAAAAAAACTTCGATCACTTATAATGTTAGAAATATGTGAGACGTTGGGAAAACCAATGGCTAGAGTAGGAGAATTCTTGTTTTGCCACCATTTATCAGTTAAATTGGAAATAGACAGATGTGAAATTTTTTGAAGAAGAGAGTCAATTTTATTTGCTTTGCATTTAAGAACAAATTTTTCAGTCAGAAAAACGCGCCTAAGATGTAAGGGAGGTTCACCACATTCACCCAATAAGGTATCTGTTGGAGTAGATTTTAAGGCTCCTAAGACTAGTCGTAACGCCTTGAGTAGTATTAATATTGCTTTGTCAAACATCATTACAGCGTAAACAAGATAAATGGCAGTTAGCTTGTTTTTACCGAGAAATATTCATATTGGTTGCAGAATTAAACAGCTTAAAGCAGATAAGTGCCCTATAAATTATTTGTGTAGTTAAAGATATTAAATAATACGAAAAAAATGAAGTACCATACGACATAAGTGCATTTATCTGCATTGGGCTGGCTAAATTTTGACCAAAATGGATTTATATTATTTTTGCAAACTCGTCACATTGTTAATGCTTGTAAGAAATGTATCTTGTTCTCGCAATATAAGTAGGTGCAATTTTTAGACCAGGCGAAGCACTTAACTAAGAAAATAAAAAAAAGTGTAGTTATCTTGTTTTTGCAGTAACCCGACGAAATGTTCGTCGAAGTGTTAAAATCTGCTCTATATAAGGAGAAAAGCAGTGGACCTAAAATGGATCCTTGTGGAACGCCTTGAGTAACGGACAGATTGATTGACTCTTCATCTTCCAAAATTACTTTATGGGTACGGTAACTAGGATAGTTTGATATTAAGGAAACAGAGCTGCGAGAAAAGCCAAAAAAATGGAGCTTTTTACAAAGTGTGTGATAATCAAGTGTATCAAAGGCCTTGCTGTAATCTAGAAGAACCAAGCAGGTAATCTTACCCTGATCTGTCGCCTTAATAAGGTCATCCGTGATAGATAAAAGGGTAGTGGTCGTACTGTGGTGACTTCTAAAGCCAGATTGAGCAGAAGTTATAATTTTTTGTTGATATACGTAGGTAGCTGCTAATTTGTTCTTTTAGTAAAATTTCAAACGATTTGGAAAGAAAATAAACGTCAAATGGTTTATTAAGTGATTATCGACCTACTGAACCATGCGTAAGGATATATTATTCAAAAAAACAGCATGGCTTTTAATTAAATTGATTGTACTAACCCTTACTTTTTGGAAGTCCATCTTATTAAGGATAATAAAAAACTCTTCGTTTTAACAAAACTTCCAATATTTATTTAAAAATTGCTTTTTTAAAAGACTCAATGACAGCCGTTTCGCTATTAATGTCAATCTGACGATGCTTAATAGCGAAACGGCTGTCATTGAGTTTTTTAAAAAAGCAATTTTTAAATAAATATTGGAAGTTTTGTTAAAACGAAGAGTTTTTTATTATCCTTAATAGCATGGCTTTTAATACTATAAAGGGATTTACGGATAGAATCAGTATTAATAGTGGTAAATTCAAACTTATTTTGAATTAACTCTTCAGAATATCGATCAAGTAATGCTAATTGATCGGATTAATTCTGTGTAGTAGGCGAGGAATTAAAATGTTGATTAATTTAACTAACGTTTCTTAACGTTAATCAGGGCTGGTTTTTTTTCTAAGAATTTCTAAAGACCTCAAGGTATTCCAGGTACTCTTAGAATTCTTTTGTCGGAGAATAAAGTTCATATAAGCCTTTTTTCTCGTCGAATAGCTCCTGTAGTATAATTCCTAAGTTCAGTGGTCCAATTCGCTGCCGAATTATCTTTTCTGTATTTTTTTAAAGCGTTTTCCCTAAGAGAGATCATCATCTTTATAGTATAGTGAGGTTTTGTTACTCTTTTCGTTACTACAGGGGCGTGTACGGAAAAGAGCTGGATCAAGGAGTCATTAAGATACGAAATCATATAATAATAATAATAATAATAATAATGTTTATTTATTCAAATATATAGTATAAATAGTTAAATAATAATTAATATGCGATAATAAACATGAAGAAACTCACTCTGAAGCGGTGTAGGAATAGAATCCACGCCGCTTGTATGAGTGTACATTAAAGTTTATTTTATAAAAATGCTTTGTATACAAGAACAAAATATATAAAAAGGAACATTTACAATACTATAACACATTACTTATAAATAATACGGAAAATATAATTCACAAATTCACTGATTGTATGATTAATTAGGAGACAGTTAAATCCATTGCTTTACTTGTCAAAGCCAAGTTAAAGAGAGAGGTGTTATTTATAGGACAAAAATAAACTGGTAAATAGTTAATATCTAACAAGTTAATATCTAACAATATAAGAATTATAAACAATACCACATTAATTGTCGTCGATGAAACTATTAAAAAAGTCTTTTCCTATACTTGAAATCCATCTTTTGACTTTTTGTTTTACACTGTTTCTGTTTAAAGTTGTTGTTAGTGTATGTTTTAATTCTAAAGGAACTAAATTAAATAATTTTGGACCCAAATAACAAAGACTTCGTTGTCCTATTGTTTTATTACATTTAGGAACTTTTACCGCATTATACCTATTCCTCGTGGGGTACGGGTGGTCTAAGGGTGTTAGAGATTTTAAGTTTTTGTGTACATTTAGCAGGATTTTTTGACTAAAAAGTTGTCGAACATCTAACACCTGACTTACTTTAAATAAATCTTCAGATGAGAACGTAATTGGTTTTTTATACATTATTCTTAAAATCCATCTTTGCAAAACATTTAGCTTCTCAAGGTAATTATTACAGTCACCTCCCCATCCTAATATTCCATAGATCAACAAAGATTGAACCAGTGCATAGTAGACTATTTTTAGGTGATTAATATTTAGGAATCCAGAGAGGTATCTGATTTTACCTATCAATGCTCTAATTTTCTTAACTAAGCTCTCAATTTGCAGATTCCATCTGAGATGTTGGTCTATAATAATACCAAGGTATTTGACAGATGTTGCTTCTGGTATATGTGTCATCGTCATGGTATCAACATTATTAAGTGAATAAATGATATCCCAATCTGCAATATTTAAATCAGTGTTAAAAAGATTCATATCAAATTTTAAAAAATCGCGATAAGTTATATGTTTAGCTTTTTTTCCAAAGTGTATGAATTTATGTTGCACGAAACTGCTTGATGATACGATATGCCACGGCCCTTTACATCTAGAACCTCAACGCAGGGTATTTGGTTAGTATCAATTACAAAAATAATATCAATTAGGGTTTTGCTTCGTGGTGTTATATGTGTAAGTTCATTAACAATTTGTACTAGTCCGTAGGAATTCAAAAAATTTGTACATAGATCACAACCTCTGTTAGGGGTCAAAAAGTCTATGTTAATGTCCCCTGCCACAATAAAAATATCACTAGTAGGTAGCAAATTGGCAACACTATCTTCCAATTCATTAATGCAATTTACAACTGACGATGCAGGAGGACGATATATAACTCCAAAAATAAATGTTTTTTCGCGAAACCTAGTAGAAATCCATAGTTGCTCAAGGCTAGGAGTGGTTCGAGTAAAAATTAAATTATATTGATACTTGAATTAATATAGAAAACAACACCTTCACCTTTCCCATCCCGATCAGCTCTAACCGTTTGATAAGAGTTAATAGAAATAATACTAGAGGCAATTTGAGAGTTTAACCAGGTCTCGCTTTTTCCAAATATATCTATTTTTCTGCTAGTTAAGTACTCGGCAACACGATCAAATACGGGAAAAATAGACCCTACGTTTAGATGTGAGAATCTAATACCACACTTCTATTCTTTAGTAAATAGAACTATATTAAAATGGTAGAGTTAGAAAATAAATTAAACACTACAATAGTTAAACAAAAAAAAATAAGTGAAAATAGGTTTATCTATAACAGAAAAAATAAAATCAGTCTCTTTGAGAGTTCGCCCGTGTTCTAATACGTATTTCCAGCAGTCCTTGATCCCGAATTTCTTCTTGAGAATTTCTTGTCATCAACTTTTTATTTGCTTGAACTGCTCTAAATTTATTAGAATACGGTTTTAACTGCTTCAGCTCTTCTCTTTGACGCTTCGTCAGATCTTGAGAGATGGAAATTCCAGAACCTTTAAGTTTTCTGCAATTCAACAAAATTTCTTTTTTCCTTAAAAATGTCGAGCATTCAATTTTTAGCGGCGCCTCTAATATTTTCCCTACGGTGTAATAATTGCAAACATCTTATGAACTAATGTTGACACCAAGAGTATTTTTTATTGTTTCACCAATATATTCCAGGCTTATATCAGTAGCAGGTTTGTTGAGCCCAAAAATGACTACATTTTTACTCTTGTTATTTTTATCTAGAAATTCAAACTTTTCTTCAAGCAATTTATTTTTTGTGTTCAAGGTCTTTAATTCTGATATGTTGTTAACTTTTTTTCAACAGAGTATTTTCACTGGAGTTAATCGCACTTTTCAATTCTTTTTTCACTTTCTGCAGCTCTTCTAAAATTACTTTTGCAGTTTCTTCTACAATTTTTCTAATAGCATTCTCATTCATCGTAAGACTGATAGTGTGTGGCCACCTTTAGTTAAAAGTAAACTTGAGTAAAAACAAGACTGGTTCCCCGTAAAAAATTCCAATAAGAATATTTTTGATGGCGTATGGGTTTTTATCGTTTATATGGATACAACAGCAATAAAACTAATAATACATACGATTCTTGCAGGCTGTTCCAAAGGGCTTAACTAAATTTTTTTGCACAGTGAATACAGCTACATGTTCATACTTTGGCGAACCACACAATAATCTCTCGTTTTCTAATTAATTTTATTCCACAGAATTTTTAAATGTATTGTTTATTTTAACAAACTGTCAATTTTGTTAAAACCTCTTATTGGCTATATCAATATCAACAAAACAAAAAGTATTATTATTATAAAGTATGAGTAGTTTATAAGCTATAATTTAGATTTAATATTTTAAATAAACAATAATACTAAAAGAAATTAATAGTAAATGATCCATACAAACAAATAAGCCATAATTAATTTTATAATAGTGTAAGAAAGTACTTACAGAAAATAATGGTCTATGATTTCAATATCCATAATAGTGGGTATAACATTGAGAATTCCAGTATTTGAATATACCCAAAAACATTGAATTTATTAAATAACAACATATGTAATATAAATAAACAAACATGTGATTTATAAACTGTGAGTGACAGGGTGAAACTGTTCCGTTAGGCGATGGTTGGATTCGGAGAAAATACCTCGCCGTTCAGACTCCATTATGCCTCGACTTCGACTCTTTAAGGGAAATGGGCGGAGATGCAAAAATAACACAATATGTTATCGTAGTATAGTTGTAAACGGAGTGGTGAACCAAACCCAAATACAATTTGAATACAATAATGTTAGATTGTATGAATTTAGAATACAATTACAAAAGTATAAAAGTGAAATTACAATTAATAAATACAAAAAAGGACAAAAGAAAAGATTAATTACAAAGATAAGTGAATTACAAAAATAGTTCTTGAAAAAATCAACCCACAAACAACTCAACCAAAGTTTACAAAGTTCGACACAATTTAGAATGCAAACAATTTGTGATGGATACAAATTGTTCCCTAAAACTAGCTAAGCTGACCGATTTTTACACTCTTATGCCACCACGATTACCCTAAATTGTTCACAATTAAACACCCTAACCCGACGTACTGGAGCTCTTCTTTCTTCCATGTAAAATGCACTGAAGAGTGCTATTTTGTTTTAGTTCAATTCGTAAATATAGAAATAATGTTGTGATTCCCTTCATAACTTAAGAAAAACACCAGAGTAGGCTGTAGTTGACTAGTAAATCTCAAATGTCTTCTTAATTCACTTGGAAATTTTTATATCAGTCTTAATTTTAACTTTCTCTGAATATTATATGCCAAATATGTGCCCAGGTCAAAAGTTCGTTGGTTAAAACGTTCTTAAATCTGTTATGGTGCTAAAAAGTACCAGCTACGGCTCAAACTGTAATATCAGGATCGTTTAAGTTCTAATAAGTACTAAAGACTTTACAAAATTATGCTCCAAAATTTTTACGACGATTAAATTGAGTAATATGTAATAAATCTGTACTGAAAAGTACAATAAACACTTGGAGCAATAGCTAAAAAAGAAAACCTATCATACTCGCCATATACTATACTTCGAACAAAAGCTAACTCGTAAAATATAAGTTGAAACAACGATGTGCGTACTCTCGACTGCGAACTGCGAGAATCAACTGCTGTCCACAAAACATTAACCTACGCACTTAGAAAGAGAAGAGCAATATAATTGTCAGTTTATAAAAGAATAGTTCCCTGTGTTGAGGGTTGATCAGGAGCAGTTTTATGTTAAACACCACATTTAATTTAAGTCACTTTTAATTACTTATTTAGATGATACATAAAATTACACTAATAACGAGTCATCAGTTTTACTATATAGAATCAACAGTGAATGATTTGTTTACATTGTACCGTATTTATCCTATCCATGTATTCATAACATTAAACAATAAAATGGTACTCTCGATGCACTGACCTCATACCAGTCAATGTACGTCCGCCCATGACCTTATATGTGATGTTTAATTGTCGAGGTCAGGTCGTGTTAATATAAGGTAAAAACGTGCGTAATAAACATTCTTAATTTTCTTAAAGTATTTTTTAATAATAGAAAAAGCGTTATACCGGTTGTCCCATTACACCTTTCCCCTTTGGAAAGAAATTCCTACTTAAGGTAGGGATTTTAAAATTACTGGTATTAGAACCTTACTTTTTAAACATGCGATATTTATGAGTACATTTTACAAAAAATCTTAGATCAAACTTAATCTACATTACTATGATTTACTGAAAAATAAAAAATAACCTACACCTTCCGCTTCTCCAAAAAAATTTTAATATAAAATTTTTCGTCGATAAATCTAATTGTTGATATATGAACGCGTGCTACTGTTTACTTGTAACATTATATATACATAAATATTGATTGAAATGTTGTAAATTAACATTGTTTGTTTTTATCTCTCTGTTTACAAAACAGCTGTTAGAATATAAACTTGTTGCTGTTGTTTTGAAAACATTCTGAAAACATTTTGAAAATATTTTAAAACATACTTAACGCTATTTTACATAAGATTATTGACTATAATGAAAATCGTTTTTACAAGATAACGTCTTTTCCTTTCTCACTGGAGTCATTATTTTAAAATTGTTACATTGTTCTTATTCTCACTGCCCATTTACAGTGTCTCCTTGTCCGCACTTTAACACTATTCACTAACCGTTTTGACTGTCTGTAAATGCATGTAATCGGTTCTTATGAATTTCTTTATGTTTGTTTTTTACTAATACCTTACAATTTACCTTTCCCACTTCGATGATGCGAAATGGACCAGTGTATAATGGATCAAATTTCGTTCTTTCCTCATTTTCAACTAAGACTAGATCGCCTATTTTAAAGATTTGTGCCGAAGCCGTCTGACTATTATTATTTTGTCTAAATACTTTATGCTTTAGTAGAAAGTTTCTAGCTCTCTCATGTGCGACTTGTAATTTAAATTTCAAGCTTTGACAATAATCATCTATATTATAACAAGGTTGTATCTCAGTTCTAAGGTTTTCTGGTACGATACTTGATCTTCCAAACATTAATTCAAAAGGTGTGTATCCGTGATGTGTGTTAGGAGTAGCAATAATGCTCTTTACGTTACTTTTAGTTTGGGTGCTTACTATCATGTAGCAGAGTGTCAATTCAATGAGGTCCAGAGATGTTGCCTGTTAGTATCCACAGTAACCATAGGGCATCGCGCAGGTACGTTGAGTTAACCACCTTACTTCATATTGTCAGTACTCTTTACAAACAATAAGCGAACATTTTACATTCATCCCAATCACTCTTACATTCATACATTAATAAAATAAATAAAAATAAAACTTGTTTGCGATATTTAAAATTTTGTTAAATTGTTAATTATTTCGTTATTATATCCTATCCCTAAATCCTTTATATCTTATTACATCCGTTTCCTGTTTGCTGTAGCCTGAATATCTAGTTTCTTATTCCATTTCCATGTTTCCTTTCCTAAACGAAAATTATCTTCACAACTTTCACATTGACACATAGTGTTTTGTCGTCTGTTTCTTTTGCGGTGTTTATATTTTACTGTAATAAATCCATCATTTTTATTCATTTTGCTTTCATTAATATTACCTTCTTAAGCATCAATCGATGTTTTCACTATTCCTACTTGAGCCCGTATCTCGGTGTCAGTATTTATATCACTGTCTTGTTGAATTATCTCTTTATTATTGTTTACCGCTGTATCCTTTAAAGTATCCGTTTTATATGATTTGTTGTTTCTATCCTGATTTGCTACCGTTTCTTTATTGCCAAAAAGATGTCTACTGATTCTATTACATTCAACGATATTTCTTTCTACTGCAACAGGTTTTCTGTTATAAATTTGTGTATTTCTTCTCGCTATTCCATTATTTTTAGTTTTTATTGGTCCACTTTTTTTTCTAGCAATGACCTATTTTGTTTTTAACAAAATAATATTCTCTGACAATATCTTACATTTCTCATCTTTTTCAGCTAATAATTCTTTTAATAAGCTAATCTCTCTGTTCAGTCTCTGGATTTGTATATCTTTTTCTCCTGAGCTCTCATACGCTCTCACATTTGTATATCCGTTGTTTCTATTGAACCTCCTTCGGCCATGGTCTCGGTTCCTCCAGTTTTCCTGTCTCCCTCTGTAAAAAGAGTTACCCTGATGCCCGTTTTCATAGTTCCTTTGTGGTGCTCTGTAATTATTCGGATTCGATGATGGACCTGAAAAATTATCCCTGTTCCGTTGCCACTGATTAATTCTCCGAGCTGGGTTATATTTGCCCCTGGTTGGGTATTGGTTTGTCCTAAAATTTAGAATTCTTTCTTGCCTTTCTGTCCCGTCATCCACCGAAACTAATTTGGTGATAACATCTTGCGGAGTGCTGAAATTACCCGCTGCGATAATAGTTCGCAGGCTTTCGCTTGCTGCGTTTTGTATTATTGATTTTGTAACAGCCTCCGTTGTGTATTTTGAGACTAAATTAGCTGGCATTCCTTCAGCTCTGTAGGCAGCTTGCATTTGTTCCATGAGTTTTTCGAGACCTGTGGCATATGTAGTCAAATCCTTACCGATTTGCTTAAACTTGCCCAATTTTGCCATGACTAAACTTGAACTTTCTCCCTTGATTCCATGTTTCAGGGTTGTTATGACATCGGCTAGTGTGCTTTCGTTCGTTATTAGGCTTCTCGCCTTTCCTGTTAACCTCGTCTTAACGAATAGTATCGCTGTGTCTTCATGATTGGCGGCATTTAATCTCAATAACTCTAGAGCGTCCGTAAACGACTGCAGCTTACTGGCGTCTCCATTGAATTCGCTGGGTACAATTTTACTAGCTAAATTGAAAAATTCATTCATACTAAGAGCTATGTTTTCTTCACTTTCGCTATCGCTTACCTCATCTAACACATCAATATTTATTAACTGGCCGCATATCTACAATTTATTACTTGAAATGCCCTGATAACCTTATCTCTGATTCTATCAAAAAGTTTTTCGCATACTACTTGTTGTTCATCACTTAATAAGTTGAAATTTTTGTTAATTAAAATCGCAAATGAGTTGAACTGCTTAACTAAATTATCGGTAACTTCTAATCTAATATCTTGGCCTTTAGGCACTTCTCTTTTTAATACCCGTTTACTTTGTTTAGTTATCTCTTCGGAATATGCATTTAATCTATTACACACTTGTTCCCAAGTCACAGACATTTACAAAAATTAATAGCGAAATAATAAATACAGTATTGTAAAAATGGATTCATACGAAAGAAATTCATAAAAATGAGTACGTTTATGACTTACAGTTTAGTATTGACTGATGCACTTTGGGCTGGGGGTTGATTTCTACCATTATACTTGGAGCTTGGCTGGGACGGTGTTGTTAACTGGGCCGTTTCTTAGGTGTCTTACTGTTACTTATTTTAGAAAACGGATACGGTTTTTCAGAGAAAAGTAATATAACTTTTAGAAATCTTATGACTTTTTTATATTTTATTAATTGTCACACGACAACTGACGTTTTAATCAATAACTATAACTAAGTGTACTAATTAGGGGAGGTAGTGTCCATTCCAAAGAGAATTATTGAACATGGTCCCCCCCAGTGTTAATTCTCTTATCATTAACACAATTATTTAATTTGAATAATTTTCTGGCGGGTCTCTTAAAAATTCCTTGAGTTGTTCGGACATCTACTACGCGTACAATATTATCTTCGCCATTATAGGTCTTTGTTACAACTCCTAATGGCCACTGCCCTCTTGGAACGTTATTTTCATTAATTAGTACTATGTCGCCAACTTCCAGGTTGTTATCTTCTTCATTCCATTTCCTGGAGGTAAATAGCGTAACTAGATATTCTTTCAGCCAACGTTTCCAAAATGTATCTGTCAAATACTGGGAAACTCTCCATTGATTTTTAGCACACAAGTCGTCTTTGGAAAATAGCCCTGGAGGAGTAACTTTTATTCCAGAATTGACCATTAAAATGTCATTTGGGCAGAAACTAATTTCATCGTCTGGGTTATCGGAGACATGTGTTAGAGGCCTACTATTTAGTATGTATTCACATTCAGCAAATAAAGTAAGAAGAACTTCATCTGTAGGATGTCTGTCAGTCATAATTGCATACAGAGATCGTTTAAAACATCCAATTAGTCTTTCCCAACTCCCACCTTGCCACGGAGCCAGTGGGGCATTAAATTTCCAAGAGATGCCTCTATTAACAAACTCTTCAGCCATTTCTTCCGTATTTAGTTCTTCTAAAGCTTCCAGTAGTTCTCTGTTTGCACCCCTGAAATTGGTGCCATTGTCAGACATCATTACACTTACAGCCCCTCTTCTTGATAGAAATCGACGTATAGCCATAATACATGAATCTGTACTTAATGAATGAGCTATTTCAACATGAACTGCTCTTACTGTTAGGCATGTAAACAAAACACCATACCGTTTTTCGAGTCTTCGTCCAACTTTTACTTGAAACGGACCAAAATAATCTATGCCAGTTGCAAAAAAAGGTTTTTTGTAACATAGGAGCCTTTCTTTCGGTAGTAAACCTATTTTTGGTTGCACCGGTTTTGCGGTCCTACGTCGACATGTCTGACAAAGATTTATTGTCTTTTTAACAATTGATCTTAATTTCGGTATGTAAAAATTTCTTTTGATATTATTTATAATGGTCTCTATTCCTTGATGAGCATTTTTTGAATGAAAATGTAGTATCATTTTTTGAGTGTAAGGATGCGAGCCATCAAGTACCACAGGATCTTCAGAAATTATCGATATTTCTTCGATTTTGCTTATATTTTTGCTCTATTTGAAATTTTAATTATTCCTATCTCATCAAGGTAAACAGAAAATTTTGCAAGTCTTCCATTTCTGTTTGGTCTTTTCTTTTGCAGATTTTCTATATCTTTATTGAAGCAGCTACATTGAACTAATTTCCACCATTTAGTTTCGGCCCATTTAATATTTTCTATGGAGAGAACACTTCCATCAGATGGTTTTCTTAAAAAATCTAGAAACTGTTTAATTCTTCCCGTTATTCTTAACAATTTAAGCCAACTATAATGGCTTTTGATTTCTGGAAGAACTTCTGAAATGCAAATGGTTTTAATTTGTTCTGAATCCATCACCATTTGGACTGATTCTTCTAATATTTCGGATCGCCTGATTTCTTCGGATAATTGTGGCTAATTTTCTTGCGAATGGTTAAGAAAGTTAGGGCCCTTAAACCAGCAATCATCTATTGTACTTTTAGAGACACTCCTTGTGCACATATCCGCCACGTTAACTTCTGAAGGTACCCAATTCCATTCATTAGCCAATGTTAAATCTAAAATTTCCCCTATGCGAGCCGCTACAAATGTTTGAAGTTTTATGTCATTATATATCCACTTTAAAACAGTTTTAGAATCAGACCAGAAGTATTTTTTCGTAATGTTCAATCTGAAATTTTCGAATACAGTTTGAGACAGACGTGCCCCCATTAAAGCAGCCAGTAATTCCAGTTTTGGGATTGTGAGAGTCTTAAGAGGAGCAACTCTAGCTTTTGAGGCAACTAGGCTAACTTCAGTATATTCTTTGAATACAATTCGAAGATACGACACTGCTGAATAAGCTTCTTCGCTTGCATCTACAAATGTATGCAATTCAATGAATATGGCATTTTCGAGTTCTTTTGAGTAACATCTGGGTATCTCTAGTTCCATAGCCTTCTTTAAGTCTTGTAGCCATGTCAGCCATTTTTGAAACATTTGATGGGTTATGCTATCGTCCCAACCAATATCACTACGCCAAATATTTTGTAGAAGGATTCTTACTCTTATACTGATTGGAGATAGTAATCCAAGAGGATCATAAACGGACATAGCTGTTTTCAAAATTTGTCTTTTTGTAGGAACTTTAGATCCATCCATGATATTTTTAGAGACTTTATGAAGTTTAAGATTAAAATTAAAGCTATCTTTAACTGAATTCCAAGTTATACCAAGTACGCGTTCTTCATGAATTTTTTGTTAACTTCTGTACAAATATTTGGATTAAGAAGACTTTTTTGGAATTAACTTTAAAACTTCTTTTGAGTTGCTAATAAAATTTCTAATTTCGAAACCACCTTTGGCATGAATATCTATGACGTTGTTAATCAATTTAATTGCATTTTCTTCTGAGTTTGTTCCATCTAGCCAGTCATCGACATAATGGTTACTAACGATGGCATCTGCTGCTTTAGGGTAGTTTTCCTCGTACAATTTGGCGTTGAAATTCTTTACAAATTGAGCTAAAAATGGAGACGATGTAGTACCAAACAGCATTGCTTTCATTCTGTAGGTTTTAAAAGGTGAATTTTTGTCTAGGTCACGCCATAAAAAGCATTGAGTAAAGGTGTCTTCATACGAAATATTAACTCTATTAAACATTTCCCTTATATCACCGGCAAAAGCTATTTTGTGAATTCGAAACCTTAGAAGTACTCCTAAAAGTGGCGAGAGCAAGTCAGGACCAGTTAATAAAAAGTTATTTAAACAATTATTGTGGCTTTTGGCTGCTGCATCAAACACGATCCGTACTTTGCCTGGTTTGTTTGGATTGATAACTGGAAAATGCGGCAAATACCAAATTCTCCTTAAGTTGTTCATTTCATGGTTGTCTACAGGTATAGCGTAGTTTTTCTCTAGTAACTTTCGCATTTCTAATTTGTAATATTCAGCTAGATCTTTGTTTTTGGCTAATCTTCTTTCAAGGCATAGAAGTCTTTGTATGGCCATACTTTTAGATTCTGGCAATTCTTCATTGTCTTTTTTCCACGGTAATTTAACCTCGTACTGTCCATTTACCAATTTTATAGAATTTTGAGCTAAAGCTAAGGCTCTTTCTTCTTCTTTGGTATATTTTAGATTTCTATTGCTGTGCGCCACCCCAAAACTTTCAAGTTTCATTTTACCATTTCATGGACCTTTCCATCGCATGGTTCGCAACATACTACCACCACTTCATCAGTTTGCTCATTTGTAGCTAATCCCGTGCAACCATGTAATGTCCAACCGATTGCTGTATTGGACAATATTGGGCCGTTGGGATCTGGTTGAATGGTTTGTCTTGAAATTATGAGATTGGCGTTATTTTGTCCTATTAATGAATATGGCTTCATTGTATTTTCCAAATTTAAATTTACATTTTTGATAAAAGGATATTTTGTAGCTAAAGTTTTGAAGTTACATTTTTGCTGCGGTAAGTTTAAATCATTAACTGTTCTAACATTTTTTAGTTTTTCAAATGTAAAAGAATCTTTGGCAGCAATTTCTGTTTGAACCAATTGAGAGTCTTCATCGTATCTAAAGATGTCTCCAGTCCATTTGCAACAAAGAGGAGCGACTGGACCACTTAGACCTAGTTTCAAAGCGACAGCAGCGTCCAGCAAGGTTGTAGTACTTCCTTCGTCGAGTAAAGCAGTAACATTTATTATTCCATTTGGACCCTTGATTTTTATTGGTACAATTTTAAGAAGTATTTGACTCTCTATTGTTTTTATACAGGTGTTAACTTCATTTATACCAGTAGCTGCTGAAGAGAACTTGTGCAATAAACTATTGTGGTAACGGTCACAATTATTGACTCCACATGGTTTTCTTTTCTTGCATTTGCCACCATGTAGATTTAAACAAAAGTAGCATACATTGTTCTTCTTTACAACTTTCCATCTTTGTTGCACATCTAGTTCTTGAAATTTTAAACATTTTTCTAGGGAATGTTGATTTTTTTTGCATATTTTACATATTTTTTCAGATTTATTACTTGGTGATTGGTGATGTGTATCTGGAGCATCATTGGAATTACTGCGTGTTGCCTTTTCGACAGGTTTCTGATTTATACCTGCAGTAAACGTTATTCTAGAAACCGTATCTGACATCTGTTGGACCCAATTAGAGAATTCTTTTAGAGTTTCTTTACAATTCCCTATATTTTTCTCAATTAAATAACTCCCCCATTGAGTTATTAGATGTGGAGGAAGCTTATTTGCAAGTGTTCTCAGGATACTCCTTTCATCAACATAGGGATCTAGGTTACCATCCATTATAGTCGTTGTTACATTTCTAACCACACTACTAAAATGAATAAAAATTTCAAAATTTTCTACTTGGGGTACTTGATGAATTGTTGATAATAGTTCTTCTGTTATCAATTCAGGTCTACCGTATTTCTTATCAAGGATGTCTAGAATATCGTCAGGTTTTTTAGCAGATATCAATAACATTCCAATTGTGTTTCTTGCTTCTCCAGTTAAACTGTCATTAAGCCTTAAGACATTTTCTGTGGGCGTAAACGAGCAGGCTTCGTTGGATAACTTATACTGGGAATAATAAATTGGCCATTCTAAATAAGAAGACCCATCAAACTTTCTAAGTTTATTGCCCACTGTTTGACGAAGTAATAAATTATTTATTGATTTTGTTGTCTTCTAATTTTGTTTCTGTATTTTCTTCTGGGCGCTGTTGATATTTTGTCTTATTAGCCCATTCTTGTACACTTTGTTGACTTTCTTGTAAAAAATCATCATTTATTTCTTCATCTGATGAATTGTATTCTGTAGAAATTTCATTATACATATCGAATATCTCCTCTTGCTTACTGAACTGTTTTTCTTTATTTAGAATTCGTTCTTCATAAATTTTTAGGAGATCCTTCTTTTTAGTAAGGCGAAATTCTTTATTTTTGATTAATTCATCAGATGTGTCAGGATTTTCTTTTAGTTCTTGAATTTCAATCTCCAAGTTTATAATATCTTCTTGTGTTTTCAGTAAATCTTCTCTGTATTTGGTTATATCGTCCTGTATAGTTATTAATTTCTTTTGTTTTTCTGATAATACCGTATTATTTGACCTATTTGTAAGAATTGAACTATGTGTACGTAGGCTTGATTCCCTTTTACTTTTGTCACTTTTGTGACTACCATCAAAAGCACTTTCAGTAGTTTTAATTATATACTTTACTACTATTTCAGCCAGTTGATTTGTATTTTCACAGTTTTGGGAATCTATATTGAATAAATTGGATATTTCTTCTAAATGTATATAACTTATGTTTCTACTAACCATGTTAATATGTAACTTATAATCTTCAGAAGAAGTGTTGAAAGTGTAACCGGGAAACATCAAAATTTTTCTTCTACCTGCAGTACTTTTTGGAAATTGGCCATAGAGGAGGAAGTAAATATTTTTATAAGTAGAATCATCGGCGTTCTTCACTATTTGTTTTATGTTTTTTAACATTTTTTCCTGGTGCTGGCAGAAAATGGCTTAGATCTCCACGGGCTGAGTTCAGAGGACTCGAAGGACCACGTTGTTACTTATTTTAGAAAACGGATACGGTTTTTCAGAGAAAAGTAAAATAACTTTTAGAACTCTTATGACTTTTATATACTTTTTATTAATTGTCACACGACAACTGACGTTTAAATCAATAACTATAACTAAGTGTACTAATTAGGGGAGGTAGTGTCCATTCCAAAGAGAATTATTGAACACTTACTTTGTTTCGCTTCAAGTTTCTCCTATGCGTCTTCCATATGAATTGACAAAGTAAAATAATAGTAATGACGTATAGTAATGTTTTGGCCTCTATGTCGGGTTGAAACGCTTGTTCTTGTACTATAAAATTGCTATTGACGACACCATTCTCCTGTACTTCTTGCTTCGTTGATTTTCCACCCATAATAATAAACTGTATGTACCTTAATTTGCATAGCTTCCTCTAATTTCTAGTTTTTCCTTCATAACCATTATTACTTCTTCCAGTTCTTAGTCCTATGCCCATTTGTTCGTTTGCAGGATCGCCATGTGTTGAGGGTTGATCAGGAGCAGTTTTATGTTAAACACCACATTTAATTTAATTACTTATTTAGATAATACATAAAATTATTCATAACATTAAACAATAAAATGGTACTCTCGATGCACTGACCTCATACCAGTCAATGTACGTCCGCTCATGACCTTATATGTGATGTTTAATTGTCGAGGTCAGGTCGTGTTACTACAAGGTAAGAACGTGCGTAATAAACATTCTTAATTTTCTTAAAGTATTTTTAATAATAGAAAAAGCGTTATACCGGTTGTCCAACCGCAGCAAGCATGTTAGCGGGAAATTCAAATTTACTAACACTATAGTTTCAAGATGTTTCTACAAGAATTTAAACTGTATTGGAACCAGCCAGATTCTCGAAGAACAGTTTTCAGTAATAAAAGCAAGTAGCTTAATTATTTTTAGGAATCTGGATATTTCCAATTCAATTTAAATTCTTGTTAGGTAGTGTAGTGAAAGTATGAGATTTATACATATCTTAATTAAATAATAATTTTTGGGATTAAAAAATACAAAATTTATAATACTGTTTAATTTATTTATATTTTCTTGTTTTATTACACATATCATAGGCATGGAGTTTTACAGGATCAAATTGGGATGAAGGAGATTTTATTTTTATAAGGTATTCAAACTTTACATCCTTTCCCTTAACTATTTTATTGACTCTCTTGCACCACCAAAACAAACAACATTTGATAATAACTTTTATCAAAACTGTAACTTGCTGAGGATACTTTGAGCAATTTAATAGTTTGAATGATTCCATTTTGGTTTGCAAAATGGAATCAAGAATTTTAATCAAATTCAATCTAGGAATTAAATAAAATAATCTGGACATTGCTTCGCTTACAATAAAGTTGAATAATGTCCCTGGCACAGTCAAGTTACAGTTTTTATATTGTCTTGCCTCTATAAATTCAATATCTGAATTATGCTCTTTAAAAAGAAAATTTTTTCTACATTCTTTACATTTTATTATCTTAATAACTTTTTTGGCTATAAAACCAGTGATATAGCTTCTAACATTCGATGCAATTTTAGATTTTTTATTCATCGCAACATCTTGCAGATGTGGTAAAGCAATAATTTCTGAGCATCCAATGTCAGAAGTTATCTCACCAGTTAAAAGCTTCTTTAGGTTATCCAAAGCTCCCTCACTGTGATCCTCTTGACAGTTGGCTCCTGGTGAATGGTTAGAAATCAAATTATTAACAAATAATGCCTTAAAAGAAGTCACAAAATGGGATGCAGTGGGTGAAATTTCACGTACTCCGTGGCTACGAATGCTACCAAAAAAGTTTTCTAAGGCATCTTGCTGGAAAGGCCTTGTCATGATGTATCTATTATTTTTTCCTTGCAATAGCAAAGGACATAAATATATAAAGCCCTCTAGGGTGAAAATAAAATTTTTCACAGAAGGTACTGAAATAAAGACACTTTTTTTTGGCAAAAGAACCTCATGGTTTTTAAAGTTACTATGCATTGCTTCCAAAAGAGCATATGAGCAGAAGATAACTTTACTGCAGCTTTTATGGGTTTTCCAGGTGGGGAAATTCTTTGACTGGAGTTTAAGCTGTCAAACAGCTCATCAAAAAATAAAACAGCTTCAGCAGTGTCAAAGGCTTTCTCATCTAGTTTGATTTCAGGCTTTTTTAAAAAAAAATGGAAGTTATAAGATTATTCAATTTATAGCAAATATCTAAGTGAATATACCAAGCAGTAATAGTCACTGCTGT
This sequence comes from Ophraella communa, assembly GCA_035357415.1. Classification (NCBI taxonomy): domain Eukaryota; kingdom Metazoa; phylum Arthropoda; class Insecta; order Coleoptera; family Chrysomelidae; genus Ophraella; species Ophraella communa. The sequence continues at coordinate 830,940 of CM068979.1, read as the reverse complement.
ACTTATTCCATTTCAAAATTCGCTTCATGAGATTTCCCACTCGTCGACTGAAAACTTGAATGCAGCACTTTACCTTCATTTTATTGATTTTTCCCCTGAAAATGAGATAAAATATATATTAAATTATCACTTAAAATATATCCATAAGAAAATAAAAGTGAAAAACTAACCGAATAATGTGGCTATTAGTCAAATTGCTGCAAATTTGGTCCTCATCCTCTGCATCCAGCATATAAAATTGCTCTAAATGCCCCCACTTGGCAATTCTTTGGACACCATCCTTAACAAAGTGCATTTCTTTGTTTAACAAATTGTTCCTTATTCCTTTTAGAGATGAGGACCATCAAAAAGTGGGACTATTTCCTTTCCATTAACAAAGAATCCAAAATTCTTATATTGTTGATTCCTCCTCAAAAAGTCTGCCTTCGTGTCAGTAATGAGACTTCGAATGGCAGCTTGATTGGCACTTCCTTGGTCACAAACTATCGCTACTACATCAAGGCCTGCATTTTGACAGCTTTCAATAACGTATAAAACAATAATTCATGAAAAAATGATTATACTATTATAAACAAAACAATAGCAATTAATCATGTGAATTCAAAAAAAATTATTTACCTTCCTGATTTGACACTTCAAGTCCAATGTTTTAATAGGACCATTACTAAAAGTGTAGGAAAGAGGCTGTTTCCATTGCCTGTAAAGTCCTTTTGCCATAAAAACATTGACATGATTTGACAATAAAGACTTTCTGTCATTGTCACCTAGATCTTGGAAGCCATAGATGTAGTCTTCTCTTTGATCGTATGTCAGTCCCATATCAATGGGCATCTCATCAAATATAATAATGGATTTCCTATCAAATGTTTTAAGTTTATCAACTTGTATTTTCAAAGATTTCATTAGCGGATTATTTATCCGTGCTTGAAAATGGACTTTGTTTAAAAGGTTTGTCAATGTTTTTTTTGTTGGCAGGGTGAAAACCTTAAAAAGAAGTCTATAACCTTTACCACTTGCCTTTAAAATGCTTAGGCATAAAACTTTCTCATCCAACGTAAATCTCCTTGCCTTTGGCTTTTGTTTTTGAGTCCTTATCTGGGACATTATGAAATTATAGGTGGGTTCGTTGACTTTTTCCATAATGCCTTGGAATTGAGAAAAGCATCTTTAGCAGAATTTAGACACTCTTGAAAATCTTTTATTTTACTGCTCATCTGTGCTATTCTGTTTGAAGCCTTAACAACCTTTTTATAAAAACGTCTTGATGTTGGTGATAACATTGACTGGCGAGTAACATTAACTTCTTTTAAAATTCTTGTTTCAGTAATAAAACAATTTTATTAACACATTTAAAATAGTATAAATATGATTAACTTTTAATTTGATATTGTATTTGGATAATTTTATTTAAATAAGCATGCCTGTTACATATATCCAAAAATAAGAAGAATGGCAAACTTACTCCTTGAAGTTGTAGGAGTATTCATTGGGTAGACTTGTGTTATTTCAGCATTGTTAATTTGGGGGTCCATATTAATTTGCTCAATAACCTCAGCAGAAAAATGTATGGAAGTACTTGTTGGATTCGTTAATTCAACACCTTAAACAAAAAATCAATGTTTATATAAAAGAGCTACTTACAATATTGAAATATTTCAAATGCTTTTAAATATAAAGAAGGCAAAGCATCTTTTTTAAATAATTTTCTCCCACAGTTTTGAACATAAGAGTTCTCTTCAAAGTGCAAATTACACACTCGACGATTTTTATACAAAGTGTTAGGATGCAAATCTCTAATGTCTTTGTTGTTAATTAAACTGAGCCACATTTGCAAGCGGTCTGGTTTCTTTGGAAACCGATGCATTACATGTGAACCTGAGCAATTTGGAACACAACATTTCTTCTTGGAATCTACATTCAAATAATCCATATTTTATTCTATTACAAGCCTTTGTAATGTATCTGCAACAAAAAGATAAAACTTATTTAATTTAACACTTCACACTTCATCACTTATTTGATAATTTAAGATTAAAATAAAATATTTGTGCAACATTCAAGTACTTACCAAAATGTATGGAAAAATCGCACTCAAAACTATCACTAAAACGTCCAATAAAATATCAAAAATCAAAAACACATGCAACGAACGAACTTAATCAAAGCACGATCAAACACAAAATGGTCATTAATAACGATTTCTTTTCGTCGCCGATTTGAAAATACAGCAACAGTGGCGCCCTAGTGCCTTTCTGGGCCGGAAACTATAATTTGCATTTGTCTTGACCATAAAGCTTTCTTTTCTAAGTCCGTAGGTTAATGTTTTGTGCTGCTGTCTCGAGGAACTACCGCTGGTATTTATGCTTGCCCGCGGACGAATGCTTTGCGCTGATTGGCGGAGAAGGCAAATTCGGGCGCGGCTTAATTTTTCGAAGAGAAATCTTCGAAACAAAGATTTTATTGAATTTTTAAGAAGTTTTTATTAAATTTTTAGAAAATCCAGGCATTTGAGATACGGAATATAACAAAACCCAAATAGAAACAGTGATAGTGCACCCCGAACCTATAAAGTGATAGGACACATATGTTAAATAAGTAATGGAGGTGATAGGACGCTATAAATAAACAATATGTATTAGATTTAAAATATAAAATGTAAAATTGCAAGGTGAAAAGGACACTAGAGATTATGGTTGTGAAATACCAGAACAGTATAAAATTTGTTATTATTATTATATGTATAGGTTATTAATATGTTTTACACTAAAGTTTTGTATGTTATAGAGTAGAAATTTTTTGTTAATCATGTAATTTAATTTAAATTTGTATATAAAAATGGCGGAAATCAAATAATTTTAAAAGTAATTTATAAAAAAGTTATAGAGTGTTAACCATAGAAAACAATATCCATCAGTATTTCAAATATTAAGGAATGTGATTATGTTAAAATTTATTAGATGTTAAATGTTTTAGCTCATAATTTTTTTTCAAATTTCATTTTGATTAATAGCCGGTAGCTGTCACTTCGCTCCGTTTAAGGTAAAAATTAATAAGGAAAAAGTGAAATTTAATTAATTTAATTAAGAATAATGAAAAACTCTTCGTTTTACCAAAACTTCCAATATTTATTTAAAAAATTGCTTTTTTAAACTATAATGACAGCCGTTTCGCTAGACTTAGCATCGTCAGATTGACATATTGAAGTTACATTTTGTTTGTTTGTAGCTAGGTACCTGATGTTTAGGTAGTTATAAGGCTAGACCAAGTATGGAAGTAATAAGACATAACAATATTAAAGCCTAGATGTTATGAGCCCTAAGGGATTATCCTGGATGTACTTCCCTCTAAGATCAGTATAACTGTGCAATGATATAGAAAAACCAGGAAAAAACTATATCATGCTGATCTTTACAATAACTTAATATATTTGTGTTACAATTACGTCTTATCTATGTATAAAATGAACACTCAATCAAAGCAAACACTTTAAAAGTGGAGAACTTCCCAGATTTATTTGTTCATTAACAACTTTAAATTGTGGATCTGCTAGATGTCTTTTTATTTCAAGTTCTTCAAGGAAATCTAAATTTTGTTTTTTATTACAAGTGTGTAGTATTTGGATGTCATTGATGTGTAAGAGTGAGGTTGGATGTTCAAGTAGGTGTTTTGCATAATTTGACTTATCTGGTTGTTTTAATCTATATGCTCTTAAATGTTCGTTAAATCTTACTTCAAAATTTCTTTGTGTTTGACCTATATATACAGCATTACACTTTGGACAATTAATTTTGTAAACACCAGATTTTTTTTAATTTAGGTAATTTTGTTTTTACATTTAACAATTTTGTACCAATATTATTTTGTGTTTTAAATGCTATTAATGCTGATGTTGCCGAAGATATTATTTTTGAAATTTTATTGGAAATAGTTCCACAATATGTAATATTTTTATAACTTTTAATTTCTTTAGTTTGTTTAGGAAATATTAGGTTTAGTGACACTTTCTGTTCTTTCTAAACCTAATATTTCCTAAACAAACTAAAGAAATTAAAAGTTATAAAAATATTACATATTGTGGAACTATTTCCAATAAAATTTCAAAAATAATATCTTCGGCAACATCAGCATTAATAGCATTTAAAACACAAAATAATATTGGTACAAAATTGTTAAATGTAAAAACAAAATTACCTAAATTAAAAAAATCTGGTGTTTACAAAATTAATTGTCCAAAGTGTAATGCTGTATATATAGGTCAAACACAAAGAAATTTTGAAGTAAGATTTAACGAACATTTAAGAGCATATAGATTAAAACAACCAGATAAGTCAAATTATGCAAAACACCTACTTGAACATCCAACCTCACTCTTACACATCAATGACATCCAAATACTACACACTTGTAATAAAAACAAAATTTAGATTTCCTTGAAGAACTTGAAATAAAAAGACATCTAGCAGATCCACAATTTAAAGTTGTTAATGAACAAATAAATCTGGGAAGTTCTCCACTTTTAAAGTGTTTGCTTTGATTGAGTGTTCATTTTATACATAGATAAGACGTAATTGTAACACAAATATATTAAGTTATTGTAAAGATCAGCATGATATAGTTTTTTCCTGGTTTTTCTATATCATTGCACAGTTATACTGATCTTAGAGGGAAGTACATCCAGGATAATCCCTTAGGGCTCATAACATCTAGGCTTTAATATTGTTATGTCTTATTACTTCCATACTTGGTCTAGCCTTATAACTACCTAAACATCAGGTACCTAGCTACAAACAAACAAAATGTAACTTCAATATGTCAATCTGACGATGCTAAGTCTAGCGAAACGGCTGTCATTATAGTTAAAAAAGCAATTTTTTAAATAAATATTGGAAGTTTTGGTAAAACGAAGAGTTTTTCATTATTCTTAATAAGATGGACTTTCAAAAAGTAAGGGTTAGTACAATCAATTTAATTAATTTAAGTTGATTTATTATCAATTATTAAAGTTAAAGTTTAATTATCACCCAACAAAAGAATCAATAAAGTAATATTAATTAAATAGATTTATCAGAAAATTACGAAAAATTGCCTAGTTAAACAATTGAATTTCAATAATTTAAGTCTAATATGTCATTCTGGGAGAAAGAGTATAAATACTACGGATTTCTTTATTTTTTTGGGCAGTTACATTTTATCCAAAGGCCAAACCTATGCCCAAATATTAGAACAAAAGAGTAATTAAACTTTAATGGCGGCTTAGTTAGCAGATATATCAAATTGTTATCCCTACCATTTAACTGTCAATTGGAAAAATTGTATATTATATCATTATTTATGGAACTATTGGAATAAATCAAACCTATTTATGAAAATGGAGATGGAATAAATAATTAATTACCTGTATTTTGTCGTATCCTTAAAATAATCCAATAAAATTTCCACGTGCCACAACACGATGTTCACTGTGGTAGACAACTGACGCCATGTCATGATGCCAAGACCTCGATTGTCGACAATTTGAAGTTTGAAGTGTAAAGCGCAGGTACCAACTTCAATAGAAGGAACCTATACGGTATGTTTTTAAAGTAAAGTTAAAGTACAATAAACATTATTAATCTCTCAATTATAAAAACTGTAAGTCAGTCAATTATTTTTTTTTGTGTGAAATAAATTGAATGTTTTTATAACGTTATATTCAAACCAATACAAATATAAAATCGAGTTATTAGAAAGTTGATGTTAAATCGATTAACGATTTCTTTTAAAGTATCGAAATCATAGAACTAGAATAAACAAATAGTTTCGAACCAACCGATAAACAGGTTCGTATTTTTAAATTTTTGGTATCACATTTACAAGTTAATTTAATTTTGAATAAAATAAATTTGAACCGACTACTGACTAATAGAGTTTTCACGTGCATAACATTTTATACCGGGTAGATTATAAAATAATTTTAATCAAACAAAATAAAATTAAATTAAAAACAAATAATAAATATTTATAGCCCCACAAATGTTAAAACTTAATAATTAAAATAAAAGAAAAATTAAATTCATTTAAACAGAAGCTTATAATAACTAAAAAATTAACTTATATTCTAAAAAATAATTAAATTTAATCAATCTAAAAACACAATACATACTAGATACAAGTTACGAAACACTAACTGTCTATTCATTATAAAATTCTTGTCTATGTAAGCTTTTATAAAAAATGTATAAATATATGTAATTTCATTGTAAAACGCAGATTTGTTGTTAACTCAGTTTAATAAACGTCTCAATTGTAGTTTTGTGTTTTTTTAAAAAGTATTTTTCGAAGGTCCGTAACATTTTTGGCGCAGTCAGTAGGATTTTTCGGAAATCAACGTATAGTACGGACGATTTTTTCGTTTCAACGATTAACCGAAAAGTTTGAACATTAAGTTATCGGTAATTCGAATGAATATCGAATTGTGAACTGTTAAACCTGTTTGAGTGTACATCGGCGGATTCCAGTCAGTTCCAGAAAACCGATCAGTAATTTGGACCACTTCGGAAAAAGAAAATTAATACTAAGACTACACCCTGGGTACAAAACAGCATCGTTTGAACCTTTAGGACACTAGAATTAAGTTAGAAGTAAGAAGATGAAGACATTTTTTCTACTGTAAGTGCTCATACCTTTTTCCTTTATTCCCAATTTTGATAGTATTTTATGAAATGTAAAGTTATTTCATGACTGAACAAGAAATACAGCAATTAGAAATTTTATTAGAGACTAGTTTAACATTAAGCGAAGAATCGAATAATTTAGAACAGAATAATTTAAATCTAGAAAATAACAATAATTTAAATATGGCTACCGCAGCAGTTAATTATCAATTGCTTAAATTATATTTAGATTCTATTCCTTCTTATGACGGAAACCCTCATACATTGACTATATTTTTAGGAAATTGTGAAACTTTAATTTCTGTTTTTGCTAGTGGAACAGATGAGGCTTTAAATACATTTTTACTTAAAGCAATTATCGGTAAACTTACAGGGCGAGCTCAAATGTTAATTGGTTCTAGAACAGAGTTAAGAACATGGAATGCGGTTAAAGAATCACTTAAATTCAGTTTTGGCGACCAACGTAACATTGATTGCTTAGTTCAAGATTTAATTAATTTAAGACCATTAAAAAACGAATCTCCTTATAATTTTGGCATGTGTTGTCAGGATGCACGTAGTTTAATAATTTCCAAATTAAATTCTTTAGACATAAGTGAAAATGAACGTACAATTCAACTTAAAAATTATGATAATTTAGCTTTAAAAACATATATTAGAGGTTTACCTTTACCTTTACAAACAAATGTTAGATTAAGAGAACCTAATAATTTAGAAAAAGCAATGAGTTTAGTAATAGAAGAAGAAAATTTTATGTATTCTACTCATAGAAATAATAGTTTAAATTCAAATGCTACTTTTAGGCCAAGTTTAAGAATAACACCTTTTAAAAATAACAATTTTAGACATTCTACACCTACATTTACACCTAATTTTAATAATGTGCAATCTTATCAACCAATTCCACAATTTTCTATTCCAACTAATCATCAAAATTCATTACTTCGTCCACAATTTGTAAATTCTTCACAGTTCCGACCAAATTTTAATCCAAATAATAACTCAAACAATTGGCGTTATAATAGTAATAATATGAATCCACAACGTAGCACTATATTTCAAAACCAAAATCGTCAACCAGTTTTCCAAAATCAAAATCGTCAACCAGTTTTTCGAAATCAAAAACAATTTAATCGACCTAATACTAATCAAAATTATCAGCCAGAACCTATGGACACATCCTCGGGCAATACACGAATTCAGCCCAAACCTAATTTTACATCAACCGAACTTTATAATCAAACTATCAATAATATTCAGTCAAATAATTCAAACCAATATCAAAATACGTATCCAACAGAAAATGTTAATGAACCTGATCTTTATTCTCATGAAACCCAATATCCCTACGAGTATTGGTTTTCCTCTTTATCAGTTAGTGGACTGTATTATATTTTTATGTTGTGGGAAAACCTCTTGTATAACAGACCTATTGATTCGCCATTCCGCGTGGTTACTGCTCTGATATTTGAATTGATAACTCAATTATACAGACAAAAAAAATGTTTTATTAATTTTTTAGACACAATGACAAATCTCTCATTTTTAATAATAAACGTCAAAAATCAAGCAAAACAGTCGTTTCTAAGGAAACAAAATGCATTTTTAAACGGAGAGCAAACATACCGCCGACCTTAAAATAATCTAGAATTATTTTAAATTAAGTACTATTAGATTACATGTCAACGGGTAAAATACACACTTTTGTTAGGCTACGTTTAACAGTTCCCTTTGGCGTTAAAACACGAACAAGTCCGTCGTTGCCAGGATGAATTTCGCAAATGCGACCACGAGGCCATTGGCACACAGGAACGCCTTCTTCCTTTAGGAGAACTATTTTGCCAAGAATATTGGAAGTGTCCTTTTTGAAGCGCCATTTGGACCGTTGCTGCAGGGTATGGAGATATTCGGTTTTCCATCTGGACCAAAAATGTTGAAGCATAAACTGCAAGTGCTGATAACGGGATAATCGATTTGTACTTGTATTTTCTAAATTTAGATCGGGAAACATATTTATAGAATGCCCTATTAGAAAATGACCAGGCGTTAATACTTCCAGGTCATTGGGGTCATTGCTCAAGGGAAATAGAGGACGTGAATTCAGTATTCCTTCAATTTGCACCAAGAGAGTGTACAACTACTCATAAGACAATGGATTGGTTAGTTATGATTCTGCGTAAGTGGGTTTTTATTGATTTTACGGCACTTTCCCATATACCACCGAAGTGGGGAGATTTGGCGGGAATGAAATGCCAATTGATTTTATTTTTCTGTGAAAAGGTTTTAATATTTAAATTTGTCAAAATATCATAAATCCTTTGTAGCTCGTTATTGGCTCCGACAAAGTTACTGCCATTATCGGAATATAAATCGGTGCATAAGCCGCGTCTGGAAATAAAACGTCTAAGAATACTAATAAAACAATCGGATGTCAGTTCACTAGCTAATTCTATGTGCACTGCTTTTGTAGCTAAGCATACGAAAACACAAATATAGGCCTTAGTAAGGCGGCGATTCCGAAATTTTGATTCTCTTAAAAGGAATGGTCCAGCATAATCTACACCTGACTGAATAAATGGATGTGACACGTTAACGCGAGAAGCAGGTAAATCTCCCATTAAATTTTTTATAGTTATTGGGTGGGATTTGAAACAAGGAATGCATGAGTTTAATATTTTTTTTAACGCTACTTCTTCCATTCAATGGCCAAAATTTTTGACGCACAAATGATAATGTAGCTTGAGTTCCTGAATGAAGATTTCGTTCATGCTCATGACGAATTATGAGATCAGTGAGATGGTTTTTGTTAGGAAGTAGAATGGGGTGTTTAGCTGAGAATTGCAGGTCTGCATTTCTCAATCTTTCACCTACTCTAATAAGTTGCTGCTCGTCTAGAAAAACATGTAATAAGCTAAGTTTGCTAGAAGCGCTTACTTGACCTTGCTTTCTAATGTTATCAATATCTTCAGAAAAATGTTGCTCTTGAATGTGACGTACCAGAAACATAATGCTATTTTCAATTTCAGTATTCGTAAGATCTCCAATAATTCTAGAATGCTTATCAGTCTTCATATTTACTAAAAATCTTAGACAATATGCAGTGACATTAATAAGTTTTGAATATCCAGAGAATCTCTCAATAAGTAAAGTAATTAGATCTGGTTTCTTTAGTTGAGAAGACAAAATAATGGATTTAGGATTTACTTCAGTGGATCTAATCCTCTCTTGAAATTAGATATGTGATTATTGATAGGCCAGGTATCGTTAGTTTGAGATAAGAAAGCAGGTCCATGCCACCATAATTCGCAATTATGTAATTCAATTGGACTTGCGCCTCTAGATATGATATCTGTGGGATTAGATTCTGAGCTTACATGATACCAATTATCAACGTTTGACAACTGTTGTATCTCAGAAATGCGGTTACAAACGAATGTTTTTAAAAAGCGAGGCTCAAGAGATAACCAATTTAAAACGATTGTAGAATCAGTGTAAAGATAAATGCCTTGAAAGTTAATATCCAAAGTATCTATTAACTTTTTTGTAAGGCGAGAAAGAATAAGAGCTCCACAAAGCTCTAATCTGGGTAAAGAAATGGCCTTTAAAGGTGCTACGCGGGATTTTGCACACAATAAATTACTGGTTATATTACCTTGTTTGCTAATGGACCGTATGTAGATACAAGCGCCATATGCATTAATGGAACTATCAGAAAATCCATGGATTTCAAAGTAAGAAGAATCCTTTAAAGTGACTTGACGGGGAATACTAAAATCTGTAACCAATGCAAGATTGTTGATAAAATTCTTCCAAATATTATATATTTCTAAAGGAACAGGGTCGTCCCATGCAACCTTAAGGGTCCACAATTTTTGCATTAAAATTTTTACTTTAATACTCATAGGTCCAAGAAATCCTAATGGATTAAAAATAGAAGAAATTGTTGATATTATTGTCCTTTTTGTTACTAAAGCTGAAGAAGTTTGTACCTTCGATTTAAAATTAAAGGAATCAGTTTGGGAGTTCCAGGCTATGCCAAGAGCCTTGTTATTGGGTGAATCTGTTATAATGTAATCCACGTTAGAATTTTCTAATTTTACGTTGGGCAATACAATGTGGCTGTTAGAAGCGAATTTTCGCAAATCAAAACCAAATGAGCTTAAAATTGATGTTAGATTTTTACGAATTAAAATTAGATCATTTTCTGTAGGCGCACCAGTAACTATATCGTCAACATATGTGTCAAGATCTAATATACGGCTTTCAGTGGGAAAATGAATTTTAGATAAAGCTGCAATTTCCTTTAAACATCTTGTAGCTAAAAAGGATGAACATGACATTCCGTAGGTTACGGTATTAAGCTGATAAATTGAAAGACTATCCGCAGGACTACTTCTCCATATTATAAGTTGAAGGTTGCGTTGCTTAGGATCGATTAATATTTGGCGGTACATTTTAGCGATATCACCAATTAATACGTAATTATGTTGCCTAAAACGTAATATAATAGAAAATAAATCATTTTGTACAGTAGGTCCTACCTTGAGTACATTATTCAAAGATAAACCTGTTGAGGTCGGGCTTGATGCATCAAATACAATGCGAGTTTTAGTAGTTAAACTATCTTGCTTTTCGACGGCATGATGGGGTAGGTAATAACATGGAGTAGAATTTAATTTTTCAGCTGGAATTTTAATAAAGGACATATGACCCAAATTAATATATTCTGATATAAAATCAGCATATGCCTTTTGTAAAATAGGATTTTTTGAAGTTTTCTCTCGACTGATAAAAATCTTTTTAATGCCGATTTATAAGAGTCACCAAGTTGGGAAATCTGAGGTTTAAGAGGAAGGCTCACTTGGAAACGACCTGTATTATCTCGTATTGTAGTAGATTTAAAATGAGCTTCACATTCTGCTTCTTCTTGGGTATACTTGGAAGGGGATATGTTATAATTTTCCTCTATTTTCCAGAAGTTTTCAATACTAGATTGAAGATGGTCAATTGATGATAATAAGCAAAAATCAACGGCTGTATTTAAAGAATATGCCCTTTGAGGAATAGGGCCACTAACAATCCATCCTAACTTTGTTTGTTGTAAGACTGGTTGGTTTTTATTACCTTTGATTTGTCCTGAGCTTAAAATATTGTAAAATAGCCCTGCTCCTATGAGAATATGTACTTCAGATGAATCATAGAAATTAGGATCAGCAAGAACAATATTTTCGGGTAGGTTTAAATAAGCAGGGTTAATAGGAAGCTGAGGTGTTAAATCAGTGATGCGATTTATCACAAAAGCAGGCATATTAAAAGTAAAATCACTATTTAACGATTTGACTTTCAGATTAACTCGTTTATTCAATGAAGTAGTTGACAAATTAATGCCAGTTACAGGTAAATTAACATGCTCAAAGCTAAGATTAAGTTTTTCAAAGAGCTCTTGTGTTATAAAATTGGATTGGCTACCACTATCTAAAATAGCTCTAGTTAATATAGGTTGCCGATTATTGTTATAGGTTTTAACCATGGCAGTTGATAATAATATAAAAGAATTAGGATTTTGATTAGTTGAGTACAAATTGTGAGATGACTGTGGAGGATTGGTATTAGACCTAGGGTCGTTTGTTTGGCTAATCGTAATTTGTGATGTTGATGCACATTCATTGGAGTTGGTTGAAGAGTTTTCATTTGGGCTGATACGGATTTTATTGTGATGTAGTAGACTGTGATGTTTACATTGACAGATTTTACAAAGGTAAGTAGATTTGCATTTATTTGCTCCATGACCAGAACGTAAGCAGTTTGTGCATAAAAAAGCCATTTTTGCTTCAGAAAAAAGATTAGGTGTAGACATGCTATGAAATTTAGGGCAAGAATAAATAAAATGATTATCATCACACAAAGGACATTTATTTTTTGTTTGTGTTACAAAAGAATGACTATTAGATCCAAATGGTGCCTTTATAAATTGATTATTTCGTTTTTCTATTCTTTTTGGGTTTATCTTACATTCGATAGATTCTAAAAATTTACATCTATCCGCTAAGAATCCTACGAATATTTTAATAGTGGGTGATAGGTCATTTTTAGTTGCCTTTTCCCATTCCTTGCATGAGGTTAAATCTAGTTTTGATGTTAAAAGATAGATCAGCATGGTATTCCATTCTTGCACGTTTTCGCCCAGATTTTCAAGTGATTTATAATGATTGGTAAACGTATCTACAAATTTTCTCAAAACTTGAGTTGACTCGTTTTTAATAGGAATTAATTCAAAAATAGCTTTAATATGTGCATGAATAATAGCTTTCTTATTGTCATAGCGCTCATTCAATAAGTGCCAAGCAGTATTATAGTTTGCGGCGGTTGCCGGAAGAGCGCAGATGATTTGAGCTGCTTCACCTTTCAAGCTACCTTTAAGATAGTAGAATTTTTCAATAAGTTGTATGCTGGAATTTTTATCAATTAAAGATTCAAAAGTTTCTCTAAAGGTTGTCCATGTTTCGTAGTTTCCATTAAACTCGGGCAAAGGAATTGAGGGCAGATAAGCATTTATACGATTGTCAGGAACTGTGTAGGAAGATTCATTTTCCATTGGAGGAGATAAAGGCTCAAGTCTTAATTTGGCCTTAGCTACTAAAGCATAATATTTTGTTTCAAATTCTTCCCTTTCATCTTCTTGAAGGTTTAATTCAGGAAGTTCATTGACCAAACAAAACTGTTCAATATCATTTTGTATTTTTTCAAATTCCCCAGGAAGATTTATTAAAGTATCTAATCGAGTTTGCAAGTCAATACGAATAGAGCTCGATAATGGAGTAATGCATTTTTTGATAAAGTTATCGAATCTTGTTAAAGAGGATTTAATTATGCCACGACGAGCTACAAGGTATTTAAGATTATTCTCAATGTTTTCTTTTGGCATATTAAAATAGATACATTAAATACGTTTTATGTATGGAAATGGATACGCCTATAGTAATCAATAAAAAGTTTAATACTAGTTTAATGGTAGTACTAGTACTAGTAGCACAATGAAGTTTATTACGCCTATTATGGGGCAAATAATTGGTAAAGTTATGTTTAATATGGTAGGGCAAATATATAGTTATTTTTATTTAAAAGTTTGGTATACCTAAGGAAGGACTTGGACTTGGTTATGAATTAAAAATTAGTTTTGATATTAATATATAAATAATGTAACTATTATACCATCCAACATACTATGAGAGCTGCACACACATCCTAATACAAATTAAAGTTATACATACTTTGAAACGTTAAATTAGAATGAGCTATCCTGAGTTTCCTATAGTCCGGACAGATGATGCTTCTTGAGTAAAATCTGGTAGACTCTGATAAACTGGTTGATCCGTATGAACTGATGGGTCCGTACGAACTGGTGTATACGTATGAGCTGGTGAATCCGGAACGTTATGGACCAAATTATGGTTTTCCTCTTTATCAGTTAGTGGACTGTATTATATTTTTATGTTGTGGGAAAACCTCTTGTATAACAGACTTATTGATTCGCCATTCCGCGTGGTTACTGCTCTGATATTTGAATTGATAACTCAATTATACAGACAAAAAACATGTTTTATTAATTTTTTAGACACAATGACAAATCTTTCATTTTTAATAATAAACGTCAAAAATCAAGCAAAACAGTCGTTTCTAAGGAAACAAAATGCATTTTTAAACGGAGAGCAAACAAGTATGACGATAATTACATCACTCAAGATAACGTTAACAATTGTGTAACAGATAAACAGATGTTTTCATGCGATCCTTCATTTCCTAAGAATGCAACTCAGGATTTTACCAAAGCCACACAAAAATACAACCAGACATAATACTCTTGAATGCATTAAAAGCAAATTAACCATTGTTACGATTTTAACAACTTTCCCTTCTTGGGAAAGGAAGTTATGTTTACTCTATGCTAAAGTTCAGTCGGGAGGGGTCATGGGTGGTATTTAATAAAATCTAAATAAATAAATACCGAATTAGTTAGTAACTACGGTTGCATTTATTCTGGTTGACAAACGGTTGGTACAATACCATTAACAAAGAAAAGAAGATTTATATAGATCGGTGATCCGTACTGACACTCTGACAGCGTCTCTATCAAGTGTGCCCAACTTCAACTTAATATTTAATGTTTCCTAGTAAACAACGAATCATTATGAAAAGAACTAATTTAATATGGTCAATAATATTACATACTCCTATTATAAATTGTACTTATTACGGTAAGCTATCAACCCAAGAGTATATACTTTTGGTTTACAGGTCGCTATTGTAAGTCGAATTCTGAAGTTAATTTTATTGTAGGTATACTAAAACTATTTTTATATATCTATATATACAACGAAAAAGGTTCCTAAACACTATGTACATACGCGCTGTGATTCAATCCAGATATGTTAATAGTTTATATAGAGTCTATTTGTAACGATGAGCCCTCAACTCATATAAATAGATGGGTCCTACCTTAGTTGTGGCCTTCCAGGGACAAAGCAATCAGGCTCCAGAGTATGAACACAGCTCAGAGGTAGTAGTATATCTATGAGAGGTAGTTGACCAAACCTTCAGGGTAAGTAAGTATTACTTAGTCGATGAATATATCTAGCCAGAGTACTGGGTGGCAAGTAGAGGTCAATTGAAATCCAAACACCTCTTCAGTTCACCCAGGGAACAGATAGAGAAGGGTTGCATACAGTACAGTATGGTAAATTAGAGGCCTAAAATAGAAATATGTAGTGATGCAGTATGTCTGATGCCTACCAATCTAAACCGCTATGTAAATTGGTTTGTGATTTTATTTGAGTACCTACCTGTTGATGATAGTTCGGCCTCGTAGAATTCACTATTGGCAAGATCCACAGCTGAATCCTTTTAAAGAGAAGACCAACTACAGGTCAATATATAGATTATGGATCTCACAATCCTATTAGCACAAATCCTCAAATTGAGATTTCTACAAGCACATGCTTCTAGTGTCAAGCTAATCAGGTTATCAGAAGTGACAGTATTGAGACACATTCACAGACAGGCATTTCCGGTAGATCTCAGGTAAGACACCTTATATTTTCATTTACTTAATTATAGTCAATTTTACACATTGTTAATTTAACCTTGACCTTGAGAGAGAGGTTAGTGAACCAGCTAGGTCAAGGGTCAAGTTCATTGTTCTGTGGCAAGCTTTAATTAATGATTGACAAGCTTCAATCAATGATTGACAAGCTGTCCCCTATAAATGACAGGCTGTAAATATAACCAAGAATCGTTTTTAGTAAAATAAGAGTCTGGCAATTAGTAATATTCATCAGAGATTGGTTTCTTACTCAACTAATTGATATTATATTTTAGATAGGATGCCATGATACCTAAATAGAAGAAGGTAATCAAGAAAACCCAAACAACAGCTATGAGGAAATAGTGTTTGTTAGGAGTTTTACTTTAAAACCGTAACACCATATATAAAAATTCCAGAAATTAATGCTAATTTTTTAATAGATACCGGAAGCTCGAAGTCTCTTATTAACCCAGAATTAGCTTAAAAGTTTTATAGAAATTTTATATCTAAAGAAGAATTTAACATACAAACTGCACATAATATTTCGTATCATGATGAAGTTGCCTACATACCATTATTTAAAATTTTCAACTTAAAAGAATACCATAAATTTTATCTTTTTAAGTTAAGCGATAAATTTGACGGTATTATTGGTGTAGATTTATTAAAACAATTAAATGCTAATATAAATGTTAATCAAAAACAAATTATCACTCCAAAAAAAATGCAAGCATTTTAGGCCATATCTATACGGAAGACAATTTCACATTTATACAGATCACAAACCTCTTTCTTGGTTATTTAGTCTTAAAGAACCCAACTCAAAATTAGTCAGATGGCGACTAAAGTTGGAAGAATTCGATTATAAAATTTTTTATAAAAAAGGAAAATTAAATTCGAATGCAGATTGTTTATCACGAATACCAATCAATGCATTAGAAACCGAGTCAGTTATTAATAATCCGGGAGATTCACAAAATGATATTTTAGATTTCTTACAAAATTTAGCCGAAACTATACCCATAGATCCCCAAACTTCTACTAGTAAAACAAATCAACCTAAAATTAATATTTTATCTGATAAACAAATACAACCACCTCATAATACACAAGATAACGATTAAAGAAATAGTTTAAATACACCAGAACCTTTTTGGGCTAAAATTGATCACAATGAAACTGATAATTCCACAAATCATTCGGCAATTGAAAATATTAGTAATGGTATACCTATCTTAGATGAAATGATAAATAATAAAGTTAATCAAATTTTAGTTTTTCCAAATTTATACTCAAAAACAGAAGTATCTCACGAGAAATATGAAAATCAAAAAATTATGAAAATTAAAATACCGGAAACAGACAATGAACGTTTTATATTCCATTTCATTGCAGAATATACCGAGTTAAGCAATACTTTTTACATGTACTTTCATAATGAAAAATTGATCATGATTTTAGTACTGTTTATTTAAAACATTTTTCGGCAAATGGTCCTAAATTAATTAAATGTACCAAATTACTTAACACTATCACAGACAAAGAAGAGCAGATACTTTTATTGAGAAATTATCATGAAAGTAAAACTAACCATCGCGGAATTAATGAAACTTTAGAACGATTACGTAAACTATATTATTGGAAAAATATGAAAAATACAGTTACTAATTATATAAACAGTTGTACTATTTGTCAAAAAAATAAATATGCCAGACAGACCCCTTATGTTCCTTTAATGTTAACGGATACGGCCACTAAACCGTTCCAAATCATCCACATGGACGGTTTTACCTATGATGGAAAACATTATTTAACTTTAACTGATGCTTTCACTAAATTTGCTCAAGCTAATTTTATTACAGGCAAAACTGCAATAAACATTAGTAAAACATTAATTAAATATTTTGCCTCATTCGGTGTGCCTCATTTAATAGTTCTAGATAAGGGTACGGAATTTAATAATGAAACTGTTAAAGAACTTTTAGCATTACATAAGATAAAATGAAATTTATGGTACTAACCATTACTGTGTGAAAAGTTCATCTTATTCAGAACAATAAACAACTAAAAGGTTGAATTAACTTCCACTATTTATTCTATAAATACTTTAAATGCAATGACAGCCGTTTCGCTATCGAAATAGCATCGTCAGATTGACATATTGAAGTTACATTTTGTTTGTTTGTAACTAGGTACTTGATGTTGATAAGTAGTTAAGGCTAGACCAAGTAAGGAAGTAATAAGACATAACAATATTAAAGCCTAGATGTTATTAGCCCTAAGGGATTATCCTGGATGTATTTCCCTCTAAGATCAGTATAACTGTGCAATGATATAGAAAAACCAGGAAAAAACTATATCCTGCTGATCTTTACAATAACTTAATATGTTTGTGTTGTAATTACGTTTTATCTATGTATAAAATGAAGACTCAATCAAAGTAAACAGTTTAATAGTGGTGAACTTCCAAGATTTATTTGTTCATTAACTACTTTATATTGTTGATCTGCTGGATGTCTTTTGATTTCAAGTTCTTCGAGGAAATCTAAATTTTGTTTTTTATCACAGGTGTGTAATATTTGAATGTCATTGATGTGTATGAGTGAATGTGGATGTTCAAGAACATGTTTTGCATAGTTTGACTTATCTGGTTGTTGTAATCTATATGCTCTTAAATGTTCATTGAATCTTATTTCAAAATTTCTTTGTGTTTGACCTATATATACAGCATTACATTTTGGACAATTAATTTTGTAAACACCAGATTTTTTTAATTCAGGTAATTTTGTTTTTACATTTAACAATTTTGTACCAACATTATTGTGTGATTTGAATGAAATTATTGCAGATGTTGCCGAAGATATTATTATTAAAATTGTATTAGAAATATTTCCACAATATGTAATACTTTTATAACTTTTAATTTCTTTAGGGTGTTGAGGGAATATTAGTTGTAGTGACACTTTCTTTTCTTTCTTATTAATTAATTTATTTATCAAATGTATTGGATAGCCATTAGATATTGCTATTTGTTTAATAATCTCAATTTCTTTATTAAAATTATTTTTGTTCATTGGAATTGAAAATGCTCTATGTATCATAGAATTATAAGCTGCTAATTTATGTGATATATAAAAGAAATTTTAGCCACAGATTCTGAAATAGCTTTAAGAACTAATTCAAATAATTTTATTTATGAAAAATGCAAATAGCAAATCTTATTAGAGACATTAAACCAGATAAATTCAAAAGTCAAAGTCAAATTATTAAAAATGACATTTTAGCTTTAAAATCAATCAAAAATAAAGTAGATCAAAATAACCTAATCATTACAAAATCAGATAAAGGTAACTCAACAGTAATTTTAAAAAAAGAAGAATGATTTCATAATGTCAAGTAATGTCAAAATTCTAAAAAACGATCCAACTCAAAAATTTTCCAACCAAATAAAAGAACATGTAAATAATTCAAATTATATATTTAATGACTATGATAAAAAATACCTAATTAATAAAAATCCTCAATGTCCAGAATTATATGGAACTATTAAATTACATAAAGAGTCAAAACCGATTAGACCTGTAGTTTCGTATGTTAACACTCCTAATACTAAGGTAGGTAAAAAATTAAATACTATTCTAAATAATTATGGTTACACATCTAAATATTCAGTACAAAATTCGTTAGATTTGATAAATAAATTAAATAAATGTAATTTACAAAATAATACTAAATTAGTATCGTTTGATGTAACTAATATGTTCTCTAAAATACCTCCTAAAGAATGTATAGTTCTAGTTAAAAAGTTATTAGATGAAAGAAATATCCATCCAGGTATAATATCAGTTATAATTGACCTATTTAATGTATGCATTAGCCAAAATTATTTTACTTTTGATAAGAAAGTATATATAAAAAATGAAGGTCTTCCAATGGGAAGTCCCATTTCTCCAATTTTAGCAAATATTTTTATGGATAATTTAGAAAGCAAAATCTTTAATTCTAGTTACAAAAACAATATTGTATTTTGGTATAGATATGTTGATGATGTGTTAGCAGGTTTTGTAGGTAGCGAACGACAATTAGATATATTTTTTAATTATATTAATACCTTACATCCTAAAATTAATTTCACCTTAGAAGTTGAAGAAAATAATTCAATTAATTTTCTAGATTTGAGAATTGAAAAAGTTAATAATTCATTAAACTATTCAATATACAGAAAACCAACACAAACAGATGTAACCATACCATATCATTCAAATCATCCTATATCACATAAATTAGCATTTTCAATTCCAATGAACAAAAATAATTTTAATAAAGAAATTGAGATTATAAAACAAATAGCAATATCTAATGGCTATCCAATACATTTGATAAATAAATTAATTAATAAGAAAGAAAAGAAAGTGTCACTACAACTAATATTCCCTCAACACCCTAAAGAAATTAAAAGTTATAAAAGTATTACATATTGTGGAAATATTTCTAATACAATTTCAATAATAATATCTTCGGCAACATCTGCAATAATTTCATTCAAATCACACAATAATGTTGGTACAAAATTGTTAAATGTAAAAAAAAATTACCTAAATTAAAAAAATCTGGTGTTTACAAAATTAATTGTCCAAAATGTAATGCTGTATATATAGGTCAAACACAAAGAAATTTTGAAATAATATTCAATGAACATTTAAGATCATATAGATTACAACAACCAGATAAGTCAAACTATGCAAAACATGTTCTTGAACATCCACATTCACTCATACACACCAATGACATTCAAATATTACACACCTGTGATAAAAAACAAAATTTAGATTTCCTCGAAGAACTTGAAATCAAAAGACATCCAGCAAATCAACAATATAAAGTAGTTAATGAACAAATAAATCTTGGAAGTTCACCACTATTAAACTGTTTACTTTGATTGAGTCTTCATTTTATACATAGATAAGACGTAATTACAACACAAATATATTAAGTTATTGTAAAGATCAGCAGGATATAGTTTTTTCCTGGTTTTTCTATATCATTGCACAGTTATACTGATCTTAGAGGGAAATACATCCAGGATAATCCCTTAGGGCTAATAACATCTAGGCTTTAATATTGTTATGTCTTATTACTTCCTTACTTGGTCTAGCCTTAACTACTTATCAACATCAAGTACCTAGTTACAAACAAACAAAATGTAACTTCAATATGTCAATCTGACGATGCTATTTCGATAGCGAAACGGCTGTCATTGCATTTAAAGTATTTATAGAATAAATAGTGGAAGTTAATTCAACCTTTTAGTTGTTTTAGATAAGATAAAAGTACATTTTACCACACCTGGGCACCATGAATCAAATTCAATAGCAGAAAGATTACATTCAACTTTAGTCGAACACTTAAGAATTTTAAAAGAAATTTACCCTGATGAAAATGATTTAATGGATTACGCAATAATTGCTTATAACAATTCAATTCATAGTTCTACTAATTTTACACCTTTCGAACTTACTTTTGGGCATACTCAATCACGAAATCCTAATGAAATATTTATTACTCATTCCTTTTATAATGATTACATTAATAGTCACAAAGATAAACTAAAACACTTGTATAAAGAAGTTCAAGAAAAATTAGATATCAAAAAACAGAAAGTTGTAGATAAAACTAATGTTCAAGGTGACACAAATTCAGAATTTAAAATAGGTCAAACTGTATTTAAGCAAAATCCCAAAAATAGAAATAAAAAAGATAAAAGGTTTCTAGGACCCTATACTATAACGAAAATATTAGATAGAAACAGAGTTGAGATGTCCAAACCAAATAATAAAAATAAAAATTTAACAATAAATAAACAAATTATACATATTAAAGAATTAAAAAGACCTTCCCTCTCCTGGATCGCCAACGCAAACCCAGATACACCCAAGTATCATAACCTAAATGATAATCCTGGTCTTTACCCACTTTATAAAGGAACTGCACAAATAAAAACCAACTATTGGACGTTTATACATATATTTGACATTTCAAACGTTACTAAAGAATTTATCTCATTAAAAGAACAATATAATAATATTTATAACTCCCTATCAAAATCACCTAATTTTTATAGCTTTATGGAACATTTTCAAAATTCCTATAATATTCAACTCATTGAACATAAAATAACAATTCAATTAAATCAATTAAACCCATTCTGGAAAATCCGATCAAAAAGAGCATTATTTGATGGTTTAGGATCTGCCATAAAATTTATAACAGGAAACTTGGATCAAAATGATGCAAAAAGATATGACGAGACCATTAAATATTTATCAAGTAATCAAAATAAATTAAAAACTTTAGTTGAAAATCAAATTACCCTACTTCAATCATCCATCACAAATTTTAAAAATAACTCTGAAATATTAGCTCACAACCAATTAATATTAAGCTCACGTATTAATGAATTGCAAGAATTAATAAAAGATTTAAAAATTGACAAGGTTGAAACTTATCATTATTTTGCAATAGAACAAATAGTCTCACAATTTTCTTTAAGTTTTCAGGCAATGTATGACATGTTGGAAAAAATTGAAACCGCTATCAGTTTTGCTAAACTTAATACTTTTCATAATTCTATAGCCGACCCTAATGAGTTAAGAACACGTGATATTTTACAGTTATATTCAAAGAGTAGATGGAGTCAAGTAGCATGCATTAGTCGTTACAAGATGTTTGAACAGTTTATTTTATTTAAAACAAAATTGTGTCAAAATAGTGTTTCAAAGATATTGAAATTTATCATTTACAAATTTTATAGGTATCTTGAAAGTGATTGTAACAAAAACTAGCAAAAAACATACCGTAAATTCCCTTGTTGCTGTGTATAGTGCCGCTACTCCATTTCCAGCTTCTCACACGGGATATTTTAAACACGTGGGACCACTTCCTTGGGAATTCAAATGGATTAAACCACTGGATATGATGTCTCCTCCCAGTTTCTTAAGATATTTGGTTATTATTGCAGGTTAGTGTAAAAAAAAATTTATTTTTCTTCTTGAGTGTATATATTTTATTAACCAGTGTACAATTTCAATATACAATTTCCAATCGGTTTTGTTTTTATAAATGAATAATACAGTTGTATAGATTATTATGCCACCATCTTTATTTTTTGAAGGAAGTCAGCCATCAAGATTTAACAATTTAGAAATAAACTGACGTGGATTGGCCTTTTGATGAATTTAGAGTGACCTATTTTTCCATTTTCCCCGGGTTTTTATATGTTAACCCCGGAAATTCCAAACATGGCCGCTTTTTCGACCGTGTTTTGTTTTTCCTAACCTCTTTGCATTGAATTTATTTAAAAATTAAATTTTTAATTTGGCATTTTCTGACCTTATAATTGTTATTAATCGAATCTACATAACTTATTTCATCATAAAATAACATTGTTCAAATTTTAAAATCCATTATTCCCTATTAAAATTGTTGACTTTTTGGAACTACACAATGGCGGACATTTTTACAATTAACAATAACAAATTGAACAATTATGAGGAAATATTTCTTTTTGACCCTTGATTTTAACAAAAAATGAAAATTTACATATTCAAATATGATCAGAAAACTTTTTCTTTTAATGACATTTCTTATTTTAGTTTTTATTTACATTAGAAATCTACTGCGTCATAACAATTTAACTACAAAATTTATCAAATAAACAAATGAATAATACCTAAAATCATCAATGAATAACTTAAAATTAATTACTTTACAACAACACATAGTTTTAATAAATAATAACACTAATTAATCATTTAATATTAGGTTCATGTCTTTTCACTGGATTTATCAATCACAATGTCCTTGATAAAGCTTTAATTATATAGTCTTTGTTTGTAAACAACCACATCACTTTCTTACAGTTTTACATGTGATAAATTTCAATATCTTTTTTAGACTCTCTCAAGCATTATATTGTATCAAAACATAGGAAGTACTAGGCTTGTACTATCATCCGATACATTGTAATATGGACTCATCACTTTGATGCTTAAATGAATTTATAAACATTGATTGGGTAAGTCACATTTGTTTATTTAGTTATATTTACAATCTATTGTTAGATATGAAAAAAGGAAATACACAACTGAATGCCCTTTTATTCAATATAATGAACTTTCTTAAATTAACCAACAAAATATAATAAATAAAAAACAACCATCTACACTCAAACAGGTAAGATAACAGCGAATATTTTTGATTTGATAAACACCGGCAGCATTTGATACGAGCGTGCTGAAGGTATCGTACTGGACTGCCCCCGCCACGACCGACAGCGGTCGATGTTTAGTTGATAAGCGCTGACTCAACTTAAAAATGCTTGTACTGGATGTCCAAAATACAAATCCGTTTTGGTTTACGGCGGTTTCTAACACTATGATATTGTTTATTTTCTTCTGATAGCTAATATTTTCTTGTTGTATTTAAATTTTGCTAATGATATAATTAACTGAATATAGTTGGATATTTTCTACCTTAAATAATAGTTTGTAATCATCTACACCTACTTAATTCTTATCTTATAACTACCTATTAAAAAACATTATTAAACTTATTATTATTATTAACTTTGATTATAGCTTATTTATATTTTGATCAAACTAACTTAATATAACCAATAGAATGGGTTTCCTATCACTAATATAGGATTCCTATTATTTATTATTATCATATTCTATTATTCATTTACTTTTTATTTTTAGCTTAAACATCATAGGATCTTGGACTTGGCTATGGAATCGACTATTGATGTTAATACTTCTTCTTATGGACTCATATTTTATCAAGATAATTTTTGTGTTTTTGTGTTAATTGAGACTTATTAAATAGCTCTAATAAAGAAATTTTATGGTGTATTCATCATTTAAAGGAAAGATTTGAAAATTATATCCATCTTTAATAACTTATTACAATTTTAAGTTATATATTGGGTAATTTAATTTTTGTTATTTTAAAACATTACAAATTTCCCCCAATTTAATTTTAACAAATTATTACCTACTCGGTAATAATTTTAAAAATTTAATTCCATTTTATTATCTCTAAATCTATTATAATTCAAATCCTATTTGGTTATCTTTTTATTTTAACATATTCCTTTTATTGTACCTTACAAACAATCTTCAGTAATACTTAACATAAACTCCAATTTATTTAATTTTTAATATAACCAATAACTATTTATTGATAATACATATTTCTGATTGTTAATTCTAACTACAATATATTTATTTATTCTAATATTTACATCTTAAACTATCTTATTTCCTAAATTGAGCTAGATCTTTAAAATGTTGTTCTATTTGTGATATGCATATAAGTTTTTAACGTTTACCTTACCCCTTAACAAATTGTTATATGGATTTTTTAAATATAACTATTTTCATAAGCTTTTTCAACTATAAATGGTCCTATAAATGGTAATTTTAATTATGCACATTCATTATTTCTCTTGTTAGCCACCTGTAATGACCTTTCAATTACCCAATCCCCTTCTTTAAACACTGTTGGTTTCTTTAAATTTTTGTATCTTCTTTTTATATATCGGTCTGCATTTCTTTTTAACTTATTATGAAAGTTTTTTAATTAAATTACTATTTTGCTCCAATTTTGTACTACTACTGGTGAATTAATATACAATGTATTACTTCTTCAAATTATTCCTTCAATCTCCAAGATTTCTTATTCTCTCTTCACTCTGTCCTTTTAACTTTAATGGTATAGGATATATTTTCACCTTAAAATTCTCAACATCTCTCACCTCCATATTATACTCATATTCGGTAGCTTCTTTTGGCTCCTTAAACATCAAACTTCTATACTTCATCAACAAATCTCCTACAATATTGTAATATATTCCATCACAATCAAATCATCATTTTCAAATACATCTTCTTCTTTCTTCTATCTACTTCATACTCATAATCATTTCTAATATAATTAATATCCTTCTTACTATCTTCTACTTCTTCTATCATATCCATTGACATCCATATACCATTTAGTCATACCTTCTTTTCTTGACTATTGATTATAGCTTCTAATCGTTTCTATGTATCATTTAATATTATCATATCACCATCTAAATCAGACACAGCTAGTAGTTTATAATTTATAATAATTCAATTTAAATTCATTTTAAAATCATATTATTTATTTACTTCACATAGCTTTTTGTTTTTAATACCATTTAATATTATATTATGAATTTTTAATTTCTTTTTCTTTTATATTATTTAATTTTGAAATTGATTTTTGAATCTATAAATGATGTTTTGTTTCCTATATCAATTAAAATTTGTAACGGTTTGTCATAATTTTTACTCTGTATATGCAATAACCTATTATAATGTAATTGATTTAAGTTTCGTTTAAGTTAATAAATTGATTGGGGTGGTATTATAAATTTAATATAATATACAACATTTTAAAATTCATAACAACAAAAAAACTTACCTACTGACTATCTGTGAACACAATTATCAATATTACCTATACCTTGGTACTACCTTCCCCTTGCTTAATAAAATATTCATTTTCTTCTTCACCTTCTTCCAATTTCTTTCTATGGGACTCCTAATGGTTTTTGTAACTTTCATCATCATTTGTGGCTTTTTAGCATTGTTTTGTCCTTTATTTCCTCTAAATTTTCATTTTTTGTTTCCATAAGTTTTCTTCCAATCAATTGTTCAAGTAAATTTTTTATCTTCTTGTTTTCTTCTACATCTCTAATTATACTTGAATTAGTCTTATCCTTATTTTCCACCATGTCATATTTAGTATCAGTTTTCATCAATTTATTAATCTCAATCTTTTCAGTCTCACCATTTTTATCTCTCTCTTGGTCAGTTTCTTCTAAAATTTTATTATGTGCTTTTGCATTTTCCTCCTTTTCAAATACTTTTTCTTCTTCATCAAATTTTTCCATAATCTCTTCTTGACTTGTGACTTGTACCTTCATATTCTCTCCTTTTATCAATATTATCTATAATCTCTTCTTTTTAAATCTTTTCCATTGTTTCTATTTAAATTGTAATCCAATTTGTCCAACTCTTCCTCATTTTTCATCCAATTTCTTCTCAAACATCTTATTCATTTCTTCTTTAATTTCTTGTTTTGTACTTCTTATTTCTTCTTGTAATATTTTATTTTTGTTCCCCCATTACTTCCTTTATCTCCTCAAATTTGTTATTTATCTCTTCTTTATTTTCATCTAGTTTTTTGTTTATATCTCTTCTTAAATCTTCATTATTTTTGTCCAGTTTGTTTATGTCTCTTCTTAAATCTTCAATAGTTTGATCTATTTTCTTATTATTTTCCTCAAATTTCTTGTCTAACTTCTTATCCATTCTTCTAATATCTTCTTTAATATTTTTATTCATTTCTACTAAGAATTTCATCATCTTATCTTGTTCCTCCTCCTTCTCTACTCTTCTTTTCTCTGGGATTTGTAGTTGTTCTGATCCTTCCTGTACTTCTTCACTTCTTTCTTCTCGTGTTCCATGATCTCCAGTTCCTTGATTTCTTTCCTCATCTACTTGAGTACCTACTTCTTCTTCTGACTTCTCTCCCACTTGCTTTCCATCTCTCAGTGTCATTTTGTCCATTTTAGATAATTTTTATTAAATTTTATTCAAATATAAATATAAAATTTTGTTCAATAATAATTTTATTATTGTTATTATTATATAACACACCTTTCAAAGTCTCTATAATTTAAATTATAACAATTTTACACTTTTAATATTCAATTGCTCCTGATAACCTACTAAATTAATTATCAAACCTGTTTATCATATTAAAATAAAAAAACTCTTTAATTTTATAACCAGTCAAAATTTTTATTATAGCCAATTAATTTGTTATAACCAATAATTTTTTATTATAGCCCCACGTTGGGCGCCATTTTTGCAATAAATTACAATGATAAATGTTGAGTGATTGGTTAGTTATTATTTATAATTGATATAATTATTAATTTGTTGTTTTTATTATTTTAAAATTTTATTTTTACAAGTTTTGTGGGGCTATAATTTTGATTATGTATGCTTTAATTCTAATTGAATCTTTATTTATCTCAAAACACCTCAAAATTTCTTTATTTTTATTTATTCTTTACTGTTTGCCAATAATATATGATCAAAATCAACATATGTAGTTTTTATCTATTATTATTTTTAGATTTGGTTTCTTTAAATTAATTTTAAAACACGAGTGACTCTTAACTACAGTAGTCGGTTCCAAAAAAAAAAAAAAAAATCTAACGATAAAGTTATTTATTTTATTTATTTTACCTAAAATAATTAATATACCCTATACCTACTCAATGATACGACTATGGTATTTTCGTGCGCATATACCCACGCTTAAAAGAACACGTGATATTTTACAGTTATATTCAAAGAGTAGATGGAGTCAAGTAGCATGCATTAGTCGTTACAAGATGTTTGAACAGTTTATTTTATTTAAAACAAAATTGTGTCAAAATAGTGTTTCAAAGATATTGAAATTTATCATTTACAAATTTTATAGGTATCTTGAAAGTGATTGTAACAAAAACTAGCAAAAAACATACCGTAAATTCCCTTGTTGCTGTGTATAGTGCCGCTACTCCATTTCCAGCTTCTCACACGGGATATTTTAAACACGTGGGACCACTTCCTTGGGAATTCAAATGGATTAAACCACTGGATATGATGTCTCCTCCCAGTTTCTTAAGATATTTGGTTATTATTGCAGGTTAGTGTAAAAAAAATTTTATTTTTTTTCTTGAGTGTAGATATTTTATTAACCAGCGTACAATTTCAATATACAATTTCCAATCGGTTTTGTTTTTATAAATGAATAATACAGTTGTATAGATTATTATGCCACCATCTTTATTTTTTGAAGGAAGTCGGCCATCAAGATATAACAATTTAGAAATAAACTGACGTGGATTGGCCTTTTGATGAATTTAGAGTGACCTATTTTTCCATTTTCCCCGGGTTTTTATATGTTAACCCCGGAAATTCCAAACATGGCCGCTTTTTCGACCGTGTTTTGTTTTTCCTAACCTCTTTGCATTGAATTTATTTAAAAATTAAATTTTTAATTTGGCATTTTCTGACCTTATAATTGTTATTAATCGAATCTACATAACTTATTTCATCATAAAATAACATTCTTCAAATTTTAAAATCCACTATTCCTTATTAAAATTGTTGACTTTTTGGAACTACGCAATGGCGGACATTTTTACAATTAACAATAACAAATTGAACAATTATGGGGAAATATTTCTTTTTGACCCTTGATTTTAACAAAAAATGAAAATTTACATATTCAAATATAATCAGAAAACTTTTTCTTTTAATGACATTTCTTATTTTAGTTTTTATTTACATTAGAAATCTACTGCGTCATAACAATTTAACTACAAAATTTATCAAATAAACAAATGAATAATACCTAAAATCATCAATGAATAACTTAAAATTAATTACTTTACAACAACACATAGTTTTAATAAATAATAACACTAATTAATCATTTAATATTAGGTTCATGTCTTTTCACTGAATTTATCAATCACAATGTCCTTGATAAAGCTTTAATTATATAGTCTTTGTTTGTAAACAACCACATCACTTTCTTACAGTTTTACATGTGATAAATTTCAATATCTTTTAGACTCTCTCAAGCATTATATTGTATCAAAACATAGGAAGTACTAGGCTTGTACTATCATCCGATACATTGTAATATGGGCTCATCACTTTGATGCTTAAATGAATTTATAAACATTGATTGGGTAAGTCACATTTGTTTATTTAGTTATATTTATAATCTATGATACTGTTTATTTTGTTCTGATAGCTAATATTTTCTTGTTGTATTTAAATTTTGCTAATGATATAATTAACTGAATATAGTTGGATATTTTCTACCTTAAATAATAGTTTGTAATCATCTACACCTACTTAATTCTTATCTTATAACTACCTATTAAAAAACATTATTAAACTTATTATTATTATTAACTTTGATTATAGCTTATTTATATTTTGATCAAACTAACTTAATATAACCAATAGAATGGGTTTCCTATCACTAATATAGGATTCCTATTATTCATTATTATCATATTCTATTATTCATTTACTTTTTATTTTTAGCTTAAACAACATAGGATCTTGGACTTGGCTATGGAATCGACTATTGATGTTAATACTTCTTCTTATGGACTCATATTTTATCAAGATAATTTTTTGTGTTTTTGTGTTAATTGAGACTTATTAAATAGCTCTAATAAAGAAATTTTATGGTGTATTCATCATTTAAAGGAAAGATTTGAAAATTATATCCATCTTTAATAATTACAATTTTAAGTTATATATTGGGTAAGTTATTTTTTATTATTTTAAAATATTACAATATAAAGTAAAATTCTAAAAACTGTTACAACTTATATAAAATAATTTTCAAAAAGTTTGTCACATAATAACAACAATAATAAAATCATTATTAAACAAAAAATTATATTTAATATTTAATAAAACTTAGTAAAAATATTCAAAATGGATAAAATGACATTGAGAAATGGAAAGCAAGTGGGAGAGAAGTCAGGAGAAGAAGTAGGTACTCAGGTAGATGAGAAAAGAAATCAAGGATCTGGAGATCATGGAGTACGGGATGAAAGAAGTGAAGAAGTCCAAGAGGAGACAAGTAGTATAGTTGAGAGGCTGCGGGGACACGACCTTGAGATTTTAAAGTGGATGGTATGTGTAATTGGCGTCGGATGGATCGAGACCGTGGTAATACAAGAATTCATACGAAGAAGTGGGAGTCTCCAGAGAGTTTTCAAGAAGTCGTGTGTACAGGGTGAAGGAAATATTAAGGTAGAGATTGTTTTAGTGGCTTAATGTTATTGTATGACGTCAGTCGAAGGCGGAAAAAGAAGTCTCCAGAGGTTTTAGAAGAAGTCGTGTATGTATACAGGGTGTAACAGAAAAGAATGCAATGATGGTAAGACGGAGAAGAAAATATTGAAAAACGTCTCCAAAGACTTTAGAGTCATGTGTGTATACAGGGAGTACGTGAAATTAAGTCGTGTATATATTTAAAACAAATAATACGATTGTTTGATACATATAAGAATGCATTGAAATCTTTATTAAGATGAGAATCAACACATGCGTCATACTTCTTTAGAAAATATTTTGTACGATTGAGTATTTTACAAGATCTAGCAAGTATAAATATACGCACAGAGTTACGCCAGCCTTGCACATTTTTTTAAATAATGCATTTGTTAGATTGATTATCCAACTTTATATACACACACATGGTGATTATATCATCCAATAAACCGCAAACTTCATTAGTGTTTTGTTAAAAATAATTGCAAATTTTAATTACAACAGTAAAGAATGATTTTTAATATAATTTTTATTATATTGTGAAATGCAACCGATGTATTTCAACACGTGTGAATGACATCATACTAATTAAGAAAAACACACATTTTAGAAAATATTGCATTTATTATTAATACATGTTAAAATTAAACAACCAAGAATTTAATCTATACAAGATTTCATATATACAGCGTGAATAATAAATTAATCTAAAGATATAACAATAGTCGAAGTAATTTTATATACAGGTTTTTTTGTTCAAAGAACATTTATGTAGAGGTTTTACAATAAATACTAACTAACTAAATTATTCTTATATTTTTAAGTAAGTAAATAAAACATAATTTTGTTTAAAAAACTTTTATTATCATTTTGTACGGTATACATTATTTATACTATTAATCATAAAAAGAAATCACCTTTGAGAGTAAAGATTTCAGTTCTTGCATTTTACCCTGATTAGGACAAGGAATATTAAATAGATTCCAATTAAATATTCCAGCAGCTACAACTTTTTTAGTATATTCACTAATATTTGTAATATGTATCTTGTGTCCATCTGTAAATTTAAATACCAATGTTTATGGTTATGAATCCCGGGAAATTTATCATTTATTCGACCGCGGCTTATTATCTCAGTAGGATTTTCAATAAATTCGATATATGAAGAGTTATTATAAAATATAAAAGTTCGACCGCTATTGGATTGAAATATTGTATTTATAAACGCATTTGTGGGTAAATCTAAGGAAAAATCATCAACAATATTTAAGTTAGGAAATGATGCAGTGTATAATCTGTGTGAATGTGTATTAAATGCAACTAAATTTTCTGCAGAATTTTGGAAAATATGAGAAATTGGTGTGAATCTTAGTTCTTTATGAAAATAGCTTGAAATATATTCATAATGTGAAGGTATCCTCATGTCATTTAAATCAAATTTCCACAAAATTTTTTCATGTCCTACATATAAGCGAAAGTTAGGAAACGACGCAGCATCCGCTAAATGATAGAAGGATATTTTATTTCACATAAATTTTTTATAGGAGTTGAGTTGGTATGTGTTGGAGTTGTTTCTTAAGTTGTCGTCGACGTTGTTGTTGTTGGTAAGGTTCGTTTTTGACCATATAAAGCCTCCATTCCCATAATATCATCATCATGTAGTGGTCTAACCGTTTCTTGGTACCACGGAAACATTATTGCTTCCTCTGTATCACTATGTTCTAATCCAAGAGTGTGCTGCTTTACCTTTTTCATTGTTATCCCATGTTTCATCCATATCAATATGAAGTTCAATGCATTGATTGTCACTTGGATGATATCCATTAGCAAGTATACGTCCAGGTCCATCAAAGGAAAATAAACATGTCCGTCTACCCTGACAATCCGCCTTAAATTTATGTACTTTTATACCGAATGATATAGTTATATCAGGCTGAAAACATTTTGGATCTTTAGTTTGAGAAAAATGTAAGTTGGAATTTTCTTCCCAAATAGTAAATGCTTTAGTGGTTAAATTTTGTTCGATATAATTAGCTCCTGGGGAATACCAATATAAATGCGTTTTACTCCATTTAGAATGAATTCTATAATTATTTTCACTTTCAGAGCATCGAGGTTTTATCATTAGACGTTGCGTTTTATCATTTAACATACCATCCACAGGTAAATTGTATTTTTCTTGAAACGTTATTATTGTTGATCTTAAATCGTTTACAGCATTGTAACTTTCTTTTACATATCCATACCTTTGAAAAAAGTTGAATGTTTTATCGGTAATAGATCGCTACCTTGGAGTTATATGGTTGTATGTTAAGCCCTTTGTTTGGATAAAAAATCAAGTACAAGTTATTAAAAAGTAACATGCTTTTTTAAAAACAAATTTTTGAAAAAATATATGGGACTTTGTTTTATCATAACTTTATTAGTGAGTAAAAAAGTGTAACATAGAACTTGTTTAGACAATAAACTTAACATTGAAATTCTATAAATTTAAATGAAATGGAAACTAATACAACATAAAATCAGGAACATATTTTGTACTATTACTGGCGTTACCAGTATCACTATGTTTTTTTCTTGGTTTTGGTTTTTTCCAGTAAGTTTGGAATTGTTGCTTTATAATCTTGATCCTGCTTTGGCATGAAGGGCAACATTGTTCTAATTGCTTCCTTTTTTTTTGTGGAAACTGGTCCTTTTTGATTATGCTAATTTTAGGTTGTGGAAACACTGCGTGATTTGCTTCTTGCGCTTTTCTAGTGGTTCTTTTAATGTCAATCACTTGATAATCTTCATCGTCGTGTGATGTTTTCATGTTTACACTTAAGACTCCTTTTTGAAATTGCAGAACAGAAGCTTTTGTAAAAGGCACTTTGCAATAGTTGTAAACTGTTGTGGCTTTGGTAATCGAAAAAATCGGAATGTTTCATCTGAATGACTTTATAGGGCTTGCGCCTGTTTACATTGAGTAAAAGTCTAAGTAGAAAAACGGGAGAATAGTATTCTACCTTACTTAATACTCTTTCTATTGCACTATGGGCTGAATCGATTTCTTGGACACAAGAGTGTCCAGGGGCTGAATATTTTATGGTTATCTGTTCAAGTTGTGGATGTGTGATCATGAGGTGGCCAAGTGCGTACGACATTACAGAATTCTTGTTCTGTGGAACGCAGCTGTCACTCCATAAGGTCAGCTCTTTTATTGTAGGATGTTCTACTAAAATCCATTGCAAAACCGCACTTGCAATGTCATTCACCTTACGACCCATCAAGATTTCTGACCAGACGACACAGTATATTTGGTTGGTAAGGGATAAATGTGCAGTCAAATTATATACAGATATCTTACTTTTGTAGTAAAATGATATTTCAGCCCTAGGGCAGGAAAGAACGTTTTCTAGGTCAAAAGCAACGACTACTTTATTTTTATCTGCCCGGTCCTTTTGTCAGGCTTCACGTGCTGCCTGCTTCTGCAGTTTGTGACAATAAACATTTTCTTTGCCAGGTTATCCAAGCGATAATATTCCTTAAAGATTTCATTTCTTTCTTCTTTGAATATGACGGCATCACATTTAAAAATGCAATTCTTGCAATCTTTTAAAGTTTTTACACACTTAGGTGGAACTACCTTATTCCTTGCGGATACATATTCTTCTCCTCGTGATCTCTTTTCCTTCCTTACGATGGATTTCCACTTGCTCGGACACTTATGTTTCTTCCGAGTAAGTTTCTTTTGTCTTTCTTCGTCGATGTTTTCTCTTCTGACAATACTTTTCTTGTTGAGTTGTAGAGTTTGAGGCAAACTGTTGCAGCCCCCAGTTTCTCCAGAATCATTTACATTACCTATAAAACAAATTAACAGTAAATAGTGTGGAGCGATAGTTAATATAAAAAAGTTACTTGTTTGAAGCATCATTAGCATCATGCATGACAAAGTGTGCAGTCAATATAAAAATAAAATATTTCTTTTTTTAACCATGATTAACAACGTGCATGAAAAAAAATTAGGTTAAGTATCAATTCACATCAAAAATAAAGCTTAATCAAACTTGGTAAATTAAAATAAAACGTACCCTCAAATTCAACTTCTTGTATTTCCAAGCTATTATCATCAGTCTCGCTAAAATTTTAAAAAACAACATTAAAACTGTATCAGCATAACCTTACATTTATTTTACATACCTCAAATCGTTTTTATCGGGTAAATATTCCCGATCTTTATCAGAATCATATCCATATCTTCATCTTCATATCTTCCATATCCATCTTCATCAATATCATCAATATCATTAGCTTAGAATTATCTCACAATACAGGTAAATGCTACTAATTACTAGGACAACGGAACTACCTACTTAGAAATGGTAAAGTATGTATGTAACACTATGAGAAGATACTGAAAACATTAGCAACAACAAGGTTGCATGTGATGACCATGACTAACATAAAACTTTGTGTTCATTGTTTTATTCACAAACAAAGTCCTATG
This sequence comes from Ophraella communa, assembly GCA_035357415.1. Classification (NCBI taxonomy): domain Eukaryota; kingdom Metazoa; phylum Arthropoda; class Insecta; order Coleoptera; family Chrysomelidae; genus Ophraella; species Ophraella communa. The sequence goes on along the minus strand of CM068979.1, from coordinate 795,762 downwards.
TAGGGGAGAGTACCCCAAGACGGGACACGTTCTAAATATTTGCGAGTGCAGGGATGATTAAAAGCTTAAAAAAATAATTGAGCTAACCAGTAAAAACTTTATTGTGATGGTTATAATACAAAATTAAGAAATAACTGGAAATATTAATACCACCTAAAAAATAATTTTTTTTATTTGTCCCATCTTAAGTAATGAGTTTCCTAACATGGGACTTGCAACCTCCTAAGATGGGACGTTATTAATCACAACCAAAACATGTGAAAAAAAGTTCGTCTAAATCACAGTTTTCATGAGCCCACGAGAGGCACGTTTTGCATTGGTACCAGGCTTCCTTACTTGTTGCAAACGCAACACAATTCTTTATCCAACTGGTTTTTCTTAGTCTTTTCCTTGTTACTCTTTCCTTTTTTGTTTAAATTTGCACGTTTATCATCGTTTGCATTGTCTCGTTTTGCTTTATTTTGAACCATATTTTGTTTATCTTCAAGTTCCTCCTTGTAAGGGGTATCCGTTAATATTGTTGATGGTAAGGACCTCCTGTTTGTTTTTTTCTTGCCATAAAAGTTAGGTGCAGGAAGAGGCCTAATGGTAGATAATTTAACGGACTCATTGGTAGTGTTAATGGCTGCAGCTGAATTTCTTCCTTTCTCATATCCACTTGCAGACGTTGATGGTTGAGGATTATGATAAAGGTCACAAATCGACGTTGCCAAGATATTAGGACACTCTTGTATGTTTTTTTCAGGCGTTTCTTCTGTAGTGTTTCTAATTTTTTCTGATGAAATGCTTCTTCTGTTTACTTGAGATGAATGAGGAAATATTGAGATATTATCATCTTCTGAAAACACTTGAGATGATTGCCTAGGTTCGCAGATTGGAGGTTCTGGCATTGCTTTGTTTTCATCTTCAGGTAATAATTGAGACGATTGTCTAGGTTCGTCAATCGGGCGATCATCGTCAATTGGGCGATCTTCGTCAATTGGGCGATCTGTCGTTTTGGACGCAGCAAATTCATGGTCTTCGAAAACCTCTGGATCAAAGGCCAGATTCCAGTTCGTCTGAAACCATTAACAGCTGTCTTAACACAAGCGGATTTTGATACATCTAGCGGCTGTAGCTTATGTGTGCAATGTGGTGGTAGGGATAATAGGATAACATGATTCTCTCTGACAAAATTAATAACTAGTAAGCTTTTGGTGTGAGATAAGTGCCCATCAAGTATGATAAGAATAGGTTTTTCTACTGTAGGACATGTTTTTTTAACAAAATAGACTAAAAATTTAAGAAAAACTTCTCTATCTATCCAGCCTCCAAAGCGTAAAAATTGTAACATAGAACCTTATAATTCTAAGGTAGCGAGATATTGACGAGCTTAAACATAGGACAAATAGTACACCTAGTTTTAACAGCATCTTGTACGTTACTGTTGTAATTCTATACATGCACGTTATTAATATACAATATTAAGGTAGAGGTTGTTTTAGTGACTCGATGCTATTGTAATACAAGACGACATGTCGTATTATGTAATTCAGTAACTACCTGAATTTTTTCCTTAGAAAACCATATTTTAGTTATGTTTAATTTCTTTGTTTTAAGGCTTGTACTCTTTCAGTTAATAGAGATATATAAGAGTTAATTAAAGATATCAATAACTGATTATCTTCTTCTTTTTTAGACAAGTTGGTAACACTTTTTTTTTAATTTTGCGCAACGATCATTTAATTCTTGAATACTTTTCGTTGTAGAAGTCAAGTCACATAAACGTGTTAAGCGATCTAACTCTACTTTTATATCAGCCATAATTTTCTTTGTTACCTCTAAAGCTGACGATTGAATATCTTTTCGAATAAATATTTTTGCCTGAACAATAGAATCATCCACTTATTTTTTGTTTGTCATGTGTTTAGCTGTGGTAGGTGGGTCAATAAATATGTATTGAGAAAAATTATATTTTTCATCAAATGCTATTAATGTTGATCTTAAATCGTTAACAGCATTGTTACTTTCATTTACATATCCATACCTTTGAAAAAAGTTGAAGGTTTCATTGGTAATAGATATTGACGAGCTTACACATAGGACAAATAGTACACCTAATTTTAACAGCATCTTGTACGTTACTGTTGTAATTCTATACACGTTATTCTATAATTCTATGCACGTTATTAATATACAATCCCACTCTTCTTTTATATATACTTTAAAAAAATAAAAAATTATTTGTTTTAACGTAGTTAAGTAGTGTCTCCGGAGGAAAATAGATGTAAAGTAAAAGAGTTTTTAAAACGTGTTCACAAACTACATAGTGATATTATATTTACCGAAAACAAAATAAAAGTATTGAGACAATTGGAAAAATTAAGTTTGTGGGATAAAGTCATTAAAAATAGAAAGTTTCCATCAACATCTACAATCACAAGACGTATACAGCCTGCAAGATGTCCTGCCCACAAATAGCTTCATCTTTTATAATTTTAACATCAATTTTTAACAATTTTTTGTACACAAACGTTCCCAATAATGTGAAAAACATGGCTATATATTTTAACGATGTAAAAGAAGACTGTAGTCGAACAACATGGACTTTAATGGATCATGAAGTTATAAATAATGGTTACTTACCGGTATTTTTTAAAGAAATACCAAAGAAAAATAGTTCCTACTACAAATTAAAGCTGATATTTCTAGATAATACGGAGGGTGATCAAATTAATTGGTATAAAATTTATGAAACTAAGGATAATAACTTTGTAATATGTGATATAAAATGCGTACGATAATTCTATCCGGTTACGATTAGAACAGTTACAGTTTATTGATCACGTGATGTCAGTTAAAATATGGTGGTCTCTGTTATGAAGAATCATTATAGAACGCTCCTGGTTATTTCGGTGTCAGATTAGCTGTAAATATAACCCTACTTTTATTGGTTTGTCGAAAATATTAATTAGTGTCTTGTTTATTTCTGTTTTGGTTTTTCAATCTAAAAAACATTATTGTTTTTAAAAAGATTAGTGCTTCAACAATTCCTTATGGATGGAGAATATATGGTTGCCTTTGCTCTTGCAAATACCATGAGAATTACTGTAGAAGAGTTACTGGAAAGTGACGAAGAAAACTTAGAAGTGTTGGAAAAAGTTGAAAATTATTATGAAATTACCATTCCAAAGAGAACTCGATATCCCCAGAAGAGTAGTCGATTCCGTGGACCTACGTTTCCAAATGGTGTGTTGTTCTTCTATTACGAGCACTTAAACTATTATAACTTTTGGAAGATTTAAATAAACAGTTATTTAAATTATTTGCTATTTTTATACTTAGTTCTTTGGGATAGAAAGGCCCATCTATCATGAAACCTTGAATATCTATTAGTGCTATTCTCATGATGGAGCCGGCGTTTGAACTGTCTCACTACCGATTTCAGCCGGTTTAAAGCAACGGGTGGGAAGGATTGCGGTTATTACGAGATATTTTTAACTACTTCAGTGAGGGGATAATATTCCATCATACAATCATGAATAATGATGCAATAAGCTTTTTGCATTATTCGGAAAACCCACATCTGCTTCGATATCTAATCTTACATCAATAGTAGATGTTTTTATTGTTTCTTCTTGTCTTGAACAGTGGATTAGGAATAAAGCACGACTTTTAAATGCAACATAATCTAACAAAGCATTTTTAAGAGAAGAATCAAAATAGCTTGGTTGAAATTCAGTATAATTAAATTAATTCATTAATTCATTAAAGTGACCGTTTGCAAAATCTAATTGCATACGTTCATTTGGATAATATTCTCCATTTAAAGAAACTCTTATACTAGAAGAAGAGAAGATGTTTACGGTCAAAAAGTGAATGTAACTCTATCTGTTGTTTTCTTTTCGGCCGGACTTGATGAACATTTTCAGTAGGTAATTCTGTAAGAACAATAAATAACTGCACAGTTAAACTAAACTTCCACTATTTATTCGAAAAATTCGCTTTAAAATTCAATTACAGCTGTTTCGCTATAAGTAGTATCGTTAGATTGACATGGTGAAATTACATGTTGTTTGTTTGTAACTAGGTACTCCATCAAAGTACCTAATACGTTCATTAAATGAACCATGTTTTATTATTTTATGTATATATCAGAGAGTAATGAAAATATTTGCAAAAAATTCTTCAGGAGAAAACTACAAATGGCAAGCAAAAACAAAACACAAGGTATCAGAACGCAAATTCAAAAATATATATGAAATAGTACTTACAGACTAGAGTTACTGAATGTAAAATATACACATGTCAAAACAATCCTATAATTAAAACTGACTGAAGTCGATTTTTTCAAAAAAAGGAATGAAATCTATCAATGAAATAACAATTACGATAAAACTTCGTTTTCTAAGAACATACAAAACACATTAAAACACTTATGCCCGTATTCACCAAAGTAAAATATCTACAATTAACTTTTAATTGTGGTTAAGCAGCTAATTTCGTATTCACCAATTTTTTAATCAGAGAATTAGTGCTTAAACAAGAAATTAACTTAATCGGCCAAATTTGAGCGGTTTTAAAGATAATCGCCGTTTTTTCTGACAGAACTGACAGAAGTGAACATAACAAATAACAATCAAACAATATAACCTACAAATGTATCTTGTGCTTTACAATTTTTGATTTTTCGTTGGTATATTTAACATGGAAAATATTGAAGATCAATTGTATGACGATGACTTGGACGTTATCGACATTATTGAACATGACTTTCCTAGAAATCAGTGGGAAAGGAGTAATTATTATCAAACAATGGATGAATACAACTTTTTAAAAGATTTAGACTGACCAAGCCTACAATAGCTGAAGTACTAGAGGAAATTGAGGATCAGCTTTGATATGATAATCAAAATGTAAGTAAGGGGCTTTATATATTTTTTATAATGTATTAGTAATTGTATGATGACTATACTACCCCAGTAGTAGTCCCAAATAAAATACCAAGTAACTTTTGATTAAAAGGTTCTTTTATTTTTTAGTAACAATCCAATAAGTCCTATAAAGCTTTTGTTGACACTGAGGTATTATGCCTCCAATGGGCATCAGATCAGCAACCTACTGCTTCCCGCATAATTAGTAAAGTAAGCAGAGCTATTGCGGGTACCATACCTCGGCATATATTTATGCCTCAAACAAATCAGCAGAAATTACAAACCCAGGAAAAATTTTACAGAATGTCCAGATTTCCTCGAGTTATAGGAGTGATAGATTGCACACATTTTCATTAATATTTTTAAGAACCCTTATGAACAAATTATCCCCATTTTAAAATTTTTAGGTGGTGATGACGCTAAAGTTTATAGAAATAGAAAAGATTATTTTTCTATCAATACTCAGTTGGTGGTAAATTCGGAGTTGGAAATAATGGACATTGTAGCCAGGTGGCCAGGTTCAGTCCATGATTCAACCATTTTCAATAATTCAGAATTTTAGGACGTTTTGAAAATAATGAGTTTGGGGATGGCCTGCTTTTAGGTAACTATGAGCATTTTATTGTGTAATGGTGTAATTAACAACTAAAGGACTGCATCTAAACTGCTGCTCATAATAAGCATTTCAAACTATTTTAATGTAAATTTGATGTGAAATATTTTGAAAGCGAAATGAAAATATGGTTTTATTTAATGAGGTACAATATGAAAGTTTAAAAAGCCAGTGCTGATAAGTTTATACTGTTTACTGAAAATATTGAATTTAAAGCTTAAAAGAAGCTTTACTGTTTTGATGTTTTAGGTGATAGTGGATATGCTTTGAGAAAATTTTTATTTACCCCATTATTAAACCCCCAAACAAGAGGAGAACATTTATATAATGAGGCACATAAGCGGACCAGAAACGTAGTGGAAAGAGTGAATGGAATAATTAAACGCAGGTTCCCAGTTTTAGCATATGGTATGCGTTGTTCCATTGAAAATATTCTCCCAATAATTGTTGCAACGGGGGTATTACACAATCGAGCGCAAAGGATGGGAGAAGGTTTACCACCAGACCCTGATGAAATAGACATGAACATCTTGGAATACTTGATTGAACAAGGGGACATTCCACCAATGCCTGCTGAAAATCATGACCAAAATTTGGTAAATCACAGGCGAATTATCATCGATCAGTTTTTTAATATCCTAGAGTAGTTATTTTAATAGGATAAAAAGTGAAAAAATTAAATCAATTATTAGGTTACCATAAATTTTAATGTTTCACATAAAAGTTATTAATTTGTCGTGTTATACTTATATTGGGTTTAATTAAAAATGAAAACACATGTATTGCTTAATATTTATTATTTAACAAAAAAAAAAACTTCAAGACAACAACAAAACAAAAATCTTAATGACCTTTCGGTTACAGACTAAAAATAAACAAAAAAAATCTTAAGAACTATCTATCAGGTCGCTAATAGGAAACAAATGTATCAATAATACTAAATCACTTAGTAAAGAGTAAAAGTTACTCAAAATACTGAGAGGTTTCAAAAACAAATATCTATGTATTATAATCAAATAACCATGAACCCTAACTAAAATATTACTGGTATTATAAAAGATCTGTCGTAAGTGGGTAATTGCTAGCGATTGTTTGGCAAACTATACAGGGAGTAGAAAAATATTATCAAAACAAAAGTTGTTTGGTTATTTGGATTTAAGGCAACATGCCAGGGAAATTTTTTCAAATATGCACCTTCAAGAAGTGTGGCAATGGCATTATTATTATTCTGCTTAAAAAGATTTGTAATTTGATGTATCAGATTTTGTAAACTTATAAGTTAGCAAATCGTCGATTTTTCAATAATTGATATCTTAAAAACATTATAAATGTAACTTTGATAAATTAAATTATATGTTATGCAAACAAATCAGAATCTCCAACATATATGGATGTTTTTATTTGAAAAAAATGTGTTCACCAGCTAATATTCAAAAATATTTTTTCTTGATATATGGAAACCACTACTTTTTGTTTTGAATATTGTTATATTTCCTATGGCTTACAAGTAATGAAATGAATTACCCACAATGAAAATATACTTCTATACTTTTTAATCATTTTTTCCCTAGCATATTTTTTTGTTAGTATTTCAATTTCCAATTTATTTTTTGCTCTTTAAAAGATAATTCCTGATCAGCTATTTCTATTTTGTTTAGCCAAGCAAAATTTTTTCTCTGGTCCAAAAATCTCATCATACTTTTGAGCTATGAGTGAAGAAGACAGACTGTTCGTCAGTTCTTTGTTAAACCTATTAACATAAAAAAAAAACTATAAAATAAATAAACAAAAGGTGAAAAATTTCAGAATTTTTAAATTATCTAACACCTACTGAATTCATTCTGTTCCTGTCACGACCTCTTGCTCTACTAACGTGCATTTTATTGCCTCTTCCTTTTCACCTTCTTGTTTAACCTTTTTGAAAAAAAAATAAATGCAATCCACTATTGATAATTTAAGATATATGAAAGCCAAAAATCTTACCTTACTTGTTTTCAAGTAAGGCACTCTTAATGCTGGATTTTTTTGATAGTTGAAAGTCACTGGCTTTTTTGAACGTTGGCTTGCTTTCTTCTTTATTTTCCTAAAAAATAGTTATATCTAAACTTAACATAAAATTTTATATGTAGAGCCAATGAAGAATAGATTACAAAACTTTGTTGTAAAGTACAATAAAACAACCTTTCAAAAGATCGTTAGTTCTGGAATATCTAGATATACCTATACAAAATATGAAAATCTTTAACAACTTCAACAAACAATAAAAGTTTCAAAAAACTTACCACAATGGTCAACTCACTGACATCTCCATTTTCATTCTCTATTATTTGCATCCTATTGACATGTTTCCTTATCTAAAAAATTACATCAATACATTGAAAAATGTTCATTACCACAAATGAGAAAACTGATATGCCCTATCAAATTTTAGAGTGATCATACAATAAAATGAGGAGATCTATAGAATTGAAAGAATGTGGAGAACATACCTGTGCTTCATTAACAACTAAAGGTGATTTCATTTTCTTCATCGTTGTTGAGATTCTCATTAATCACACCAATATTCTATCACTACATTTTGGTCAATATCCTCCATTTTTATCCATAGTGATATGTTATTCTAAGAAAATAAGTAAGGTATAATAAAAATAATTTTTTGAATGCACATTTGAAATCTAAGAATCTACAAATTCAACCTTCATTACAACAATCACTCTAGGAATGGCAAATCATGAAATTATGTGATTCATACTACACATTTCGTCAAACAACTACTTGATGTTAATTTAAAAGATACAACTTTTTATTACCTCCTGTTGTAATATATAAATTCCTCCTGTTTTTTCTCAATAACTTTGTTGTTCAGTGCATTATCAGGCATCAAACGGATCATATGCAGTCCTACAACTGTTTTCACGTTCATTACACTTAATAATATCTCATCAGCTGCATCTAATTCTATTTTAACTGCTTGTCCATCTCCAGTTTTGATAATTTCTTGCCTGTTTCTGTGCCATAATTTTTCGAATCTCTCTCTTTTTCCTATTTTCGTATTGCAGCCGTTTAAGACAGTCCTTTTCTCCTGTACAATCCAGTTTGTGATGTACTATTAAAATCATCGGAAATTAAATTCCATGTATCCTCTTTTTTCATTTATTGATACCTTATCGGTGGCCTTATTTTCAATTATTTTATAGTACTTCGTACTAATAATGTTAAAAAGGTCACCTTTTTTCCTTTAATAAAAAATTAGGTTGCCTTTTTCTTTTGTTCCCCCGACTCCATACTTTGTATTGTTCACAATAATAAGAATAAGAATCGACAAAATACAAAAAAAGACAAGCTTTGAACGTAAAATCCTATAAAATCTTAGGTTAAAAGGTAAAGGTTAAATCGGTATTTAAAAATGTAAAAGTGTTACCAATATCTGCCAATAAAGCTAAAATATTTACGTATTTTTGTGTGGTGACACTGAGAATATATCCATGTTGCCAAGTTGTAAATCAAAGTTTACCCTGATTGCTTAATTTTTACTCAAACCACAATTTGGTGAATAGCAATTTGACTTAATCATGAGATTACTTATTTAATTACAATTACCTAATCATGATTAGAGTGGAAAATGATGAATACGGGCATTATATGTCATGTCTACAGTATAATAAATACCCTCTCAAGCATTGTTTTAAGCTAAAAAATATTGCAATATATATTACTCAATTTGTCAGTATCAGATTTGAGATTAATGTTATTTGAAGATTTATTAACATACTGAGCATTTCAAGAAAACCAACCTGTTTTTATAATTATGTTCATATTAGCCCAATATTTTACATTAAATAAAACCGAATTGGTGTCCATATTTCTTGTGTTCTATCACCAATCGCATCTATTATTCCCTAATCGACAACTCCACTCTTGTGTTGGGCAATTCTTTGTCAAAGCCACTGAGATGTTTTGAATTTTCAATACAACATCCGGTTACAATTGGAACAAGGAAGTTCATAAACGCACATCATTATTAAACATAAGGGGAGTTGGATACTTTAGCTTTGGAGAAATAGATTTTTGGTTTGTGAGGAAGTTATATTTTACGATTTTTACATAGTGGATTAATACTACTGAAAATGTTAGTTATTGACGATGTTCTAGATTTCTGACAAATGGAAGTTTCTTATATTCAAAATCAACTAAATTGTGACTTTCAGTGGGACCATCATAGAAAATTAGAATTAAATATTAATTTTTTTTAAAATGTGAAGGTGAAAAGTTTCCTTTATTTTTAAAGATGTCAAACAATATTTTTAGGTTTTTATTTATAAAAAGATTCGTCACTCAAATGTAATACTCTATTCTTCATTGAAGCTGTACAGTGTTAAATTTCTGATTTTTGAGGGTGGTTTGAGTAATAATTAATAAATCTAACCCGATGCCGTTGGTTTTTGGTACCAATCCAAAATGATTTTATTTATTATATTCCCATCGTTCTTATAACTTTGGTATCCAAAAAGGAACCCAACAATCATTTTCTTCTTCCACTGTAAATTGAATGTGTGTATTAAACTTGTTAAATGCTTCTAACGTAGTTTGTATTTTATCATCAGGAACAGCACAAATGATGTCATCCACATATTTGTATAAAAATGGCATTTCATATGTGCAACGTAAATAGAACATTATCCAATAAATGATCTAAAACTATTGTAGCAATAATCGGACTAATTGGTGATCCCATAGGTGTATTGCAAATATCTCTGACGATAAGAATTTATTGTTAAAACTAATATATTATTAATGTATTAGCTAAAAATTTTGATATATTGTAAGTTGTAGAGTTAATTAAACTGATTATTGGTCTAAGTGGAATATATATATATATATATATAATTTGAAAATAGGCACGGAGAAACAGCCTGTAGTGAGTTTTATATGAAAAGAGAGAAACTCTTTTTATATTATTATTTATATTATTATTTTTATATTATTATTATATTTCGAAATGGTTTAATTTATTTTTCAAGGATACAAAAATAATTACATATAAGTAAAAATTTAGATTCAAAAAGAATTGAGTACTTACAAGTTAGCGAATTTTAATTAAAGCCATAATATTTCAAAAACATACTTCTAAAAATATCAATTGTAGTTACAAAAAATTATAAAGTTTTACATGGTGTTCTTTTTCCAGACAACGTGTACAAAAAATTCAAAGTAAAAAAGTTTAAAAAACAAGAGCCAACCAAAAGTTAAGTACCAACCCAAATTCAAATATATGGAAATTATACAAAAACCGATCTTGTAATAGGTTTAATGTCAGGTGACAGTTGCCAATTGTCTCCTTTCTTTTGTTATTTTTAGAATATATTATAAAGGGAAGTATCTGTTGGGTTTGGAGAAAGCTAATTGCCACCTTAGTAGTAGTAGTAAAAAATTACACATTAAAGTTACTTTTTAAAAATTTTTTATCAATTTTAAAATGGAAAACATATAATAATTTTTCACTCAATTCATGTCAACTGTTAAAAAAACATTAAATAAACTGCTCTATTATTGATTAACCGAACTGTATCCGTATTACTCCAAAATTTGCAACAAAACATGTAAGAAATTCTTTAACGTCAGGTGACAGTTAGTTACCACACTCCCATTGTTATGTTTATAAAATTGTTATAGGGAAGTATCTGTTGGGTCCGGAGGAAACCAATTGCCACTTTAGCATCCCCAAAAAACCAAAAAGATAACTTCAGTCAATTCAAGTCAATAGGTAAAAAAATTAATTACATTTTAAAACTTCTCTTTATACCTGAAGGGTAGAATTATTAAAACAAGAAAAAAACCAGAAACTACATCACTAATACTCAATCTCACCAACAGCAATCAAAAGAATGGTTCGAACAACAAAATTGCATTATTTATAGGTAAGATGAAAACAGTCAGGTGACAGTTGCCAGTTGTTCTCCTCCCTTATTGTGATTGCACTAAATTAACTGTAAAGGGAAGTATCTATTGGGTCTGGAGAAAATGCCAATTGCCACCTGCAGGTACCTCCAGAACCAAAAGATTGACTTGTGACTGATTATACAATTCGAACCGTCCGGAAACATTCAACAACTATACTCAATAAAGTTAACAAGGCAAAACAATTCATAATTATCAATTGTTGTATCATCAAAAGCATTAGACAAGGGACCGTTATTTATTGTTAAAAGATAACTATAAATTTGGCTAATAATATCTGTGTCAGATTTTTTATGCATATTGGGTTGATTATTGTAAATATGAAAAGACCTCTAATGTTATCCTTTTTTTTATATTTATGTTCAATGTCTAAAACTTTAGCATCTCTAAAATTGATTATGTGACCTTAGTATCAATATTATGCTCTGCCAATGCACATGATCTTTTTTTCATTTCTACAATCACACTTTGATGTTGTGTTGTTAAGCGTTGGTGAAGAACTGCCACCAGGGAGGGTTTTGTCCCAATATGTACCTTTTTTCACAGCAGTTCATGCAAGGAATGCTATGTAAATGTTACAGTTAGTCGCATCTGTAGTTCCTCTCTGTTTCCAGTTTTAGAATATATTTTGTTGATGGATTAAGATGTTTCTGTTAGCAATCTTTTATATTTTTCACCCTTGAACATTTTTTGTATTTGTGAGGATAAATTCCCTAGAGTAAAGGGATGGAACCAAATTTAATGTTAGAAGTAGGCTCAGTAATATCAACCAAAGCTCTTCCGTCAGTAATGACCTCTGTTCTAGTGTGTTGAAAATGAGTTTTTTTAGGAATTGTTGGGGGTAATTGTTCTTCAACAAAGGTATTATATAATATTTTAAGTGTTTTTATCTTTTAGTGTTGTATGACACCAATTTGGTTATTCTATTTTTTAATGCTAGACACTGAAATTTATCTTCATTTTCATAGGATGAAAGGAAAGGTAATTAATCGTGTCTGCCCGAACTAGAAGAATTTTTACAGTACCAATCAGTTATTAGGGAGTTATTGTCGCTCCTAATGAGTTTTCCAGGTGTCTAAAAAGGGTACACTTCTCTGTCTCGTCTTTCTTTCAACAGTGAATTGTAAGTTAGGATTGCAGGAGTTAAAGGCATTAAGTGTTTCTTGTATTGCATCTTCCGGAACACAACAAATCATGTCATCCACATATTTTTTCAAAAAAAGCAAATGTTAAAAGAAAGCTGTGGGATTACCGTTTCTAGAGGTCATCCATGACAAATTGAGCATATATGGTGTGACACTTCAGTCTCCCCGTATGGGGGTACCTCCAAAACCCAGGTTTATATAGTTTATCATTAAAATGCAAAGTAAGTGTTATTGACAGTCTGTGAATTCAAAAAATGCTGTTTTTATTTGAGTGTTTATTGTTAAGTCTTATTGTTGACCAATAGATAGATGAGATGTTTAAGAGGTGGCCAGAAGCCTATTCCACTGCGACCTTATCAGATCTATTGTGGTCCTCGAATAACTAGATTACATCCCCCAGTCCGGACTCTCTTAACGGGAAGTCTATAAACTTTGAGACTGTAACCTTGCATGTAGTCCCTTGCCAATGGAAATTCTTCTCCTCGCATATTTACCAGTCCGTCGCACTGACATAAAGATGTGCCCTGGTGTTGCATTCCTCTTCTAGGTGACAGAATCTGCACAGATCCGTCTCTGTTAACCCCATCAGCTTAAGATGCCTGTTTTAGCATCTGACGTAAACTTTTGCGAATGTTCCATTTAAGTGAACTGTTTTCCTGCTTTGCCTTTGTCCCTGGTGAATCTCCACCACCATTCCCACGTGATTTTTTGTGCCACCCATGTTTTCATGGCCGTTTTTATTATATTTTTTGCAATGCCGCAGAAAGTGTTCCGGTCCAATAAAAAGGCATTGATGAGCCTAGTTTAGCCATTTCATCTGCCTTTTCATTTCCTTTTTAGACCCCTATGACCTGGTACCCAAGCTACCGTAACCTTGCTACGATCCCCCAGAGTATTCAGAGCATGCACACAGTCCTATACTAGCCAGCTCAGAATTGACCTCTACAGAATCTATTGCCCTTAGCACCGCCTGCTGACTGTCTGTAGAAGATGACTATTGAACGGTACGTCCCTATCCAGCCTTTTTAATTTCTTCTACACAGTAGTGAATTGCCGTAATTTCTGCTTGAAAAATCGTGGCATTTTGGGATAGACTTACTGGGAATGTTATCCCTTGTTTCCTTCCCGACTACGCCGGCTCCCACCGTCCGTGTACTTAGGTTGCCTCTACGTGGGTACACCTTTTTCCCAGTCTTCCCTACCTGGTATAACCTATTTTAAATTTATTAGCAAAGCTATATCTCGTGACTGTTGCGTCAATGGGTTGCCCCAAAATGTTAATCCGCTTTTAGTTCCTCGATTAGCTTACTCATTATCATCCCCATTGCGATTGGCTTATGTGCTGCTGATTATGTATTAATCTGTGCATGGCTGCTCTCGCTTCGCCCTGTATATATATGTAGTGGTGGAATGTTTAACAAGACTTCCAGTGCAGCTAGAGGAGTAGTTTTTATGCCTCCCGTAACGCACAGGCAAGCTAACCTTTGTATGTTACTTCTTAAAAGCCTTACTGCTCCCTGTTTTGCTGGTGTCTTTGTCCAATTGCATACCACTGACCAGTCGGTTATTATGGGTCTAATAACCCTTGTATATAACCATATGGTCATTTTGGGGTTAAGCCCCCAATTTTTTCCACACATTCGTCTACATCTGCCCAAGGACAATATAGTTTTCTGCGTGGTTTTTTGTATGTGTGTGTTCCACTTGAGAGTTTTTGATCTAGGAATACTCCTAGGTATTTTATTTCTTTGACCACTGGAATCACTGTTCTCCTCAGTGTTAGTGGTTTTAGACCAGCCACTGTTGTCTTTTCGTGAAGTTGATAATTTGTGTTTTTGAGCATTGACTGTTAGTCTCTCTCGCTTGCCACACCAATTTTTCAACCGTGTTTAGGACTATCTGCATTCTGTCAGATAATACCCCGGCAAATTTGGCTCTGATCGACAATCACTATATGTCATCTGCATATCCTAGACACTGAAAGTCTTTTTTGGATAATTCGTTGAGGAGATCAGTCTACTGGGGTTGCCCAAAGTAGTGACAGAACTCCTCCTTGTGGACAACCTCTACCTGCTTTCGCTTTGATGATAGCTTACCCTAGTGAGGATATTACAATCCTATTCTCTAGAGCTGCCGTTATCCATCTGCCTATCACTTGAGTTGTGCCCCGTCTCCACTCATTGCATCTATCGATGAGTTCGTTGTAACATTGTTAAACGCTCCTTCGATCTAATGCCGTTTTCCGTTGATTTACCCATGGTTGATATTCATATTGACGATTGCTTAGAGACTGCTCTTTTAGCACTTCGTCTCTTATGTACCTGTCCAAAAGCCTCTCTAAAGGTCTTTAGTAGAAAGGATGACAGGCTTATTGGTCTGAATTATTTTGGTGTTAGGTCCGATACTTTACCAACCTTTGGCAAGTAGATGACTTTAACAACACCTTTTGCCATACTTCTGGTAAGATACCCCCATGCCAAACAAGCTTTTTAGTATCCTACTTAAATGTGGTAGTAACTCTCATCCACCCCCATCTGTAATAGAGATGGGGTGCTTATACCATCCATCCCTGGGGACTTAAATGGTTTAAATTTTTTGATTGCCCATCTGATTTGTTAGGTCTGGTGACTTCTGTAGCCATTTTCCAATCTGTCGAACTTGGCCTGGTCAGCTTTTGTTCCAGATTGGTTAGCCTTACTGAGTCATCCAGAATTGTTTAACGGCAGCAAAGTGTGTATATACCCAGTTCTTTAAGACTTTCCTCTTTGGTTTCTGTGTAAAGTGCCATTAGCTTTACATTTAAGAAAAACCCACCTCTGGTTGTTCCATCCTTAGCCAGGACTTTGTGGATTCTGGAACATGCCGGAGTGTCTGAAATCTCCTCGCAGAACTTCCTCCGTACGTTTCCCTTTTTGGCTTTGCGTATTTCTTTATTATATTGCGTGAGCTTATACCTATAGGCATCCCAGTCCTGGCTGCTTTTGGCTTTATTAAAGAGGCTTCGGACCTACGCCCCTAAGCTTCCTTAAGCCGTTGTTCCACCAGACTGTATTAATGCCTTTGTTTTACCTTTTGTTTTTTTCGGGGCAATTTTCATGGTATACCCGCCAATATAGCTTCTCACTTACCATTTTTGCCGCCGCGTTTATAGTTTTAGTGCTATTAAGTGGGTTCATTACCTTTCTTGAGATTATTACTGAGGGCTTCTTTAAAAGCTGTCCAGTTCGTATCTCTTACGGTATTTTGTTTACTACGGAAAAATGGTTAGATCCAAAATCTTATGTGTCTGTGGGCTTGAAGGTTCTTCAGACACATGCCAGTTTATAATGTTATCACCAATTTTACTCGTCAGCAGAGTGTTAGATCTAAAAACTTCTTTGCGCGTTTTGGTGACAAAGGTAGGTTTATTTCCCATATTGGAGATAATTAAACCATCGGATAAGATAAAGTTCAAAATATACTCTCCTCTTTTATTGATGTCCGTAAGCTGCCCCATATTGTATGGTGTGCGTTCGCATCACATCCTATTATTAACTGCAATCCTTTTCCCACACAGTATGCAACGATGTCGCTTATTATGTGGTGGACTTTCAGTCTCATCTCCAAGGGAAATAGGCGGAGCATGCTACCAAGCTTCTTTCCCCTCATCCGTGGATTACTTTTAGAATACCTGTAACAACATCACCAGTGCAGAGCACTCGGTATTAAAGTACATTGTATTCTGTTACTGTAAATTATACAAGCCCTTGGCCTTACGGCCTTAGAAGTTTGTAATATCTTACCTAATTTGGTGGATAGGCCGGCTACCTTATCGCCTATCTTCCAGGGTTCTTGCAACAGGGCCACATCGATGCCTTCTCTGCTCCTGATTCTTCTACACACTGTTGCCGATGCAGTTTCAGCCGTGTTGAAGATTGGCTTGTAAGAACCTTACTTCTCTTCTTGCGAAGAGCTCTCCATTTCTTACTCAGGAGGTCTTCCTTGAGCGGAGTCTTCCTTCTCGTGGACTTCCTCCTCCTGAGCCTCCATGGGTGTTTCCCTTGTCGTCTCTGTGGTGGACGCGCTTTTAGCAACGGATTCCTGATCCATCGAGAATGTCCAGAGTACTCCCCTCTCTCTGAGCTTGCTGCCCCAGACCGTCCATAGTTCCGTTCTGAGTCCATGGTTACCTATCCTTAACCTATTAAGGACCCCGTCTTCGTCTGGTATAAATACCACGCCCACCGAGGTTTGGGTACATCCCGCTTTCCATCCGGTACGTGGGGATGCACCATCCCACGGCTTTAGAGTAGGGGAGACCTCCTTAGCAGTTTGCCGTTGTGTCGTCCACATAAGTGGATTCCAAAGATACCCCGGTCTAAAAGTGCTCTTCAGGAAGCGGACCTGCGGTCCTCCCTCCGGTATCGACTCGCAGAGCGGCCATGAGGGATTTTTGGACTGCCTTCAGCTTATCCTGATCCATCTTGGCCTCCGGGAAACCTGTACTAACCACAGCTATTTTTATAGAAACTGCGGCTTCACTAAAGGTTCGATCGCTGATGCGCCGGTTTCTTCCCTTTGCGCTGAAAGCACCCGGTGGTGTATTACCATGTGACGCAGCCCTTTTGAGCCTGTGGCTGAATTACGGTTTTTTCTTCAGGGTTCACTACCTTTGCCAACTTTGGCTGTTCTCCCTTTGCTTTCTCCAAGGATTTATTCGTGGCTTTAATTACGGCCCTTTTGGATTTGAATTGGATTGGAAGCTAGTATTTTTTGATTGAAAATCTTAATAAACTGTTTAAACAAGGTATAGTAAATTATATTTAAAAAAAAAATTTTTTTGAGACATTTTTCAATTATGACACAAAAGAAGAAGTAAACAAAATAATAAATATTTTTAGAGGTAGACAACAGAGATAGACAACAGATAGGTGTCTGCCTATCAT